>JACEFZ010028233.1:57500-576893 GCA_014155875.1 Cepaea nemoralis
ACGCTGGTGTGGCGGGTAACAAGCAGACAGATTGGCTGGGCCTGCACAGTTGAATGGTGTAATGGTGCATGGTTAGACAGATGTGGCCAAGGCCCTTTGGGATCAGGTGCATAGCTTGGATTAACACATAAATCCCGGGAAGACTAACCCGGTTAACAAACGCTCGCTAAAGTCGGATGTGTCGGCCTAAAGGCGAAAATAACCAGGCACAACGCAATTACGTCTGAAAATACAGAAGAATGAACGCAGAAGAAGAAGAAGAAGAAGAAGAAGAAGAAGAAGAAGAAGAAGAAGAAGAAGAAGACGAAGAAGACATAAATCATCATAGCCTGGAGAGAATGAAGCGGCAGGAAGTGACCGGAAGGTCTAGCTGACAATCAGTACTCCGAGGTAGGTCACACGAACACAATCAGACCATAACTGGTACCATTAGTATTGGGCCTCTTCGCTGGCCGTTGGAGATGAGGACAGAGAACATTTGGATGAATCTGTAATATTTATAATCATATGCGGTTGTAGGTTGATGCGTTATATATGCAAGTTTCGCCTCCATATGTTGCCGCAGGACATAATAATGCTCATGCCTTTTGTTGTTTTTTGTAATTGCTTTAGTTTCTGTAGAGCACTGTTTGTTCTCTTAATTTCTGTCATCACATTTCCATCGTGCGGCTACTATACATATAGCATATATAGATATAATACTATATTCCGATAGCATGCCCTGGATATTAAAAACAACTGGCCTACTGTAACTTCACTCCATTTATAAATATTTATGTGGCCATATTTTCTTTGTCGGTTCTTATTATGTTTGCAGATTAAAACCGTAAACTGATTAGAGAAATTAGACCTCGAGAGTGAAAAATAAAAATGTCCACTATATGAGAAGAAATACACTAGAGAACTTTGTGACATATTGTAATAATGACAGATCTGATCCATGACTCTGGTGATCGTTTGGCTAGCAAATCCATTACGCGGAAAGTCCAAATCGAAAGCTCATTGTGTGGGCATCGTCAAAGGTGGAAAAAGCTTCCTAGTGGCACAAAATTGTGGCTAGGTCTGCTTGTATAGCAAATCCATTACGTAGAAAATCCGAATCGAAAGCTCATTGCATGGTTGTCATCTGTAGACTATTCGACAGGTTTCCGAAGGAACAGCCTTTGGTGACCGGAAGGCCCTATATACGGAAGTGAGGCTAAGCAGACAAATGCAGGACGTGACGATTCCTTGGGTTAGCCCAGTACCAGAGCGCTGTGTGTCGCTCTGCAATTATGGAAACCTCTTTGAGGGGAATGCCTATGGTCTTCCCGTACCTTCCCTTGAGGGCTGATTCGGGATGTCTTCAGCTGTTGTAAACGGGCTAGCTTGAATGGGGATAACACCACAACAGTGAGAGTCGAGCGCCCACGAAACACACATGAAGTTTAACCCGGTCATCAAATGCCTGAAGAAGTCGGATGTGTCTGCCGAAAGGTGCAAATATCGCAGCTCTGCTGAAAACAGGCACAACGCAATTGCTTTTAAAACAACATTCCAGGCGAACGCAGAAGAAGAGGGAGATCAACGACGGGGTACACACATTGAGAAATATAATTTATCCGTGCAGGGCATACCTAGATCTACGGAGTTCGTGTTTTGTGCGACGCTTCCGGCTGGCCATCCTGCTGAAAGAGACCGAGCCATATGGGATACAACCCAGTGCTGTGAATTCCATCTTCTGGACTTTTAAACTTCTTTTTTAAACTCTTCTCGTCTGCCTTTGATCTCCCAGTGGAGTTCCGGCACCTTACCTACCTCACGCTGAACCGTTTGTAGACTCGTTCATGAGTTATTGGGTTATGCTGCTGAAATGTTCTTCAGGAAGAGTGGTCAGTCTCGTGCCAACCTTCCTTAGTCACCTCTTACGACATGCATGGCAGGTTACAGTGTTGCAATTCTTTGTTTCCTTAATAGTTCCAGGTAAGAGTCGGCCAGCAACTTCATTTTGTATTTTACAATTGGTGTTCTCTGTTGGAATCGTTATCGTGTACCTTATAATTAGCGTTAATGGGGCGCAGAGGTGTTTCCAAGGCACAATGGCCAGGTTCTATACTGGCCAAGACCTACTGACACATCCTTGTAGCGCGTCCTGGGCAACAGGTCCCTTCGGGGTCCTGGCTAACGTCAGTGGGATCGCTGATTCCTCCGAAGTCGGAGAGTATCTGCCTGCACGGCGAGGAACCACCAGTCTGCACACCAATAAGCCCAGACATGGGACAACGGATACTCACGCATACCTCAAGCCTGTATGACATCACACTGATGTTGGACAACAGGATGTCACCATCCGACATACAGGGCTTCACGCTTGAGTTCACAGCCAGCGAACGCAAGCAAGCAAGCAAGCAATAACGTTAATGTCCACCCACAGATCTCGGTCCCTGGGGCATCGGATCAACTTCTTGCCACCGTTTCAGTCCATCCAGCATCATCTCTCTCAATATGTCTTTGTGTCTTCTCTCTCTTAACTTTCCAGTTGTCGCGATGTTTTCCAGCGCATCTCTTTTCTTTACATAGCCACAGAATGATACTTGCCTTTTACTTATAGTTAAATATAATGTTCTAATTTTATTAGCTTCTTCCAGGCAATCTTTGTTAATTATTCTGGCAGTCCAAGGTATTTGCAAGTTTCCTATCAGGAACCATATATCTGTCGTTTCCACCCTCTTCCCGTTCTATGATACACTGTCACACAGCAAAACGGATTCTTTATAGCATTTCGGCACTCTCTTTTTTTTACATTAAATGATAGTGACTTATTGAGTTTTTAATTTTCTTAAATGCAGCTTTGCTTGGCCTATACTGCTCTTAATCTATGCCACACATCTTCCATCTGATTGCCCCAAGATATGTAAATTTGTCAGCTTGGTTAAGCATTTCCCTTCTATTGTTATGTCACATTTCGGTGTTATCTGTTTTGATCGGAATATGTTTTAATATTTACTTTCAGCTTGGTAGAATAATAGCTATATGTCAATGGCAGTTTGGTAGACATAATCAATTCGAGTAACCAAACTTATACCAGTTTGGGTGGAAAAGAGAGTTAATCAGTCTTAAGAAATTACTGTGCAGTCGACAGGCTGTAAATCTCTAAGCTCGGCAATATCTCAACACCTGTTAATTTAAGGGGATAAAGTTAATGTTGCTCAAATACACCGTAATATTTAGGCGGTTCCAAACATTTGCGTGCAGGCAGAAAGACTTCGTTTTAAATTTGCGATTACCATAGGGATAACAAATGCTACACATTCTAACAGTATCGGTGACTATGTGTTTTAAGAATCTCAACCAATATGTAATTCGTGTGTTCACTTCATTTGACAAATAACTCTGCAGTATGCACCTGGTGAGAGGCAGTGAAGTACATGTATAACAGGCAACAATTTGTGCAACCTATTGTTTGCATCTTTAGTGTTTTAACATAATCAAATTAGAAGCGTAGATGTGATCGCGTGTAAAACTGAACATTAAACGTACACATTTCTTGACAGTCAGCTCATATTCAGGGATGTAGGCCATTCAGTAATTGAGGCTGGTCTTCAGTGTGCTGCAGCTTGACACACACGCAAGCTGGCACGCACATATCTGGTCTGTTGTTAGAAAGCCCACACTTCTGCGCAGTGGGAAAGCATTTTGACAGGAGAAGTGTCCTAACAATAAAACTATATTTATTAATACAGACGTGCGATAGACGCCCAAGTTCAACATTAGCATCAGTTACGAGGGGGGCTTCAAATGAAAATCTTAAAAGAGTGATATAAATTACACTAACCATGACATTGTCTTGTAACGTATCAATGTTGTTGTTAAGGATATCAAGAGTGTTAAGCACGTGACATTACGGTGCAGATAAACGCGGTGACGTCATAAGGACAGTTTAAAGATAACTGCTAAACTTTTGACAAGGACCAAAGAGGGGCAACGTTCTGTTATCAGTTTGTTTTTGTTTTGTTTTTTATAAGTGAAACCTATAGAAATTCATTCGCGAATGAATCGATGCATGCTTGTGAGTCCAGCAAGTGTATGAGTGCCGTAAGAAGTTTCAAAACGGTGTGACTTCTGTGACAGACTGTTCACGACTGGGTCATGCACACCGAGTAGTGACCCCAGAGTGATTACACACTCGACCAAGATACATTTTTTTTTCTACAGGAATCCAAGCACTTATCGGCGCTGGGGAGGACTTGCATTGAACGCCGTGGTGACTACATCGAAAAATGATAAATTTGTTCTTTACTTTTTCAGAATATATTCACAACCCAAAAATAAATTTAAGTTTTCATTTGAAGCCCCTCGTTTAATATAACGTGTGTGTAATGAAATAACAAGGTCTGTAGATTATGTGGTGAAAAAATCAATACAGTCACGACTGTATACCTGACTTTATTTTGAGCCTATTAGTCCCACATAGGTTAGATTAGCGAGAGGTTTTTCGCGCTCGAGCTTAAACTTCGTGTATCCTAGCGACGTGGTAGTGGATGCCTTCCCTACTTCAATAAGCTGGACTTCAATGCTGATTTCTCTTTCAGAAAGTAATGGCGAACTACTGGACTTAAAATTGCCTAGAAGTCAACCCAGGGTGGATCGCAGCGACCTGCAAAGAACATGCAGTGTTTTTATAAAGTTCCATATATGGAACTTTCGGCTCTTTGCCTTCTGTGGTCCACCGATAGCCTCTTGCGTGTGGTCACTGGTTCGGTTTCCGTTTTGTTTGGCGTTCTCAGTCCCAGTGCCCAAATCTCTGCAGCGCTCCGGTCTTAGCCCCGAGTTATAACACCTAATCCAGCATTCTGGACAAAACAGACACGAAATTTTCTACCCCTCCTATTTCGTACCTTGAAGATTACTATTTAAAAAAATAAGAGTTAGTTAGTTGCATATCTTTTACAGGACGTCGCAGTCAACCCAGGCATTTTTTGGCTGTTCGTGATTTTTTGGCAAGTTTACGTTCAGTAGTTTGCCATTGCTTTAAGAACGACCGGCACTCATACCATTTTCAGAAGAAAAAAAACGCAAGGAGGTCTGGTCTGCTGCCATATCGTACGCAACTGTGTTTCGAACGCTGGTATGCAGGATTATGAAATGCGCCTGTAACTTCTTCGCTAGGGAACCGGTATCTAAGAGGGGATGCTTTAATACGGCATCCCTCTTTCTCGAAGTTGCCCACTGATTACTAATCTGAGGCTGCTATTGTAATCGGCTAGTTTGCACACAAACTGAAACATGCTGTATATATGTTTTCCATATTTTATCTTTAGAATGGCATGTAATTTGCAGGAAGCTGCAGTCAACCCCAGTCCCCTATTGGCCGTTTTGTATTTACTAGTCAATTGTACGTTCAGTAGTTTGCCATTGCTTTATAAAGGAAACGATCACGTTTAAGCCAAACTGACCGGCGTGTGGACAGAATCCACTACGTTGCTGTTAGGAGAGAAAGTGGTTAAACCTCTCTGACGCGCCGACCTCTTTGGGTAGCGAAAATGAATGCATATGTCGCTAACTTCCTTTTTCAGGAGCCCTAGTATCGCAGGCTTGCCTGCCTATCCGGTGATCATGGGTTCGACATCCCCTTCGAGGCGGTGTTGTTTGTTTTGTTGTTTGTCTTCCTTGATCTGGCCTCCCAGGTCGACGAGCCTAAGCCAGGTGCCAGGATATTTCCAGGGTAGTAAACGCGGCTGGTGGGATGTTGACTTGAACTCCTTTATGACGGATACATATTTACTGCATGTAGTAGACAAACTGATGTAACGTCGCACTACTTTTAACATTTGTCTTTGTAGTTTCTGTGTCTTAAACGGGGATTGTTGTGAATTATTTCCCTATTTTCTTCATCCTTCTCTTGTGTTTCCAGGTGTCAGCAATATTTATGTTGTCATTATTTTCATAACCTTGGTTGCTTAACATTTGCAGTGCGTAACATCTGTTAAAGATGTTTATTATAATCTTAAGTTTGCTTAATACTGGATGAAGACTGCAATACCTTAGCTTAGTACCTATGTTCACAACGGGTCTGTGCAAATAATAGTAACACTGTGGGATTCCTGTGTATGATGTATAAGGCGACAAAAGAAGGGGGGTGTGGGTGAAACTTGCTATCTCACGCTGTAGGAAAACAAAACCAGCAATCATCCTACCAATCATGAACTGTCCTGTAAAGACAGGAGGGAGGGGGGTGTCTGGGTGAAACTTGCTATCTCACGCTGTAGGAAAACAAAACCAGCAATCATCCTACCAATCATGAACTGTCCTGTAAAGACAGGAGGGAGGGGTGTCTGGGTGAAACTTGCTATCTCACGCTGTAGGAAAACAAAACCAGCAATCATCCTACCAATCATGAACTGTCCTGTAAAGACAGGAGGGAGGGGGTGTCTGGGTGAAACTTGCTATCTCACGCTGTAGGAAAACAAAACCAGCAATCATCCTACCAATCATGAACTGTCCTGTAAAGACAGGAGGGAGGGGTGTCTGGGTGAAACTTGCTATCTCACGCAGTAGGAAAACAAAACCAGCAATCATCCTACCAATCATGAACTATCCTGTAAAGACAGGAGGGAGGGGTGTCTGGGTGAAACTTGCTATCTCACGCAGTAGGAAAACAAAACCAGTAATCATCACACCAATCATGAACTGTCCTGTAAAGACAGGAGGGAGGGGTGTCTGGGTGAAACTTGCTATTTCACGCTGTAGGAAAACAAAACCAGCAATCATCCTACCAATCATGAACTGTCCTGTAAAGACAGGAGGGAGGGTGTCTGGGTGAAACTTGCTATCTCACGCAGTAGGAAAACAAAACCAGCAATCATCCTACCAATCATGAACTGTTCTGTAAAGACAGGAGGGAGGGGTGTCTGGGTGAAACTTGCTATCTCACGCTGTAGGAAAACAAAACCAGCAATCATCCTACCAATCATGAACTGTCCTTTAAAGACAGGAGGGAGGGGTGTGTGGGTAAAACTTGCTATCTCACGCTGTAGGAAAACAAAACCAGCAATCATCCTACCAATCATGAACTGTCCTGTAAAGACAGGAGGGAGGGGGTGGCTGGGTGAAACTTGCTATCTCACGCAGTAGGAAAACACCAGCAATCATCCTACCAATCATGAACTGTCCTGTAAAGACAGGAGGGAGGGGGGTGTCTGGGTGAAACTTGCTATCTCACGCAGTAGGAAAACAAAACGAGCAATCATCCTACCAACCATGAACTGTCCTGTAAAGACAGGAGGGAGGGGTGTCTGGGTGAAACTTGCTATCTCACGCAGTAGGAAAACAAAACCAGCAATCATTCTACCAATCATGAACTGTCCTGTAAAGACAGGAGGGAGGGGTGTCTGGGTGAAACTTGCTATCTCACGCTGTAGGAAAACAAAACCGGCAATAATCCTACCAATCATGAACTGTCCTGTAAAGACAGGAGGGAGGGGTGTCTGGGTGAAACTTGCTATCTCACGCAGTAGGAAAACAAAACCAGCAATCATCCTTCCAATCATGAACTGTCCTGTAATGAGCTCGGCATGGCTAGTTGTGGACCTATACTCCACTAGGAATCTTAACTGACTCAGTGCGGAAGGATATAACAAAAGGACGATATATCGGTGTACAAAGGTCATCATGTTGTTTGTTGTGTTTTGTTTATATCTTCCGCAATTTCAATGCACAGTGAACGTTAATCTACATTATAATATTTGTCCCCAACTCACTGGACAAACGGCACCCCTACTAAAGAACAAGCATGCATCAATAGATACTAAGATAGCACTCTACAACACAATATTCCTACTAACTCTATCCTACCAATGCCAAACCTGGACAGTGACAGAAAAAGAGAAAAGAAAAATCACAACAAGAGATTAGATTTCTGAGAAGAATACTCAATGTATCAAGAAGAGAGAAAATAAGAAATTAAGAAATCATGTCTAAAGTGGAGGTTATAGCAGCGTTTAGCCATGTAACTAGGTTACCAACTAACAGTATACCACAGCAAGCAATAATGACCAAATGGAAGCAGACGAAGATATATAAAGCCTATAACAGGCACTCCCCCGCTATTTATACTTCACCTCGACATCGCAAGGTACAAGAGGAACAAGATGAGATGAGATGATGAGAATACTTGTTCGTTTGATTGTCGACTAAACTAAACTAAACTAATCTAAATTGTGTAGCATGTCTGGTCCAAACCTACTTTGTGTTTGGCCCTGAATCAGTTAAGCACACGAGGAGGAGGAGGAGGACGACGACGACTACGACGATGACGACTTTATTTTGACATATTTATTTTCCAAATGGAAATGGTTGTTTATATAATGTACGATGCATTGAAAGTGTAAGGTAGGTCAGTGTTCATGTCATTAAGCAAACTGAGAGTATTTTATTTTATTTGTTGGGGGGGGGGGGGGGGGGGGTTGCTAGCTCGCTTTGAACTCAAGAGTAGTCCATACACAATACTTGTAGTGCTGGAATTAATTTTGCGTGTGTATCAGCTTTCCCTATTAACAGTGTCCCTCGCCTTCAGGCGAACCCACTCCGACTTCAGAGGTACTCGTAATGTATGTCCCAAAGTCAAGGACGAGAAACTGGTATTTGATATTAGATCTCCAGATGTTTGCCTAAGCTATTGAGTGTTGTGAGTAAACATTCTAAACGCTGGGCTACTAGAATCAAAGTTAAGAGTCATTCTCCATTCGACTGTGATGTAAATGTCATTGTCATATGATTACTTGTGCACGGAGCTAAAAATATGTGCGCCATGTGGTAAATATGTTTCTGGGGCATTTAAGAGGGATTCTCGTTTAGGTACATATTGTCTATAAACGAATGGCACACGGTGGATATTTTCCGTGAATGACACGCACAAAGTGTATATTTTCCGTGACTGATCTGCACAAAGTGTATATTTTCCGTGACTGATCTGCGCAAGGTGTATATTTTCCGTGACTGGCCTGCACATTGTTATATTTTCTGTGATCCATCGACACACTGTGGATATTTTCTGTGATCCATCGACACACTGTGGATATTTTCTGTGATCCATCGACACACTGTGGATATTTTCTGTGATCCATCGACACACTGCGTATGTTTGCTTGATCCATCGACACAATGTGGATATTTTCTGTGATCTATCGACACACTGTGGATATTTTCTGTGATCCATCGACACAATGTGGATATTTTCTGTGATCCATCGGCACACTGTGGATATTTTCTATGATCCATCGATACACTGGGGATATATTCTGTGATCAGTCGGCGCGCTGTGTATTTCCCCCTGTGGTACAACAGCGTACTTTGTATTTTGTGTGTGTGTGATTGAACTGCGCACTCTGTATATTTATATTATTCACGCCTTAGCGGTGCAATGTATACACTTTCTGTGATTGAACGACACACTGTGTAGTTTTATGTCATCGAACAACACAACGTGAATACTTTTTGTGATCGATCTGAGCACTTTATATCATAGATCAGCTCACTTTATATCATACATGAATGCTTTTTATATTTTAGGTCAGCGCAATTTATATCATACATCATCGCGTTTTATATCATACATCAGCGCACTTTATATCACACACAAGCGAACAGTGTATATTTCTGTGATTAATCAAAATTGTAACATCTCTATCCGTTCCACTATCTGTGTCTACATTGCTCGCTAACAAGGTGTAAGATTCCATCGCTTGGAGTCAGGTTTGACATCTGCTATCCGTCTCTGAAATCAATCAATCAATTGTTCCCAAGCAGTTTCCTGCTATGTGTCACGATTCTGGATGTTAGGGGCTGTTGTGTCTTGGGTTTGGCTGCTGACTATCTACTCCAACATGACATCACAACTCACGTCAGTCCATCAACAAGTCCATCACACCATATGAGGAGAACGACAACTTCTTTATTGTCGGTAAGCATCATGAAACGTTACAGAATGTAGAGGATGATCAAGGCTTCAGTCCGTCACATGCTACTCTCATTCACGCCTGAGTCTTACAAATCAACCTTACACAATTGGGTGGACTATTGGGCAGCGGAGTGTGAACTCGCCTGTGTGGGTAGTGTCGATGTGTCTAGGTATAATCAACATGACCCCAACCTCCTCGCGTGCTTTACTAATGAATCGTTTGGCATTACCTGTTAAGAAGCATCACTCAGATCTCTCAACCGTAAGCTGGCAACCACCCTGAACTGGTGTCTTGCTTCCACGAATGCAGAGCCTAAAACATGTCTTGTGTCTTGGCCGGCTAAACACTCACTAACTGACGACAACCGTTTGGTTGTCAATATCTACTCACTTGTGACGTCTGCTTTGTTCCGTCCAAGTGCTTTCTTGTGCTCATTTCCTTGCTTCGTCTAATTCCCTGTTCTGGTGCACTTGCTTACTCTTTTAACTCTATCTGGCTGTCATTCGAGCCATGACAGCTATTGGTCTGTGACATCACATTTTGCGAGGCCTAGAGCAAGGAGGAGTAGGTGGCCAATCTTTTCCTCACTCTGGCAAGCAACGAGCCCAGGCGTCAACCCCTCGTCCGACCGTTCTCATGACACTGCCAACGCGGTGCAATATTAACTTCGCTAGCTCGCCCAGTATTGGGGTCTGTACCTTTCGTGGCCACCGAATAATCACTATGGGAGGCCATCACATCAACAAAATAAGATATGCAGGCAATAAGGTATTGTTTGCAGAGAATGAACAAGATCTGCAATGTTTAGTAAATGCTGGTTACTGTTTACAGTGAGCAATTAGTGATAATTTTTTTTTTTTTTAATCAGATATTGTGGTCATCTCAAAGAAGAATGAAATACCACATTTTAACATCCAAGTAAATGTGATAATGCTCAAACATTGTGTACAGTGACGTGCAACAATCATATATTCCAGTGGTTCTCAACCTTTTTTGGCCCGTGCCCCCTTCACCATATTTTCAAGACGTCATTTCCCCCCCCCCCCTTTCATATTTCCTACCTAACCACCCGTCCCCCGTCCCCCGCCCCCGCCCCTACACAGTATACATAGTAATGGAAGCTAAATTAATAGCACATGCTAAAACAAGACTAGTCGTCCACATAAAACGTGATTTTACTTAATAAAATGAAGTTTACAAGGATGAGACGTACAGAACCGTAAAGTATGAAGGGAAAAAACAATATCAAGTAATCGGTTCTTGTATTAACGCGATCTTGAAATAATCTTAATTCCCCCCCCCCTCCCCCCCTAAAATTCCCCCCAGGGGGGGGGGGGGGGGATTCCCCACCGGTTGAAAACCACTGATATAATCTGATTGAAAATGTTCTGTAGTGATTTGAACAACAATCGCCAATTAGCCTAATTTCACTATGGAAAACAGCAAATCTAAAGGACGTTTTTTTTTTTTTTTAAACACTTTTTCGGGCGTATTGGCTATTTAATGCTAGTTCAATAATTGTTTATAGATCAATCCATACTCTTTGGACGATGTGATCAGTATCTTTGGACGATGTGATCAATATATTTGCATGATGTGATCTGTATCTTTGGACGATGTGATCAGTATCTTTGGACGATGTGATCAATATATTTGCATGATGTGATCTGTATCTTTGGACGATGTGATCAGTATCTTTGGACGATGTGATTTGTATCTTTGGACGATGTGATCAGTGTCTTTGGACGATGTGATTTGTATCTTTGGACGATGTGATCTGTATCTTTGGACGATGTTATCTGTATTTTTGGACGATGTGATCAGTATCTTTGGACGATGTGATTTGAATCTTTGGACGATGTGATTTGTATCTTTGGACGATGTGATCAGTATCTTTGGACGATGTGATTTGTATCTTTGGACGATGTGATTTGTATCTTTGGACGATGTGATCAGTATCTTTGGACGATGTGATTTGTATCTTTGGACGATGTGATCAGTATTTTTGGACGATGTGATCAGTATCTTTGGACGATGTGATTTGTATCTTTGGACGATGTGATCTGTATCTTTGGACGATGTGATTTGTATCTTTGGACGATGTGATCAGTATTTTTGGACGATGGGATCAGTATCTTTGGACGATGTGATTTGTATCTTTGGACGATGTGATCTGTATCTTTGGACGATGTGATTTGTATCTTTGCACGATATGATCTGATTCTTTGGACGATGTGATCAGTATCTTTGGACGATGTGATCAGTATCTTTGGACGATGTGATCTGATTCTTTGGACGATGTGATTTGTATCTTTGCACGATGTGATCAGTATCTTTGGACGATGTGATCTGATTCTTTGGACGATGTGATCAGTATCTTTGGACGATGTGATCAGTATCTTTGGACGATGTGATCTGATTCTTTGGACGATGTGATCTGTATCTTTGGACGATGTGATCAGTATCTTTGGACGATGTGATCTGTATATATTTTGCATGATACGATCTGTATCACACCGGTCACTTTCCCTTCCCAGAACATTTCCTGGTACTATTTTAGACAGGGCCGACCTGGACGCTCAGGTCAATGTTTTTTGTTTTTTTTAATATGTCTCGATAGATATTGGAACACATAACCATCGGGCGGGTAGGCTAGTGTCCCAGCCACTGCCCTGCTGCGTCTACCAGACACGCGGATAGATAGCAGTAAATACTACATCCTTTTATAGCCTCTTTTTGGCACTGATGGATAATGCCAGCACATTCGGTCAGCCACTGACGTCACGCACCGGTCTGCTGGCAGTCGGAATCGGTGTAGATGCGGAAATATATGGCCCATACTTGTCGCAGCCACAACACGTTAGCGGATTGAGGTAATAGCGTATCCCGGGCCCTCGCTGTCGCTTTCGGGTATTGACCCCCATCGTATATCGCGTGGTCGGAAGGACCGTCCCGGATGCTCATAGCTAGAGGGGTGAGTTTCTGATTAATGCGACCCGCTGGAAACCGCTTCGATACACCGAGGCTGTATTAGGTTTCTGACTTTGCTCTGGGTGAGCACGGAAAAAGACAGGCAATGAAAATGGACAGTGGGACAAGGTACAAGTAACTCTATAGCAGATTCTGCCGATGGAATGTGAAGTTTTAGACCTTCACATATTCTAGTTCACGGCATAAGGATTTGATGTGCCCAGTTGCCTTCCTCGACGCGTTACGTCCCCAAGTTTTAAAACATAGCTATTTGCATATCCTTTACAGGACGTCGCGGTCAAGACCAGCATTTATTTTACACCCATAACAAAAAAGTAAAAAGGCAACGCAGCGTGGTCTGCTGCCAAATCGCATGCAGCTGTGTTTCGAACCTGGGTATGCGGGATCACGAACTGAGTCCGTAACACCTGCGCCACGGAGCAGGTAACATCTGAAAGAGACATAATATATTAATGATTCGCACATGATGTGTGGCGTTGATTCCGGTAATAAAGTCATTAGTCAACAATAAATCAGTCAGTGGGAATGAAGTAATTGACCCAAATAACATGTTCTAAAACCCCGTGATACACTTAAGAATGTTAAATCCAAACACTGAAAAGGAAATTATACTTTTACATTTAAAGTAAAGTGGACAAGTAAAATGTGAATTATTTTATTGTTTTCTTTGAATATTGAATCAGCTATCATATGTATATGTTTTTCTTGTTTCTACTTTACCAGGATATCGCCTCAAATCTGACATGACACATTCAACACAATGGCAGTCTCGCTAGTTCTGATTGCCAGCAAGAACTTTGGAACATTTTCCGCACATATGAGTCTATAGCGTCCAGCAGTAAACAGTGGTTTTGCTTCAATTATCTAACCAACCAGGCTTGTCCCAAACGTCCATGGAGTTAACGGTTCGGCTGCCTGAACAGAATGCACTAAAAGTGCCCATTTGTATGTTTTCAAGGACGTTTTCTTCACAGATTTGACACATTTAAAATAAATCAGCGTTTCATTGTGTTTGTTGAGCTTCGTGAAGAATTTAACGGCCAAAGAGCTCCACCATATGTAAATTCATCTGAGGAAACTATAAATACATCTAAGGAAATTATAGATTTAACTACGGAAAATTTTCATTTCATATTCTGAGATCATTCTTGTTTACACTAAGTGGTTGAAGTCTTCAGAACCACATGTAAAGCCCATGATTGCGGACTTATTGGTGAAAGAGGAGGTTTGGATACACAGATATTTTCATTACATTACCTGGTGCAGTGTATAGGACACGGTAGAGAAAACTTTCAGCCGGCCTGTTTGCGACCTCTCCCAATTCAACAGGACATGTCACGGCTATCATTGGCGTGACCCCTAACCTTTGCCACCACGAAGGTCACAACGCATAACGAGTGTAAAATCTTCGACGCTACGTGCGTTGAATGCGGGGATGCCCGGCTGCACAGGGCTGCCATGCCCTCCCCTACACTACATAGCAACAAGACCTCCCCTGACCCTGGGGCTTTTGGGGAGTGTCACCCGCTGACCAGGACGGCCAGTGAGGAGAGTGGCAAGAGTCTCGGTCCTGGGGCAGGGGTGAAATCTTGCGGCCATTCGCCAACACAAGCATGCGCCGCCGCTGCCTTGACTGACACCTCGTCAACTGCTTCACAGCGAAAGCGGGAGGCTATGGGAATACAGGTAAGTACCTTATTATTGTTGTCTTTTAGTGGTCTCCGTGGCCAAGTCGTTAAACCACCTACCTCGCGCTTCGAAGGTCTTGGGTTCGTTTCTGGATTACGTTCACAGGTGCAGTTATCTCGAAGACTTCGCGGGGTCGTCGCTTGAGCTAGAGATTTCCTGCTCTCGGAGACTTCACGAGGTCGTCGCTTGAGCTAGGGATTTCCTGCTCTCGGAGACTTCACGGGGTCGTCGCTTGAGCTAGGGATTTCCTGCTCTCTGAGACTTCACGGGGTCGTCGCTTGAGCTAGGGATGTCCTGGTCTCTGAGACTTCACGGGGTCGTCGCTTGAGCTAGGGATTTCCTGCTCTCGGAGACTTCACGGGGTCGTCGCTTGAGCTAGGGATTTCCCGCTCTCGGAGACTTCACGGGGTCGTCGCTTGAGCTAGGGATTTCCCGCTCTCGGAGACTTCACGGGGTCATCGCTTGAGCTAGGGATTTCCTGCTCTCGGAGACTTCACGGGGTCGTCGCTTGAGATAGGGATTTCCTGCTCTCGAAGATTTCACGGGGTCGTCGCTTGAGATAGGGATTTCCTGCTCTCGAAGATTTCACGGGATCGTCGCTTGGGCTAGGGATTTCCTGCTCTCGGAGACATCACGGGATCGTCGCTTGAGCTAGGGATTTCCTGCTCTCGGAGACTTCACGGGGTCGTCGCTTGAGCTAGGGATTTCCTGCTCTCGGAGACTTCACGCGGTCGTCGCTTGAGATAGGGATTTCCTGCTCTCGAAGATTTCACGGGGTCGTCGCTTGAGCTAGAGATTTCCTGCTCTCGGAGACTACACGGGGTCGTCGCTTGAGCTAGGGATTTCCTGCTCTCGGAGACTTCACGGGGTCGTCGCTTGAGCTAGGGATTTCGTGCTCTGTGCGACGCTTCGGGCAGGAAGGAAGACTGGGCCATGTGGCTTAAAACGGGGTCCAATGAAGGCGAATCTCTCGCCTTTAAGCCCCATTATTATTATTTTTTTTTAAAGTGTAGTGTTAGCAGTTGTATGACAGTAGACGGTACTTTCTGCTTTCTGATAACGCCGAGTGTTGGGCGGTTTTACTACACCCGACACCCGACATTGCGCCAACGGCTTCGGGCGGAGTAGCGCAATTGCGAGCGTACTAAAGTGCTAGGAAATGCAACCTAAAGACTAAATGTCATGGCAGGGCAAACCAGGCCCTAAACCTTAGTCGGCAATTGGTCTAGGACGGAAGCTTCAACAGGCGAACAGTTACAGCATTGCTTTGCTAATCCGGCAGCTTCTGCAGCTTGTCTTGTTCCAGCGTATTGGTGTTACCTTTGCTCTGGGGTAAACTAGGCAGAGAGATCAAGCTGCATGGGCAGCACATGGTCTCTAAATTCAGCCCAGGCTTTGTGTTATGGAGAGGTATAACTGCATTTTACAAACTATTGTCTATCAAGACGGCAAGGTGCCAATCAATGTTAGAGCACATTTTTTCGCATATCCTTTACAGGAAATTGCAGTCAACACCAGCATTTTTCAGCTGCTGTTGCTGTCTTGGCAAGTTTTACGTTCAGTAGTATGCCATTGTTTTCTGAACGACCGGCTTACATACCAACGCGACGCGATACCCTGCCGAATCTCGCGCAGCTGTGTTTCTTAAGATAGTATACAGGATTACAAACAGCGTCGTTAACACCTTCGCCAGGGAGACCAGCGTTAGCACATCTGTAAGCACAAAATATTAGCTCACCTACTGTTTGAAGAAAAAAAAAAAACACACACACGCACGCACGCACGCACGCACGCACGCACGCACGCACACACACACACACACACACACACACACAAAGGTTGGATGTTGTCCTGTTCAACAATCCTTTTTCCAACGTGTTATAATTGGCACCAGTGACGGACTGGGTATAAATTATTGGTTGCCAGGACAGAAAGGACTTGCACGTTTTAAACATATTGTCCAGTATTTAAGGGTGCACATTGCATTAGGGGCCGCCATGCCATCGGCAAGCTTTCATCTAGACCAGTGCGCCATTGAACGAGACCTTTATACTGTTGCTTTCTTCTGGTTACGCTTCATGATATTCTTGTTTCTTCGTCTGCCGGGCTCAATTTCAGCGACTCTGCATTTGTTGCAGGTTTTGATTTTTGGTTTTTTCTTTTCGTTTTTTTTCTGCAGTCTTCTTCAAAACGGTAGTACGGTAATTATTGTGAGAGCAAATGCGTCATATGAGAGATGAATATTTTCCGGCCACTCTTTTGTCGTGAAAGATTCTAAGAATTCGTCTGAATTGGCGTAAACACGTCATTATACCAACATATTGTGTTCGCGTTTAATCCACAGACACATACAGTGCATTTCACTTCATTCACAATGTAGTGTTGATGCTACGAGGGAAAGTCATTAAATAACAGGACTGCAGTTATAGAGTGCATTGAAGAGTATGGACAACGGACAATCTAATTTCATGATATAAACTTACTCTTAAGCATACTCCGTGTGTCCGCTTGCCTTTCCAGGAAATTTGTGAAGCTGTGACTAGTGCTCCATACAGGGAAATGCTAGTTAACAAGTTAAAGCCCACGATACGATTGAAACGCCATCGAAACGCAGGGGACTTCTTTCAAAAGGCGTATTGTTGCTGCACGACTACGCCCGCCCTCATACAGCTGCGCATGTAGTGGGTACACTGTGTGCTCTGACATTTGAGGTCTTGAAACGCCAGCATACAGTCCAGACTTTGTACCATCGGGTTTTCATAGGTTTGACCCTTGAAAGAACATTTGCGTGGTCAGAAGTTTGCAGATGTCAACGAAGTAATGGAGGCGGTAAAAATTGGTTTAAGCCCAAAACTTTTTTTTCTAGAAGGCATCAGCATGATAGTGGACATGTAGATCAAGTATGTTGCCAGACAGGGGGTACTGTGTTTAGAAATCTCTCTCTCTCTCTCTCTCTCTCTCTCTCTCTCTCTCTCTCTCTCTCTCTCTCTCTCTCTCTCTCTCTCTCTCTCTCTCTCATTCTCTCTCTCTCTCACACACACACACACACACACACACACACACACACACACACACATATCACTCAATTTACAGTTCGCACTATTGTAAAATAAAATAAAAAGTTATTCGTAAAATTCCTGTTACTTAATTACTTTCTCTTGTACTTTATTTTCCGAGGTAAATACTATCTTAACCAGATGCACATTAACTTCAGGTTTCTAAAATCTTGTTAACTGTTGTCACTTCATTGATAACGTACTTCGATGCGTTGAGTTCCCATTACTTCAAAGCAAGACATCATGGTCATCATCTTGTGCCCTGCCAACTGGCGTTGGTGTCCATGTCTCTCCACATATCTCGGTCCTTTGTGTTCTGGATAAGCTCTGCTGCTGATACTCCTCCATGCCACCGTCTCAATCCACCCAGCATCAGTTCTCTCGTCTGTGTCGTGTGTCCGTTTAAAGTGTCGTCCCTGGAGTGAGGGGAGTCAACACCCACATTATATTTACCCCCTTATCAATATCCTGGAGAATCCACTAGCTCCCGTCCACCACACTCCTTCGGTTCATGGACACCTCTTTCTCTCTCTCTCTCTCTCTCTCTCTCTCTCTCTCTCTCTCCTCTCTCTCTCTCTCTCTCTCTCTCTCTCTCTCTCTATCACTCTACCTGATCATGCCCCCTCTCATTCTTCCCCCAACGCAACATACTCAACAACTCTTGCTTCTAAAAATTAATAACAATTAATTTATTAAAAGAAAAGTGTAACGTATGTGAGACGTGTATGCGAAGAAAATGTATGACGTGTTCTATAATGTGTGTAGGATCGGACCCTCAGATAATAGCTACAGTCAGTTCATCCTTGCAAGGACACACCACAGCACGTTAAGTCAGAACAAGTCCATCCTCACCCAGTCGTGTATCTCTCCTGCCGGACACTGACTGTCATCTGTAGCTACCTGGTAATCCATCTTCCTGATCAGCCGAAATCGATACAGTTTGTAATTTACGGCTGATCATGGACCGGTTGCACACTACACATTATAAGTTCCTATCGTTCCTAAAAAATGTACGAATCCTTTGTACTGTGAAATTCGGTATCACTGTTATTGTTAATATACTTGATCCTAACTAGTGTCTATATAGTCTCAAGTATAATGTCTTTTGTAATATTTCACTGAATCTATCACACCATGTGAATGTTATATTTAACGTTCTCGTTTAGTTAATAATGTTTGTATGATGTGTGATGTATCAACAATCATCACCCATCCTAGGTGAACCTTAACACACAGGAATCGTTATATTGGTTTGCTCTTCTGAGCCATGTATGGTGGAACCCTCCTGATCATGAGTCCAGCGTAAACATTATACCCCCTTTCTTCTCGGGCGTTATTCGTTTCCGTAAGAAAGCATTTGACTGTTCAACTGGTGTTCTTCCTAATTGGAATTGAACTTCTTCAAATCAGTGTTGAACTTCCTCGTAACTGGCAGGGTACCTGTTAGAGAAATAACACATCTGGTGATAACACTAGTCACTGATCCTACCGGCTGAGTGTAAGCCTATTGCTTTCCTCTTTTATTTTTTCAGCTAATTAAACTCTGTCATAGAGCAGATTAGCTACTCGCCTAGGTCCGAATCAGGCGATGACAAGGAAAGACCAATAAACAAGAGTGCAAACCCCAGTGGGCAAACCACTGAAAGATCCCCCCCATTGGACACTTTCCCCATCTCCCTAACCCATCTTAAATCTCTCCAAATATCACCCCCGTACACTATTCACCCTAGCAGAACTAATTCATCACTTCACTACTCTATTATTTTCAACTAACAGAGCTAATCATCACCACTCTAGTTTTAAAAAGGCTACACCCTATATTAATTAGGCCTAAATAGACTATATTTTGGTACCCGCATTACTCCTGGATGGCATCATATAACTTGCCATTAAGACATATGTATTTAATGTTACTTAAATCTAACACAATAGATGCTCTCCGAATTTCCTAACTGCGGTAACACAACACGTCAATCCTAGTCAATTTCCTTGCCACACTAATCTACACAAGTCTTGTTTTGTCAAGAGCTGGAGTGTTCCAGTGAAGTTCTTTGATGTCACGCAGGTGTCCTTCAGGGCACTAACTAGTTTCCAGAATCTTAGCTCCCTTGTGTTTAATCAATGTCACCAGTTATTCCCCTTGTTGCAACTTCCAAAACAAGTAGCGAGTTCCTGCATTCTCCCAACAACGGTTTCAATAACAAGCCGCCAATTCGTTTGATGTCGGAGAATTCTCAATGACAAACGGGACTGTTTCATCTCCCGAGTTTGGCAATTCTACTTAGATCCCGACTGTTTTTTTCCTGTACTGGTTAACAACAATGTGGCCTTGAAAACCCGATTGAATCAGACTGTCTGTATTATCATTATCTGGTTAATCCACAGTGATTTCATGACAGTTTGGCTCCGCCCGGACTGTGGCGATGGGCTTACGGGTGCAACTCGTAATCCCGCATACCGCGTTTGAAACACAGCTTCCGACGATTTGGCAGCCGACCGCTTTGCTTTGGTTTTTATGAAATTGTATGAATGCCAGTCGTTCAGAAAGCAATGTCAAACTACTGAACGTAATAAACTTGCCAAGAAATAACAAACAGCAAAAAATATACTGGGTTTGACTGCGACGTCCTGTAAAGAATATAAATTAACTTTTAACTGCCACTGTATTCCCAATTATCTTTCCACTCATTACGGTGTTTTCTAATGCCTCTCTTATTATCACAAGACTAAAGAAGGATTTTTGTCTCTTTCTTATCGCTGTATCTCTAGACAAGTGGATTCTTGTTCTTGTTAGGTGAACTCTGCCGCTGTATTTCTAACATATTATCAATTTCAAATCAAGATAGCTGATTTCTTTAATTATTCGTGAACATGGTAGTGTTGCCTGTCCTATAGAAGAATCATTCAGCACTGTCAAACATGACATTGCAATAATTAATGTTGAAGCTAGTTTCGTGTCCTTTACAGTGGGTCACAATCAACCTTAGCATTTGTTGTCGGTTTCTGGTTTATTAGGCAATTTTACATTTAGTAATTTGCCATTGCTTTCTGAACGATGAACGCCCATACCACCGAAATCAACGCAAAGCGGTCTGATACCAAATAGTTTGCAGTTGATTTCTAATCCCCGACTCTGTATGTCTGTGAATTGTGAAACGCGTTCACTGTCCCTAAGCCACAGCAGCGGAAAATCACTTATGACCTATTTCAAAAATGCTAATTTTCAACAGCATGTTGCTACCTCCCGTGTTAGCTTGTGTTTACCTGATTATCATAATCGTTGGGCAATTCAATTTTCATCTAGTGGGGGTTGTCTAAATAGAGAGGTGAGATGGTAGGTAGTAAGTAACAGCCAGCACGATCACCAATATGTTGGTGAAAAACAGGACGATTGCAGATAACACCAACATTTTGTTGTTGTTGTTCGAATCCTCGGTAAGATGTGTGTGTGTGTGTTTTTTTCTTTTCTGTCGGGGGCAAAAAGAAAATCCTAACCTGCACAGTTGGCGGCGACTGCACTAGCTAGGCCACCTTAATTCCTCAGACTCAAGACCCCCCGCCATACACCGCAAGGTACTATATTGGCAGTAAATGACAAGTTTGATGTAAATGACAGTTGATGTCTTGGCAACATTACGTTCAGTAGTTTGACATTGCTTTCTGAACGACCAGCGCCCATACCATTTTGTAACAAACCAAAGACAAGACAACGCAGTGGCTAATGAACAGTTGCGGTCTGTTGTCAAATCGCGCGCAGCTGTGTTTCGAAGCGGGTATGTGGGATCACGAACTGTGTCCGTAAACTCTTCGCCACGGTGCCCGGCTATGAGGGGAAGGCAATGTTAAACTGAGGCCGACTGTGGGACGAATTCGAAGTGATGGCGATCTCCATTTTCTTCTTCACTGATTATTTCTTCCAGTGCAGCTATTCTTTTTCTGTCTTTCATCATTTAACGGTGCAAGGCCCTCAACTAACTCGCGCAACGTCTTCTGTAGACTTGATTATGATTGGTAGGATATCGCAGGTCACGTTTTCTACCTATGAGGTAGCCAATCTCATCCCTCCTTACGACGTGCATGGTTTGATTAAAGTGGAACTTTTTTCCTTCTCTCCCATGAACCCCGGTAACACATGAGCGTGGTACAGCTATGGAATATGGGCACCAGCGATTATACTGATAATGAAAGGTGCCCAAGTTACAGGTCATCTCGCCCTCGGAGAGATAAGGATTGTACAAATAGCGCACCGTAACTTACAAAATTATCATATTACTTTCCATTCGAAAGTGTGAACGCCAACTCCTTTCCCCAGCCGGTTTACTTCTGTCGCAGCCTCCACGTCGGCGATTTGCTATACCCCAATAGACATTGTCGCTATGTTGTCTTCTTCACATCCCGCCCAAACTAAAGAAACCACCTTACTGCCCGCACCCAGAGAAGTCTAGCTCTTCCTCTGTGCTAATTTAATTGCTGGCTTAGGCTTCCCTCCCTTCGCCTGTCCCTGCTTTGGAGCGCGGCCCTCGCAAGACACCTTGTACCACTATTAGAACCTGCTTTTATCGCTTGTCTGTAGAGGTTGGGCTCCAGACTATATTTCTCGATCCCAAGGATGGCTACATTGTGGCCAGTTCAAGTGCACTGTTTTTATTTGATGTGGTGGCTATTGGGTCGACATGAGGCGATTAAGATTGTTTTCTATCATGGCTGAGTGGTTCGCATTCGCTTGGGACAATTCACTTAATAAGCATACGTCTATCTGGACCTCAGTCTTGTTAATAGCGCAAAACTTGCAGTGGTTCAGGCCATATAAATATACTTAACTTTCGAGGTATTGTCTCTGAAGGCGCACAAAGCCTGTTCTTGTGACAATATCACGCTGTTCTTCTATTCCCGTCCAATTACTGTATAATCTCAAGCTTTACCTCAATACTTATTTCAGAGGTCGGCTTGGTATCTGTTTGGAAGAACGGTTAGGACATTATATTGCTACTTTCTCTATACAACTTTTGCAAGTGCCCACTGTTTGTAGTTCTTGGGATGGCTCTCAATTCACTTCCATCAGCAGCCCACGCTTTGAAATCCTTCCCTAGGCTCGCTCGTATTGTATTTAGTTTAGTATCTCCACACTGACAGTTATATTAGACTGGATTATTGTCGAACGCCGCTTACCTCTCCACTTACTTACTTCCCCACCATTTAGACATTCACGAACTAGCACTTTTAAAACACGACATAATAGCACTTTTAAAACACCACAATGTAACACTGTTAAAACACGACAAAATAACACCGTGATGCCAATGAGTTCAGTGATTTTATTCTTGCTACATTTTCACAACATGAATGTATTACATCACAAACTGACTACTTAATTGTTTAATTATTATAAATAATTAACTATGGGGTGGGATACTTCGCCATTAAGTCGGTCCTGGATCTACTGCTGGTCTTCGGGGTCGAGTTCATCACGTGCTCTACGCTTTTATCGTGAGCCACTCATTAGCCGCTTTCACGCGTCCCTCGTCTACTCACATGAGTCCAACGTAGCTCATTGCACGTACCCATTTTCTTGTGCACAAATTGCTCGACTTGTTTAGGATCGTTTATACATGTAGGTGTTGAATAAATACTTTTTTTAAAAATGACAAATGTTTTGTTAATGTAAATATAAAGATAATGAATTCCTAATGAATAATATTTGCATGAAGCTGAAGAAATTCAATGTGGCTCAGGATGTACATTATTATGTTTCTGTTTCATTCAGACAAATATTTATTGCAGGGTTAATGTCTGCCTGCCGATCTCCCTGGCGAAGGTGTTAAGGACATTGTTCGTAATCCCGTATACCCTCGTACGAAACACAGCTGCGCGACATTCGGCAGCGGATCGCGTCGCGCTGGTTACTTACGGGGCATGTCAGCCGGTCGTTCAGAAATCAATGGCAAACTACTGAACGTAAATCTTACCAAGACATCTACAGACAGCAGCTGAAAAATGTTGGTGTTGACTGCAATGTTCTGTAAAGGATATGCGGAAAACAATTGCCTGCAGTGGAATGGATTTTTAATGTATCTGAATTACCTTGATGAATAAGACAGTTCTCTTACTCCACAGGAAGTTAAGTCAGTAAGTCGTGTGGACTTCGGCGACTACTACCCGGACGGCGGGTGGGGCTGGGTGGTGCTGGCAGCGGCTACTGTAGTCCACATCCTGTGTAGCGGCTTCCACCTGGCTTACGGCAGTTTGTATCTGACCATAGAGAACAAGTACAAGCCCATCTCGGATTTTCAGACAGGTTAGTGCCCAGAAACATATTCTGTCATCATCATCATCATCATCTCATCATCATCATCATCATCATCATCATCATCATCATCATCATCATCATCATCATCATCATTAGCATCATCATCATCATAATTATCATCATCATCATAATCATCATAATAATCATCATCGCCAACATCATTATCGTCAACATAATCATCATTATCATCATCATCATCATTATTATCATTATTATCATCTTACTCATCACCACCATCATCAACATTATCATCACATCGTAATTATTATTATCAACATCATCATCCTCATCATAATCATCGTCATCATCACCACCATCATTATCGCTATTATTATCGTCATCATCATAATCATCATCATCATCATCATCATCATCGCCGTCATCATCATCACCATCCTCATCATTATCATAACCATAATTATCATAATTATCATAATCGTCATCATCATCATCATCATCATCACCAACATCATAATCACCATCATCATCACCATCATCATCACCACCATCGCCATCATCGTCCAAGTCCTGTGCAGAACGTCGCTCTCATCGCCGTCCGCTGAGAAGGCTTTCAATACCTCACAGTTTCTCTGCCTCCGGCCCCCTCATGCCCAAGGTGTCTGCCGTGTCCCGTGTCCATCTTCTCCCAGGTCCAACCCTCCTTCTTCTTCCAGGACCCTGCCTTCCTTGTGTGATTTTCAAATTCTTGTAGCGTTTAATAAGCCAAAGGGCGGTCAGTGTGGCCGAATAGTTAAGACCGCTCGTTCTTAAAAATCCGATGTGTTGATGCTAAGGTGGCGGGTTCAATCACTACACCGATCAGTTGAATTAAAATGTTGACTTCTCGTCCTTGACTTGGGGACGGACATTACAAGCACCTATGAAGTCGGAGTGGATTGGTCTGACGTCGAGGGATATTGGTAAAATGAACGCTAATCTCCACGCAAAGATCGGTCCTTTACAATGGAAGTGTCAGCACGTGTAAAGACTACGCTTGAGTTGAAAGCCAGCGAACACGATCTACTAGAATAAATATTAAAACAAATATGGCTAAAGTATTTATCAGTATTCTTGTCATGATACTCTGGATGTTAATGTTTCCCCTTCTTGTATACAGTATCCCTAGAATGTTAATATTTTTCTAATATACAGTATTGTTATCAAGTTTCTTCGTTTTCTTGGTATGCATTATTCATAGAATGTTAATTTTTCTTCTTCTTGATGTACAGTATTCCTAGATTGTTAACACTGTTAATCTTCTTGGTATACAATACTCCTAGAAGGCCTCTTGCCTAGCTCTGCCACGTCGCTGATCATCCAAGATAGTTGCTTGGGCAAACCCACCTTGTACATGCTTCCTAAGACACACAAGCTAGGGAAACCAGGCAGACCCCATCGTCTCGGCGCTCTTGTCCACTGAAACGGATTCCAGAGTTCCTTGACAGCATTATTCAGCCATTGTTGCCTCAGCCTTCCCCTCATAATCAAAGACACAACCACGCTATCTCCATCTTCGATTCCATCAGCTTCACCACCCTTCTCAGCACCACATCTCTACTTTAGATGTGACTTCACTCTACACATCTATTCCTCACTCTGACGGCCTTAAAGCCTTGGAATTTTTCTTAGACAAAAGACACGGCCCCACCATAGCCACCGGACCATTGCTTGCGTCTGGCAGAGTTAGTCCTCAATCTCAACTCATTTGAGTTTAATGGGAACTATTTTGACCAGATTAGCGGAGTGGCCATGGGCACTAAGATGGGTCCGAGTTATGCCTGTCTGTTCATGGGCTATCTTGAACACCAGGTATGGAGTCAATACACTGGTAGGCTCCCGGAGCTCTATAGGAGGTATATCGATGATTGTTTTGGTGTTTCAGACATGCCATTGTCTGATCTCCAGGACTTCATTGCCTTTTTCTCTAACTTTCATCCTAGCATCAGACTCACCTCCACTATTTCCTCGTCGGCTGTTAATTTCCTAGACATAACAGTTTCCTTAGGTTCTGCTGGCCTATGCACGACGGTTTACTATAAACCGACTGACTCACATGCATTCCTGCTCTATACCTCCTCCCATCCTCCCTCTTGCAAGGATTCCATTCCTTTCTCACAACTGTTACGTCTTCGACGGCTTTGTCATGATAATAACGACTTCCGTCAAAAAGCCCACGAAATGTTGGATTTCTTCCGCCTTCGAGGCTACCCTGAGAATGTTTTGTCTACAGCTCTTCACCGCTGCCAGTCTATTAGCCGTGCCGAGTCTCTCTTCCAGGCCGAAACCACGCAATAATAGACCTATTCTCTCACTTACCTACCATCCTCATAATATTGCTGCCAAGAATATTCTCATGAGGCATCTATCCCATCCTCCAGGCAGACTCGGTCACTCGCGATGTCTTCTCAGAAGCCCCACTTGTGGCATACAGGCGGGATCGTAACCTGAGGGATGTGCTGGTCCATAGCACTCTATCACAATCCCACCAGTCTCTTCCTGGCACGACTGCATGTCTTCAATCTCGTTGTAAGACTTGTCCATATGTCCTTCAAACCACCAGTCTGACTTTCCCTAAGACTACTTTCCACATCCGGGAGGGTTTCTCATGTACGAGTCGCAACGTTATCTATGCGATCATCTGCACACGTTGCGACATGAGGTATCTTGGAGAGACGGGCCTTCGTCTGGCGGACAGATTTAGACAACATTTATCCGATATCGACAGTGGTGCCAAGAAACCGGTACCCTACACTTCAACAGTTCCGACCACTGTGGGGTTGCCGACATACGTGTTACGGCGATAAAATCGTGCACATCTCACGAACGCGATCGCAAGACATTGGAAAACCGTCTTATCTTCCAGTTGGGTTCACTTTCCCCTCACGGCCTCAATGTCCAACACAGTTTTATTTAAGTCCCCTACGCCCCTTATCCCCCCCCCCCCCATCTCCGCTATCTTATAGTCCACTTCATAGCCAGTTGCATGTCCTTCGCAGGACGTGGTAGTCACCACCAGCATTATCTCTGCTTTCTGTGACTTCTTGGTTGGTTTGCGTGGGGTCGCTTCTCATTGCGTTCCGAACTACCGTCACTTGTGCTACTTTTTGATAGCAAACGCTTGTTGGCCTGCATCCATATTGCCCACAGCAGCGTTTCGAACTTGGCGGAATTGCGAACTGCATCCGTTACATCGCCCCAGAGTTACACATCCATATTTTTCCATTCGCTCTCCTGGGCGCACCCCGATCCCCCTAGCGCGGGTTCCCTCACCGGTTGACTCAACCAATCACCGAGTTTCTGGCTATACTGACCTTTAGTCAGTTGACCCCGTTAACACAACATCCATTTAATTTCACCCATGGATAGCCGTTCCCGCTAGGACACAGATAAGTATTTGTTAATCTATTTTTGTTTGTTTGTTCTGTGCTGACGAAGGCTTTGGCCGCAACGTCCATTGTTTTTTGTAGTTGTGCTTTGGTAAAGCTCTCAACCTACTTCTCGTTTTTCAGTGATTCATTCATTCCTAGAATGTTAATATGTTCCCTCTTCTTGGTATACAATATTCCTAAAATGTTAATATTTCCCCCTTCTTGGTATACAGTATTCATAGAATGTTAACATCCCCCGCCCCCTTTCCCCCCGTTGCATACAGTATTCCTAGAATGTTAATATTTCCCACATTCTTGGTATACAGTATTCCTAGAATGTTAACATATTTCTTCTTCGTTGTATACAATATTCCTAGAGTTTGTCGATGATATTTAGGTTCAAAAGCCCCGGGTTTCTTCTGTAGAGATTGCGAAATGGTCTATAACTCATACGCTTGTCTTGTCACGTGGATGATGTAAGTTCTCTCAAATGTTGACTTTAGTTCATGTGCTAATATTGTGCTGCGGGTTCTGAATACCCTGTAACCTTGGCATTGCTGTGGTCAGCTGCGTGTAATAATTTTATTTTTAAACAGTCGCCATTGTAATGATTATGGAGCCAAGATTTCCCAAGCTTGTGACATTTTAAATTTTTTTTTAAATTACATATTTTGTGCTGTATGGCTCTGAAACCTGGAGTACAACGAAAGGAGACGAAGCCTTGTTACAAACCTTTGAGAACAAAATTTTAAGACGCATCTTTGGACCCATTAGGGATACACAAAGTGGAGAGTGGAAAAGAAGAAGTAACAAGACATTTATGATCTGTTTAAGTCCCCGCTAATCACTGGTATCATGAAGGCTAATAGACTACAATGGCTGGGGCATATAGAAAGAATGGAAGATAATAGGGAAACAAAACTCGCTTACACTCAGGAAATAAATGACCGCAGACCCCGAGGTAGACCAAGAAGACGGTGGAGAGATAATACATGTACAGACCTAC
Source organism: Cepaea nemoralis (assembly GCA_014155875.1). Classification (NCBI taxonomy): domain Eukaryota; kingdom Metazoa; phylum Mollusca; class Gastropoda; order Stylommatophora; family Helicidae; genus Cepaea; species Cepaea nemoralis. The sequence goes on from JACEFZ010028233.1 coordinate 85,856, forward strand.
AAGCACTTGGAATCAACGACTGGCAAGAGAAGGTCCACCAGAGAGACGAATGGAGACGGATTGTATTTGCAGCAAAGAACCTCAATGGCTCGGAAAGCTGAAGAAGAAGAAGAAGAAGAAGAAGAAGAAGAAGAAGAAGGAGAAGAAGAAGAAGAAGAAGAAGAAGAAGAAGAAGAAGAAGACATATTTTGTGGCGGATGGGTAGTGAACACAACTTCACAATCCCTACATACCGGGTTCAAAGACAACCAACGGCGATTTTGGAGCAGACTGCTTTGCTTTGATTTTCACAATGGCATTAGTCGACAGTTCAGAAACCAATGGCAAACTACTGAACGTAAAATTGCCTTTAAAATCACTAATAGCCAATGAAAGCTGGATTTGATGTGACGTTCTGTTAAGGACATACAACTAACTTTTTAACGAGATGTCTCAATTCATTTAAAGGATTTAGGGGAAAGAGATGAAGGTAGGCGAGTAATGAATGAGTAGATGGCCATACACGGGGAAGATACCCGCAAGGTATTGACGAACAACAGGCTGTCAGGGTCCACGTCAAGGGAAAGAGACAAGGAGTTAGAGGTCCACTTGGCCAACCTTCTTTGTGGAAACGACATCTCATTGATCTATTGATGTATCCCAATTATAACCCAGAGATATTTTTTTTTTATATTACTGGTATAAATGCAATACGAATGAATACACTTGAAAACGTGGTGACAACTTGTAAAATTGATGGGAAAAGAGCAACGGGAAGACGAAAAGATAAATACCCGAATAGCTTGGAAACGTGGCATAATCCAGACAAGATCACGGAGTTGATCGAAACCTCTGATGACCGTGTGAGATGGCGAACCATCAACTTCCACGCTTATCGGCAGGACACATGGTGATGAAAAGCTACGAAGATGAAAATTATATGTATCCTTGTTGTGGGCTTGACACGTCTTTCAGAGGATCAGAACACCTCGGAGGAGCAAATGGATCACCATAGTCTGGTAAGAATGAGGCAGCAAGGTGTGACGAGGAGATCTGGCCGACGATCGACACTCAGAGGAAAGGCGAGACGCCCATATAATCAGATTGCTACTGGAACAATTAGTGTTGGAACTCTTCGCTGGCTGCTGAGGATGGGGACGGAGCGCTTATGGGAATGCTGGGGAATGCGGGAATGCGTACCGAATGCTGTGATGTCGGTTCCTAAATCAATCAATGAATCAATCAATCAATCAGAGGATCAGCGTATACGATTAAATGAAGTGAATTAACCGGATGCCCAAAAAAATAATGAGCTTTTTGCATTCGTAGAAAATCTATTATAATTTTATTATCATCATTTTTATTGTTGTGATTATTAGTTTAAAGATGCATTTACTGTTTAAATAATGATGAAATCATGTCTTTTACGCAGCTTGGCTTGGCAGTTTGGGAATGGCTGTATCACTTTTCATAGCGCCAGTCGTCACCATTGGCTGCAGAAGAAAGTCTCCTCGACTCTATGGGGTCATTGGCGGATTAATCTGTGCTCTCGGGTGCCTCTTCTTGGCCTTTTCCACACAGCCTGAACAACTGTTCATTAGCCACTGCGTTGTCTTGTCACTGGGGTGTGGCGTCACCTTAGTAACGGCAAACATCATGGTGGGAAGGTACTTCCGGCGGAAACGCGAGTTAGCAGAAATGATACTGGTAGCGGGAAGTGGAATAGGGGCAGCAGTGATGTCAACATTATTTCATGAGCTCATTAGGTGAGTCCACGTTTGTATTCTGTAGGTAATGGGCAGTTATAAATGCGATTCGCATACTGCGTTTGAAACAAGCTGCGGGATATTTGGAAGCAGGCCGCCTTGCGTTGGTTTTCTTACAATGATATGAGTCCCCGTAGTTCAGAAAGTAATGGCAAACTACTGAACATATATTTACTAAGAAGTCACAAACAGCCAAAAATTGCTGGGGTTGTCTGCGACATCATGTAAAGGATATACAACTAACTTTTAAATGATAAATGGCAAACTACTCGATTTAAATTGCTTAGTAAACCACAAACAGTCAGTAAATGCTGCGGTTGTTTGTAACGTTCTGTACGGAACACGCAACTAACTAGATAATGGTAAAGCCAATGCTATCTGTAAATTATCACAACAGTGTGGGCGTTGAATCCGCTACCTCGGCATCAGCACACCGGATGTTTAAGAATTTGCGCTATTATCTATTCGGCCACACTGACCGCCATATGGCACTTAATACCATTGAAGGTTATGACGGGAAGGTATGATGCGGGTTAAATAAAAACCACTTGACCACTCGGTGACTACGTAGTGTTCTGGTACGGGATTTTTTATTTGTTTTCTTGTAGATAAGTTAGTTAGTTAGTTAGTCGACAAATCATCCTCATTGCACATCGAACCATTCAGTCCATAAGTGCTCGGATCCCCTCCTCAGCAAATCCCGCAGCGTGTAGCGGCTAACGACGCCAGTTCTGTGTTGGTTTATCAATCTTCTTTGGCTACCTGCGTAGGGTTCTTGTTTGGCCACCCTTCTTTTAATTTGCTGTTCTCGCAGTCTGGCCATGGTTGTAGATTCACAGTCATCACTTGGTTCTCGCAAAAGTCTTACTTCTCGTAGAGCATTCAGAATGTCAGCCTGGTCCATGGCGCGTCCGCCCTCCACAGTAGCCTCACCTGCGAGCTTGTCAGCCCGCTCATTTCCTTGTACTCCCGCATGCCCTGGCACGAAGATGAAACTAATCTTTGCCAGCCGAGACCGCTTCCAGAGGCAGCAACCATTCTCTTCGGATCGACCCCTCCTCTATCCTCTTGATCATGTTCATTGAGTCGCTAAGGAAACAAGCCCTAGTGAATGTCTGTGTCTCGAGCCATGTTATTGCTTTACTTACTGCCATGACTTCCATAGTCAGGCTACTTGTAGTTTCAGTGAAAGCACCAGAGTCCTACTCCACAATTCTCCCTCCGGCCCGAGCTGTAAAGGCCCATGAGCTTCTCACATGTCGGACGACTGACCCATCTGTGTAGATGACCGCATCACCGTCTAGCGAATTCTCGAAAATCAACGCTTGTACTTCAGCCTCCACAGCAGCCGGATTTTCTTGTCTGCATTTTCTATCTAGTTGGATGCAAACTGAAAAGGATGTGCAGAAGTCTGTTGGCACTTGCACCTACTCCTCGCCAGGTTCTAAGTCCTCAAGTGAACACACCTGTTGAAGAATGTCTTCGGCTTGACCTATCCACGACAGTCCTCTTTTTAACCTGCTGCCCTTCACCTTCATAATTTCACTATGCAGTGGATGTTGTGTGTTTGCGTTAACTCTGAGGTAGGCGCGTGCCCTGCAAACTTGTATTCTCTCTTCAATGGTTGGAAAATCAAGAAGGTAGCGCATCGCCCTGCATGCTGTATCTCTTGTACATCCAAGAATAATGCGCATAGCTTCATTCTGTATCCTTTCCATCCTTTCTATCTGCTTATGGCTGAGAGTCAGGATTGCCATTGCATACTCCAAAACAGACATGACCAGCCCCTCGTACAGAAGACATAGATGGCGCTGCTCACAGTTTGCTGCCGCCATCACCCGCATCGCTGCCAAACCCCGCTTGGCCTTTGTTATCACCTGGTCTATGTGCACATTATAAGCAAGGCTTCGATCAAACCGTATCCCCAGGTAATTCATTGCCTGCGTTCTTTCCACCGTCTCTGAACACAGCATTACAGTTGGTGTTGGATTGTTGACAATATGATTATTCAACGAGAACCAAGTCACTGTTGCCTTTGTTGGGTTGACCATTGCCCCAGCTTCATCACACCAAGTACTTATGCGATTGAGTTCGGTTTGTAGTTCCACAGCAACCTCCTCTCTATCCTTACCCTGACGATACACTAAAACATCATCGGCATATGACAATGTCCTGCCAGGTCCAGTGATCTGCTCACTGGTGATTCTCACTGTGTAGGCGTTGAACAGTACCGGAGATAATGGTGATCCCTGTGGTAGGCCAGGATATATTGTTGTTGGTTCCGAAGTCCAACTGCCACATCTAAAAACTACTTTCCGTTGGAAGAGGGCTGCAGCGATCCAACTAAGGAGGAATGGACTTACGTTTAGTTCAAGAAGCTGAAACATTAAAAAATCCAGTGGTACTCTGTTGTATGCGTCCTCAAGATCAATCGCTGCAGCAAACGGTTTCAGTGCCTGAGTGGAAACCTTCATAGACATCATGGGCAAAGACTGCTGCATTGGTCCAGGTTTCTCTTTTTGGACGTACCCCACCAGGGTAGGTGGAAAACACCTTGCATCTCTAGTTGGCTTGATATTTTCCTGGCAATTACCTTCTCCAGCAGCTTGCCTATTGTATTCTGCATGGTTATAATTCGATATCCCTGAATTTTTGTGTGGTCTTTGTCAGGCTTCGGCAAGGGAATCAGATAGCTTGTGTAACCATTCCTCCTTGATGCTAGCACTCCTATACTGTTGTTGTACATGTCTGCTAGTTTCTCTAGCTCATTGTCGGTACACCTATTTATGTCGTCGTATCTTATGCCATCAGGACCTGGAGCGCTGTTTTTTGATCGTCGAAGCACAGCCTTGATTTCTTTCACTGTCACTGTGTCTTCATCCGAAGTGTTCTGGGCCTGGGACCTGTCTGAGGGACTCCTTGGTCAGATTTCGGGCCCCCATGTCTGTCTGTTGCTCTGCTCTAGATGCGTTCAAAAACGGCTTTGCCCTTGCCTCGTCAGTCCTCTGCCAGATGAGGTCAGCACCTTGGAAGTCGAAATGCTCTTATTCTGACTACACACTCATGCTTTTATGTAGTCGCCAGAACAATTTCAGTGACTTGTCTGTGCTTACTCTTTTACACGCCTCTGCCCATTTTTCGCTTTTTAAACCCCCTTGACCAGTTATTTGAAATGGGTTACTTTTGTGTGCATCTCTCTTCTAAGTGCATGTAGGGATAGGATGACCAGCTCTGTTTTTTCTTTGGGATTCTGCCATCTCCTTACAGCACTACGCTTATCCACCCAAGCCTTCTCCACCTCGAAACTCCACCACGGTGGCTGCTGCCCAGCTTTTTTCCTGCCCTGAACGTTCTGCGCTTGTCACGTCTTATTTTACTCACCACATCTTGCACTGTACTGTCATACTGGAACGTCTGTTACCTTTAGCTTGTGCTGCCTGGTTCTGCCTTTCTCCACCAATATGCTGCAAGGGGTGGTGGTCGCTGCCATGGTGTCCTAGGACACCCCATCTACACACTGTAGTGAGTGAAGGTGAAACTAGCGCCAGATCAATAGCACTGTCCTCATCGCCTGACGGCTTGCTGTCCTGGTGACACAGCCACTGTTGATACAAACCAGGTCGATGGTTTCCAGTGCAGTCTCGAGCTCCTCCCCTTGTGTATTGGAGGAAGGTTTCCCCATGATCTGCCTTTAGCGTTGAAGTCACCACAGAAAATAACATTTCTCTCGTGGCCTAAAATGCCACTTAAGCACTGCCACTTTTTGGGCGTCCATACTCGCATTGCGGGCATAAACCAACACGAATGGTATAGTGGAATGAACTCTCAACGACTGTATTTGTATATCGTCACTGTCCCAACTGGACATGTCTAGCTCTGACGCCACATTGCTGTCGCGAAGAGAATCGCCATTCCCAGATTTCGTCTGTTGTAGAAACATTTGAAGCCGGCAATTCGGAGTAGCTGATCGCCCAGTCTCGTTTCTTGGAGTGCTACGATATCGTTTTCCCGTAAACCAGGGTTTCTAAAAAAGAGCCCCGTTGTTTTTCGCTGGGGCAGTTCCAATACAGAATACGGATATTCCTTTGTCCTAGACGGTGACACGTGAGTCTAAATCGTCTTAACAACCACGCTTACCTTTGCTTCTTTTTTGCCTGCACGGCATCCACGCCGCCTCGTTATGTTGACTGCTGACCGCCGGGAACAACGTTGTTCCGCCATGTTGAAAACCGAATACACAGAAACCAACACACGCGCCAAAGATTCACTCAGGATTGCTCGCTCAATGCACGAACCCCGTAGCATCCGCGCAGATCTTGAGTAGAAACTCCTGGTTTTACATCCTGGCACACAAATTACAGCAAAAGATGAATAAATCCATCTCCTACGCGAAAAAGTTAACGATCTCTTGTAGATAAAAACTAATATTCCTGGCTTTACTGGGGATTAGAAAAGGAGTCGTCTAATGTGTTAGGCCGGTTGGTGTTGTTGTTGTTGTTGTTGTTGTTGTTGTTGTTGTTGTTGTTGTTGTTGTTGTTGTTGTTGTTGTTGTTGTTGTTGTTGTTGTTGTTGTTGTTGTTGTTGTTGTTGTTGTTGTTGATGATGAACCCAGTCGATTAACTCTTGTATGAATGGACTTATTTTGAATTAGTGTTGATTTGTTTCCGTCAAGACAAGAGAAATTAATTCCCAAAATGCTCTCGAGTTCCCCCAGCCACGAATGACAAGCTTATGTTTTATTTTTAATTTGTCATCATCATCCTGGAACATTGCTGTGAGTCACTTGCAGTCTCGCATCGTGCATGTTTTTGTTCCTCGGCAGTCTCCATCACCAAGGAAGCCTTGGCCGATCCCCTCCCTGTACGCTAGCCTCCAACTAGCTAGTGATATCAATGTCTCATGTTGTAACTACTTTAATACGATATTGGGTCGTCCCCAAACCGCACTTATTAAAGGTGGGGGGGGGGGGAGGCTGTAACGTCCGATTAAGCATGACCTACCTTATATCGGAGACAGCTGTGTCAGAGAAAGCTTATGTCATATTTCATGTAGGCGAGTATGACACCACTGGGAAACAATAGTTTCGCTAACCTCCGCGGGAAGACACATTTTTTAAACCTAAGCGCAAATATAGTTAGCTCAGCGCACAAGTAGTTGATTCAGTCAAGACAGTTACTATATAGTCAAATGGAACTCGCTGATAACTGCACTGCTAGTAGAATATTATAAACAGTAGAATTATTCGTTCATAACTCCCACTTCTTCTTCTTCTTCTTCTTCTTCTTCTTCTCCACCTTCTCCCCCTCCTCCTCCTTCTTCCTCTTCCTCTTTTTCTTGTTCTTCTTCTTCTCTTTCTCCTCTTCACATCTTTCATTTCCCGATTGATTAAAGGCCCTCAGCCAACTCACTCCAACCTCATTGTAACTCTTTCAGGTTTATATCTTGCAGCTACCGTTTCCTACGGGATAAAGTAGCTATTCTTACATCAACCCTTCATAGCCGACGCTTGCGACACGGCGCATGACAGATTACGCCGTCACAATTGTTTACTTTTGCTGTGAGCCCCGGTAACACACGTGCGACCCTGCAGCTTAAATACAAACATTGTTGGGAATTTTATTTCTGGACAAATATTACTAATCATATTCCGAATGTTGGGATCCAACATACTTTTGAATAATAGATACTAGGGGAAGTCAATAAGTAAGTCACAAATGGCTGTAGAAAAATAACTAAGTATGGTAACAACTTGAAACCAGTTTGTTTCTATACATACATTGTCCCTTTATTTCTCAACATAATTTCCACCAACACTGATGCACTTATCCCATCGTTTTATCAGTCCTCCCAAACCGGATGCATAGAACTGCGTGCTCTGTTTTCTAAACCACGTTTTCATTTCACTTTCAACTTCGGCCACGTTTTCATTTTACTTTCAACTTCGGCGTCATTTGCGAAATGTCTCCCGCCAAGGTGGGTTTTCAGTGGAGCAAAGAAGGTGGAAATCGCTAGGGGCTAAGTTGGGGCTGTAAGGTGAATGTTCCAGAACTTCCCACCTGAGTTGGTTAACTTCCTCCTGAGTTAATCGAGCCGTATATGGTCTGGCATGGTCATGAAGAAGCAACACTCCTCTAGTCAGCAGTCCTGGATGTTTTCTTCGAATTGCATCATGAAGCATCGATAGAACTTCACAGTACGATTCAGAATTCACATTGTCACGTTTCTTCTTGAAATTGGTTAAAATCTCTCCTTGACAATCCCAGAACACTGTCAGCATAACCTTCCCTGCTGATGGCGTAACCTTGAATTTTTGGACACACGGCGAAGAAGGATGTTTTCTACCCAGCTATGCCACACTTAACGGGACAAACATTTGTCAGCATAAACAGGAAGCATTTCCGTATGAATATTCTTTGCTGGCTGTCCTTTTGCCCACAAAACACAACAGCACGTTGCTCTTTGGTTGTACACTCCGTAAGTACAGTCGCCATTCTGTTTATGCGCTGCGCATGCGCAAGAGACACCTAGCGCCACCTGACGAACGGGAATATAAAGTTCGATGTTGCTGTCACCTAATGACACCTGCAGAAATCACCAACTACATTTACCTGCCATCCCACAGAACTGCGTGACTTACTTATTGACTCCACTCTTATAATCTTCACATCTAATCCCCTTAGCCATATTAATCTGGACAGGAAAAGAAGTTGAAGCTGTCAAATATTTGCTATGTTGCTGTGACATCTTAGACTTGTTTGGTAACTCACATATCACACGTGCTGGCGGTGTGTAAGAGGAGCTGCCCCTGCAGTGAATGCTGGAGCAAACTAACTCGCTAGCTTCTCAGGTTGCGGGTGAATATTTTCATTATTCATGTTAAACCCGTGATCTGTAACAGGTCTTGATACGCGTTTTCGCCTGTGGGGGAAAAAAAGGGGGGGGGGGAGGGGAGTGAAATCATATGTCCAACCTGGTCTGTTGCGTAACTAACAGGCGAAAACTTGGAGGTCCCGTGTACATGAGTCACGTGTTTAAGAGCGTCGGCGTGAAGTATACTGCATGGCAGCTGTCTTTATCTCCCTCCCCCCACCCCAATCCTTCCCCTGCTGTGTAATTTAGGTGATCTGTTTGTCACCGTGCCGGTCTCCCTAGTCTAGCCGTTACACGACTTTCCCGTAATTCCGTATACTCTCGTGAGTAATGTGACGTGCGCGAGAATCGGTAGCGGTTCTCTCAGCGTCGGTAACTTACGGGGTATTAAGCCAGTCGCTCAGATAGCAATGGCAAACTACTGAGCGTAATCTTGCTAAGAAATCAATCAGCTAAAGGATGCTGACGTTGACAGCGATGTCCTGTAAATGATATGCGAAAAAAAAAATTGTCTCCGTGATTTCATACAGGATCTCACGCAACTAAGGAGAACAAACTACCGTATTCAGACTCTGTACGGGACAGGCGGTGCTGAAATACCATGTGTTCAATAAACTAAAGATAGTAGATATTAGAATGTGATCAACATCGAACAATTAGTATAATGAGCCACATGCAAAGAATTTGCTAAGAATCATCATGCACAGAGTTAGGACGAAAATACAAACCCAAAAAAAAAAAAACAGTGTAGGTTCGTGGAATGCAAGGGTACAGTAAATGGTTTCTATATGCTGAGAACATTAACTGGACGCTTTATAGAAGTAAACAAAGACCCACATGATTGCTATACTGACTACACAAAGACTTTGTACAAAGTAAGGCATGTAAACATGATGAAGATGATTACAGATCTACAAATTGACGGGAAAGACTTTGACTTGTAAACAACATATATTGGAAACAACAAGCTGCCATAAGGCTTGATAATGAAGTAGGTCAATATCAGTCAATTAAGAGAGGTGTGTGACAGGGATGTGTAATGTCTCCAGATCTTCTTTTTTTTCCAGTACAGTGAAAATATTTTCATAAATGTAGAAGATATGATAGGAATTACAAATGGGGGACGTAACATCACTAACATTAGATATGTGGATGATACAGTATTGATTGCAGACAATGAGCAGGATCTGCAACATTTAGTAGATGCGGTAGTTGCACACAGCGAACAACTGGGGTAGAATTAAATTGTAAGAAGACAAATATTATGGTCGTCACTAGGAAGAAGGAAATACTGCAATGTAATATACAAGTAAATGGGAGTATTCTTAAATAAGTGAATCGGTACCGTTATCTCGGAACAGTCATAACATCTGATGGGAGATGTCTTGAAGTGATTAAAACAAGAATCGCCATGGCGAAGGTAGCCTTTGCAAGATGGAAAACATACTGACCGATAAACTGATGTCATTTGCAACGAGAAAAGCGTGTTGAGGTGCTACATAGAACCTATACATCTGTATGTATATGAAGCGTGGACAAGGAGCAGACAAGCCACTCACATAAAAAAGAATATGGCCGTGGAAATGTGGTTTCTGATGAGAATGCAAAGAATACTATGGACAGACAGAAAAACCAATGACCAAGTCCTACAAGAAACAACTGAAAACTGCATACTTATTAGAGACAACTACTACATTTGAGGACAAACTCTTTGGAGATAACAGTTGGCTCAAGTTGATTGCTGCTTTCTTTTGGTATATTCAAGCTGATGTTTGAAAGTGTTAGTAGACGAAGAAGTAGAAGAACAGAAAGAAGAAAGGGAGGAGGAGGAGGAAAAGAAAACGGAAGAAGCAAACGCCGCCGCCTCTGCTGTTGCCGACGACGCCGAAGAAGAAGAAGACGACGAATGGTCGCGGAGGCTGCCATGGTGGCAATAATGTGATAGAAACCAACGCTGCTGTCTTGTACTCAAAGGCACTGTACTATAGTCTTCTCCAGCCTCAACTAAGAAGTGTTGATGCGCCTTTTGACCTGAAAGTCTCCAGTCACACAGATTGGTTTCCCTTTTAGCGTGTTCTTTGCTCCTCGACTTGTTATAGTTTGCGTCTCTGCTTGTTGATGTAGCTTCCTTTCGTCGAATTCAAGACGCTCTTAACTGAATCTCCACTACAAGCAATGACCACTACCTCAAAAACATAACAGTCAGGTAAATGAATCGCTTTCACGCATTTCATTGTGTTTGTTATGTGGTGCTCATAATCAACAATGGTTTGTCCTCTACAGAATATTGGCCCCATAAGTCGTTCGGCATTTCTATTATAACGAGATGTCTTGACTATTGCTGTAATTTTAAATTATCGATTATATCTTGAATTCTTCTACGTTGGCACCTCTTCTCTGATTCACTGGTATACCTCCATCATAGTTATCTTTTTCAGACATCCATTACTTCTTACGTGCCCAAAATGGTCGAGGAACCCAAAGGACGAGCTGGCTTCCCAAAGTGCGGCGCCATGAACGGGACACAAGAAGGAACACGGCAACGAAGACGAACGGGGGCGACAGAGGCAGTAGCTGGGGAAGAAGATGGTTTCCCACGAAAACAGGTGCTAGTATGTGACGAGGGCACGAAGCACCGGATGCACAAGGATCTCCACGAGGGAGCGGAGGCTTGGCAGAAGACATGTTCTCAGGTATGGGACAAACACGGAACAACACAAGGACAACGCAAACGACCAAACGTCTTGCATGGCAGGGGAAAACATCCGGCGTCATGACCCTAGCGGCCCGCCCCCAGAGAATGTCAAGAAGGTAAAAGCGCTGAAACATTCGGGGAATTGGGACCTCATCTGACGATCAGAACTCCACTGTCGTGCTTGTTCCGTGACGGAGTTTTTACCATCTATCTTTCACTTTTATTATCTTGGTAACCAACCCTCTTCAATGTTGAATTCTTGATAGATAGATCTGACAGTTCTCTTTGTGTTTCGATGAATTCTTGATGGATAGATCTGACAGTTCTCTTTGTGTTTCGATGAATTCTTGATAGATAGATCTGACAGTTCTCTTTGTGTTTCGATGAATTCTTGATGGATAGATCTGACAGTTCTCTTTGTGTTTCCATGAATTCTTGATGGATAGATCTGACAGTTCTCTTTGTGTTTCGATGAATTCTTGATGGATAGATCTGACAGTTCTCTTTGTGTTTCGATGAATTCTTATGATAATCTGACAGTTCTCTTTGTGTTTCGATGAATTCTTGATAGATAGATCTGACAGTTCTCTTTGTGTTTCGATGAATTCTTATGGATAGATCTGACAGTTCTCTTTGTTTCGATGAATTCTTGATGGATAGATCTGACAGTTCTCTTTGTTTTCGATGAATTTTTGATAGATAGATCTGACAGTTCTCTTTGTTTTCGATGAATTCTTGATAGATAGATCTGACAGTTCTCTTGTTTCGATGAATTTTTGATAGATAGATCTGACAGTCTCTTTGTTTTCGATGAATTTTTGATGGATAGATCTGACATTTTTCTCTTTGTGTTTCGATAAATTCTTGATGATAGATCTGACAGTTCTCTTTGTGTTTCGAGGGATTTGATAAAGATCTGACAGTTCTCTTTGTGTTTCGATGAATTCTTGATAGATGATCTGACGTTCTTTGTGTTTCGATAAATTTCTTGATGATAGATCTGACAGTTCTCTTTGTGTTTCGATAAATTTTTGATGGATAGATCTGACAGTTCTCTTTGGTTTCGATGAATTCTTGATGAAGATCTGACAGTTCTCTTTGTGTTTCGATGAATTCTTGATGGTAGTTTGACAGTTCTCTTTGTGTTTCGATGAATTCTTGAGGATAGATCTGACAGTTCTCTTTGTTTTCGATGAATTTGATGATAGATCTGACAGTTCTCTTTGTCTTTCGATGAATTCTTGATAGATAGATCTGACAGTTCTCTTTTTTTTCGATGAATTTTGATAGATAGATCTGACAGTTCTCTTTGTCTTTCGATAAATTTCTTGATAGATAGATCTGACATTCTCTTTGTGTTTCGATAAATTCTTGATGGATAGATCTGACATTTCTCTTGGTTTCGATAAATTTCTTGAGTAGATCTGACAGTTCTCTTTGTGTTTCGATGAATTTTTGATAGATAGTTTGCCCGTTCTTTTTGTGTTTCGATAATTCTTGATGATAGATCTGACAGTTCTTTTTGTGTTTCGATGATTCTTGATGGATAGACTGACAGTTCTTTTTGTGTTTCGATGAATTCTTGATGGTAGATCTGACAGTTTCTTTGTTTTCGATGAATTCTTGATGGATAGATCTAAACATTTTCTCTTTGTGTTTCGATGAATTTTTGAGGATAGATCTGCAGTTCTCTTTGTCTTCGATGAATTCTTGATGGATAGATCTGACAGTTCTCTTTGTCTTTCGATGAATTCTTGATAGATAGATCTGACAGTTCTCTTTGTCTTTCGATGAATTCTTGATAGATAGATCTGACAGTTCTCTTTGTGTTTCGATGAATTCTTGATGGATAGATCTGACAGTTCTCTTTGTGTTTCGATGAATTCTTGATGGATAGATCTGACAGTTCTCTTTGTGTTTCGATGAATTCTTGATGGATAGATCTGACAGTTCTCTTTGTGTTTCGATGAATTCTTGATAGATAGATCTGACAGTTCTCTTTGTGTTTCGATGAATTCTTGATAGATAGATCTGACAGTTCTCTTTGTGTTTCGATGAATTCTTGATGGATAGATCTGACAGTTCTCTTTGTGTTTCGATGAATCTTGATGGATAGATCTGACAGTTTTCTTTGTGTTCGATGAATTCTTGATGGATAGATCTGACAGTTCTCTTTGTGTTTCGATGAATTCTTGATGGATTAGATCTGACAGTTCTCTTTGTGTTTCGATGAATTCTTGATAGATAGATCTGGCTGTTCTCTTTGTGTTTCGATGAATTCTTGATGGATAGATCTGACAGTTCTCTTTGTGTTTCCTGAATTTTTTGATGGATAGATCTGACAGTTCTCTTTGTTTTCGATGAATTCTTGATGGATAGATCTGACAGTTTCTTTGTGTTTCCATGAATTCTTGATAAGATAGATCTGACAGTTCTCTTTGTGTTTTCGATGAATTCTTGATGGATAGATCTGACAGTTCTCTTTGTGTTTCGATGAATTCTTGATGGATAGATCTGACATTTTCTCTTTGTGTTTCGATGAATTCTTGAGGATAGATCTGACAGTTTCTTTGTGTTTCGATGAATTCTTGATGGATAGATCTGACAGTCTCTTTGTGTTTCGATGAATTCTTGATAGATAGATCTGACAGTTCTCTTTGTGTTTCGATGAATTCTTGAGGATAGATCTGACAGTTCTCTTTGTGTTCCATGAATTCTTGATGGATAGATCTGACAGTTCTCTTTTTTTTCATGAATTCTTGATGGATAGATCTGACAGTTCTTTTTGGGGTTTCCATGAATTCTTGATGGATAGATTTTGACAGTTCTCTTTGTCTTTCGATGAATTCTTGATAGATAGATCTGACAGTTCTCTTTGTGTTTCGATGAATTCTTGATGGATAGATCTGACAGTTCTCTTTGCGTTTCGAAAATTCTTGATGGATAGATCTGACAGTTCTCTTTGCGTTTCGATGAATTCTTGATAGATAGATCTGACAGTTCTCTTTGTTTTTCGATGATTTTGAGGGATAGATCTGACAGTTCTCTTTGTGTTTCGATAAATTTTCTTGAGGATAGATCTGACAGTTCTTTTTGTGTTTCGATGAATTCTTGATGGATAGATCTGACAGTTCTCTTTGTCTTTCGATGAATTCTTGATAGATAGATCTGACAGTTCTCTTTGTCTTTCGATGAATTCTTGATAGATAGATCTGACAGTTCTCTTTGTGTTTCGATAATTCTTGATGGTAGATCTGCAGTTCTCTTTGTGTTTCGATGAATTCTTGATGGATAGATCTGACAGTTCTCTTTTTTTTTTCGATAAATTCTTGATGGATAATCTGACAGTTCTCTTTGTGTTTCGATGAATCTTGATAGATAGATCTGACAGTTCTCTTTGTGTTCGAGAATTTGATAGATGGGATCTGACAGTTCTTTTTGTTTTTTCGATGAATTCTTGATGGATAGATCTGACAGTTCTCTTTGTGTTTCGATGAATTCTTGATGGATAGATCTGACAGTTTCTTTGTGTTTCGATGAATTCTTGATGGATAATCTGACAGTTCTCTTTGTGTTTCATGAATTCTTGATGGATAGATCTGACATTCTCTTTGTTTTTTCGATGAATTCTGATAGATAGATTGGCTGTTCTCTTTGTGTTTCGATGAATTCTTGATGGATAGATCTCAGTTCTCTTTGTGTTTCCAGAATTCTTGATGGATAGATCTGACAGTTCCTTTGTGTTTCGATGAATTCTTGATGGATAGATCTGACATTTTCTCTTTGTGTTCCATGAATTCTTGAAATAATCTGACAGTTCTCTTTGTTTTTCGATAATTTTGATAGATAGATTGACAGTTCTTTTTGTTTTCGATGAATTTTTGATGGATAGATCTGACATTTTCTCTTTGTGTTTCCATGAATTCTTGATAGATAGATCTGACAGTTCTCTTTGTCTTTCGATGAATTCTCAATACTGTTCGGTAGAAAAGATTTAGGGTTCTGTGTCCCCCCCCCCCGCTGATTTGTCCACGGTTCACCCCGGCGTGTCGCTATCACCATATGTTCATAGACCAAACGGCACTGGATGGCTGATGTGATCAAAATCACACTGGCCGCCTTTACTTCTTAGAATACTTCCCGATACCCATGTCGATTAGTGCCACCTGGGCCTCGATTCGGATTCTAACACGTGACTGCCGAGCCGCCACGAAAATGTACTAGGCATTATTAGCCACTGCGTTACCGTGACGTCCTTACAAATTCAACCTGCATAAGTGATCCTCATTGGTCTAAAATTGTGTTACAGATCTCCGTTTGTCCTGGCCTCAGTGGTCACAGGCAACCAATGATGGTTGATGAATTCTCTCCCATGAGTCTCAACCATCTCTTAATGTGTTCCCTTACTTTGTTAATTTGCTCAGAGTTTACTGAAGAAGAATCCCAATCCAGATGGGTTATTTTTTTTTTTCATGACTAAAATGGCTACCAGGTCATGTTCTGCGAAGTAGAGGCGGCAGTCGTAATATTAATTGCATCACTCATTGCATCCTGATAGCTCTATACATATACGGATACAGCATCATAAGCCATGATATCCCCCAAAGCGTGCACATTGGTAGTTTACGTTGCTTTAACACTGAGGACGAAATCTGGGTTCTTCGGTAACAACTACATTTTTTTGTTTTGCATATCCTATTTTGCATATCGCTGTCAACACCAGCACTGCTGTTGTTGATGTCTTGGCAAGTGTACGTTCAGTAGTTTGTCATTGCTTTCTGAACGACCGGCTCCCATACCAAGACGTTAAAACCCAGCGCGACATGGTCTGCTGCCAAATCGGTCGCAGCAGTGTTTAGAACGCAGGTAAAAGGAATTACGAACCGCGTCCGTAACGCCTTGACCACGGAGACTTACAACTACTTCTGTGTGCTAATCTTCTCTCAATGTTATGTATCGATGACTGTTCAGTGGCTGGTATGCCAAGCTGGACAACTTCTGGGACATCTGAGATTGAAAGAGTTCAGTTGAATTGAGTCAGAGCCAATATGACGGCATTTGGAACATCCACATACACGCGTCTTCAGCAGCCAGTGAAGAGTCCCGCTACTAATAGTATCAGTTCCGGTCTGATATGTGTCCGTCTGTTCTTTCCTTGCAGCACCGAGTTTTGGTCAGATCGTCTGGTCACTCTCTACCGCACCATTCTCTCCAGGCCACGATGATTGATCCTCCACACTATCACATGAACCGACAGGACCCTGACTATATCTGCCCTTCGTGCACCAATATCCCACTCAGCTGTGCAGATCTAGCCAATATGTCCACCTGCTCGTTTCTCAACACACCAACATGTACTGGGGGAAAGATCCAACGGATGTTCCTATATTTGAGTTTTTGAACTTAAGCATGCCACTCTGCACAAAGCATAGAATGGGTTAAAACTCCCTAATGGCCTGGGTTAACTGTTTGAGAGTAAGCGTTTTTTACCCCAATTTCTGGTTGAATATTTAATTAATGTGATCTTTCGATATTCGTTTTCGAAACTGGCGAGCTCTCAGAAACAAAATACCAGGGCGCCAATGCGAACTTTGCGGCATTTTGGTGAAATCGCCACGTCTAGACAACTTGGTATGTAGGTAATAGACCGGATGAAAGTTTCCACTTCTCACGCCCACTATTTTTACATTACGCCATATAAAGAAGAACATAAAAATAATTGGATTTATTATTTCTCTCTGATGCAACTGGTATTTTGCAACTCTTTCTATCGTATGCAGATGTTACTTTAAAGTTATACACGTGAGTGTCAGAAAGAATTAAGAATATAACACTTGGAAGCAGGACTAGTTAAAGTAATAGTTCATCATCATCATCATCATCACCATCATCAAGTGCCATGTCAGCTGACGTAAGCGTTCATGACTCTCCACAGATCTTGGTCTTTGGTTTTCTGGATTAACGCTGCTGATGATATTCCTCCTTGCCACCGTCTCAATCCATCCATAATCATTTCTCTTGGTCTGCCTCTTCCTTTCTTCCCTGCATCTTTCCATTTGTCATGATGTTCTCTGATGCCTCTCTTCTCATCACATGACCAAAGAAAGCGGTTTATGTCTCTTTCTTATTGTTTTTTATAATAATCTAGTTTCATTAGCGTCTTTCAGACAATTGTTGTTAGTTACTTTGGGAGGGGCCCCAAAAAACTCCCAAAATTCGTCCCCAGGAACCACATCTATGTTGCTTCCAATTCTTCCCAATTTGTTTATTTTCATTCCAGATTCACATCCCTTCAGCCCAAAAAAGGTTTTTATATTTGCGCTTCGTCACTCTGTTCTTACCCTTTAATTATAGTGAATTTTTGTATAAGATACTCTTCATTTTCTGAAATGCAGCCTTTGCTTTTCTCTATTCTGCTCTTAAAAATTTTATTTTGCCTCTTCCCTCTTTTCTTATAAATGCCCCTAGGTATTTAAAATTATCCACTTGATTAAGAATTTGCCCTTCTATTTCCATTTCGCATTTTGGTGTCACCTTTTTCTTTGATACCACCATTGCTACTGTTTTCTTAATATTCAAGCAAAGTCCTTTCTTTGCACTCTCTATTACTACAATGTCCAACAATTGTTGTAGATCTTTTGCACTGTCCTCCACCAATACTGTGTCATCTGCATAGCTTAGATTGTTTATATTATAACCTCCGCTTAGTATTCCTGGCTTCTCTTGACTCTCTTTTTAATACTTTGTAATAGAGGGAGAAGAGATCCGGTGAAAAACTCATCCCTGCCGTAGGTCTAGCTTTATTTGTTCATAACTGCCCTTTTTATTTCCCATTTTAATTGCTGCTACTTGGTTCCAATAAATATTCTTTATTATTCTTAAATCTTTCCCATCAGTGTTGATATCTTTCAACATATTAATCAGTGCATCATCATTTACTTTATCAAATGCCTTAGTATAATCTATGAAGCACAGATATATGTCTTTCTGTCTCTATTAATATTTCTATTAGTGTCCGTAATGTATATATTACATTGTTTGTACCCATTCCTTCCACAGATCCATACTGCTCTTCACCATTTTTCATTGTTATTTTCTTTCTTGTTCTTCTCATTATAATTTTGAGTAAAAGCTTAGTGACATGGTTTAGGAGGTTAATTGTGCGAAAATCTTCGCATTCAATTGTTCCTGGTCTTTTTAGTATAGCTATAAATAGTTTCAGCACATCGCTCGGTAAATATCCACTGCTGTAAATATCATTCAACATTTTGGTTAATATATCTACTCCAAATTCTAGTATTTCTAATTCTTCTGTTGTAATTACACCTGGCCCGGCTGTTTTTCCTTTCTTCGTATGTTTGACAGCGTCAGCGATTTCTTTTAGAATAGGTGGACCTTCTAAGTTACTTTCTTCTGTTAATTCTTCCCTCTCTCCATCAGATCTCTTGAATACTCATTCCGCCTCTTCATTATAGCACCTCCCTCCAATTATTCCCCCCTGTTTATTATTTTAAACACCCTGTAGTTATTCTTTTTTTTCTTCCCGTCAGTTCACTGATTTGTCTGTGCATAATGTTATATATTTTAATAGAATTTAATTCAATTTTCTCGCACTGCTCGTTTAACCAACTTGTTTTTGCCTTCACACATTTATCTCTTATTTCTTTATTTATTTTAGCATAATCTTGTTTGTCATTTTTACTCCGTTTTCTTTTGTCCATCCGCTGTAAGATTTCTTCAGTCATCCATTTTTCTTAGCTTTTTGACTTCTCTCCGGTAATATTTCTTTGCTTGTTTGGTGAATGGAGTCCCTTAACATTTCCTATTGTTCATTTATAGTATGTATTTTAGCTACTGTATATATTTTTCACAGTCACACTGTATTATTCTTTAATTTTCTTATTACCTTTATTAAGTCTCATGTTCTTAAACACATTTTTCCTCTCTTCAGTCTTACTTTTATTTGTCCACATATCGATACATGATCACTATTACAGTCAGCACTAGGCATTGCCTTTATTTTAATTAGCGCATTTCTAAATCTTGAATAAGTATTTAGTCTGTTTGATTTACTATTTTCTTATCAGGGCTTTTCCACGTGTAAAGTCGTCTTTAATGGTGTTTAAACCAGGTGTTTCCAATTATCGTATCATTGATATTTGCCCATTCTATTAGTTTCTCTACTATGTCATTTTTTGTACCTAAACCATAATTCCCCACTACATCCTCCATTTTTCCCATCCCTGCTTTTGATTTAAAATCACCTTGCATTATTTTTATGTCTTGTGATCTAATTTGAGACATCGCCATTTCTACTTCGTCGTAAAAATGTTGTATTTCTTCATCACTACTGCTTGTTGTTGGCGCGTATACTTGTATAATATCTTTTGGTTTGCCTTTTATTTTGACCATAATGATTCTAACTGAAATACGCATGTAACCATTGATTGACTTGGTTGTTTTTTTTTTAAAATGAAATAGCTGTCCTACTCCTTTTTCGTGTATATCCCCTCCAGAATAAATTATTGTGTGTCGGTTATAATTTTTCCCGATCCCTTCCATCTCATCTCACTTATGCCTAGGGTATTCATTTTCATGCTTTCATTTCACTTATAACATTGTTCAACTTTCCAAGCTCATTTAACTTCCTAACATGCCATGTACCTATTTTAAGTGTATTTGTTTTAGTTATGATTTTGCCATCAGTAGTAGCAAGATGGCGGTCTGGCGTCACCTGTGGCTCATGACTGCCCCTACCGGACGAGGATGCCCTAATACTGCCATTAACTTCTTCACTGCCTCTGAAATGTGTTTTGTCATGAAGTCTTGGGAAGATAATATGGTGGTTTCCCTTTGTCTTCCACATCCACATGGGAGTCTGTTACCTCAGCCTTTGACAGCCATTTCCGACTGTCAGGACAAATGAGTGCCCTGCTCTGCTCAGTTGCAAAGTTGTCCACTTATCCCGGCGGATACTCAGTCCTCGGGGCTGCTTTTGCCACAGCATGGTGTGTTTCCCATCCTCTACCACTAGGGGGTCAGTTGGGATTTTCCCTTCCTAAACGTATGGTCTATCGTGGCAAAAACTATCTAGTACTCTTGGGGGACAAGTAATAGTTGGCCTGTGTAATAATTATTTTGTGTGTGGAGGGGGGAGGGGGGGGGGGGGTGTTCTGTTTGTTAAATGTGGCTTTCATTCCTCGGGTGTCTGTGACGAAGTGGTTACGGCACATAAACTCTGTGTGGTGATGGTGACTGTGCAGCACCACGTAAAGTACACCCCTAAGTGGAGAGCGTGGGAGCATGCTGGAAATAAGTCTTACAGCTTGTCTAGCCGAATTAAACCAAACCACGGCCAGTCGCGCATCCCACTGTTTCCTACACGAGGGAAGAACTCAGTTGACTAGGCTCGAACAACAATAACCGACCCGTCTATTATCATTCGAGTTCTGCATTACAGGACCCTTCCGTCGTAAATAGAAATAATCGGCGCCGTGGACGGAAGATGGTTACCAAAACTTCAAAGCATTGACCGAAATATATCAGCCTTTAAAGACGTTGATTTCAGCGTCTGATTTGATAGCGGTTCTCAATATGTGAGTCCACAACTCTCCTGACCACATCTCTTTATGCAGCTTCTCTATGTGATAACTGGTTAATGGGCCATAAGTCCTTAACAGACTTATGTGTGTGTGTGTGTGATTTAAGAATGTAAAGGCTCTTTTGCGCTCCTTAAGACGCCTTAAATATTTCGAGTTATACAGTTTTAAAAGTATAGTGGTAACTGGTTACGAACTTAATTCGTTCCATAAATCGGTTCGTAACCCGAAACGTTCGTAACCCGAAACATTGAAATCAGTCTCCTCCGAAGTCGGAGAGTGTCTGCCTGTACGGCGAGGAACCACCAGTCTGCACACCAATAAGCCAGACATGGGACAACGGATACTCACGCAAACTTCAGGTACTGTATGACATCACACTGATGTTGGACAACAGGATGCCTTCATCCGACATACAGGACTTCGCGTTGCAGCTCAAGCCAACGAACACAAGCATGCAAGCAAGCATTGAAATCAGTGAAATAGAGATAATCCTTTTCGAGATGAAAGAATCGTTTGTTTTTTTAATATACATCTGGTCGTTTACCTAACAAAACGCAAAGAATACGTGTACTTCACGTAGTAATTACAGAGAAAGAAAACAACCAGATACATTATATGCAAAATATAAAAAAGATTTAGTCTATTTTTTTCTTACAAAGAAAACGATCGTTGGAAATGTGTCACTTTCTTTGCTATTCTGAATCATTAGTTTCATTAGTTTCTTGTCGCTGTTTCTTGGCAGCCGACTGGGAATCTTTCAGCACCAAGTACTACGGGAAATTTGTGCGCTTCCTTTACTTGAGAATCTTTCTGAAGTGGGCCATCACGTTATCATTCATTAGCTTTACTGCCCTGTTGGCAACAAGGTTTGTTTGGATGATGGTTCACAATGAAAGTCCTTCGACGCTGCCCACTTGCTGCAAATTTCTTTAATCCCTGACAGTTGGAAACGGCCACTGGCCCTCACCATCGGGCGACTGCTCCTCCTTTAATGTCTTTAGCTGTTCATTCTGAAGATCCACAAAGCTCATCTGTAGTGTGCCCCGGCACAGTGTTTTCCTCCTCCTGGGTGATAAAGGGTCCTCTTTGGCATTTTCTTCCAGAAGAGGCCCGTGTCATCACAGATTGTAAGACTTGATATGGAACGTAGTCCTTCCTCTTTGATGATCTTATCAAATTCCACCTTGAACGCTTCTGCTTCTTTTCTCGTTAGAACTTGCAGCCTCTCCGTGCCAAATTACACTATGAATGTCACTTCCTTTATTTGACTTTTCAAATCAACCCTCTGTTGGCTTTAAAAATCGTCAGTCTCAGCACTTGTACCAAGCGATTTCGACAATAAAATCACTGTGCAAACAGTTTCTCCTTTTCACATATTATTGCCTCACTAAAACTGTACTCCTGAAAGTTTCTTTTCATTGATCCATATCAAGAGATGATTTTCAACTGTCCCTCTCTACAATTTGAGGTCTTTGCTTCTGCAGCTTAGTTACGCCTTTAGCCACATCGACTGATTTGAGTAACTCTTTGTTCTTTATGATGTGGAGATAGTTGAATTTTGCCATTCTGTACTCATTAGCGATGTACACACACACGAACGCCATTTTCATGTTTCAGAATTATTTCCTTCTTTACCTCCACTGTTATAGCGTTTCTGCTTCCTAGCAGCACCACTAACCGTCTTCGAACTCATGAATTGATGGGGTTAACATGAAAATAATGAAAAGAGATAAACTGAAACACATTGTCCACTGCTAAGAAAATATTTTTACTGCTGTGTAGTAAGGCCAATGAAAGCGAGGCTGCGCACGCGTGCAAAACTAGGCTACTAGGCCTAAGCGCTAAGCGAATGTTATACTGCGTGGCCTTCGTTTGTAGCTGTGCGCGATCGTTTGTCTCCAACGTTAAACCGTGACTCTCTCTCGCTCTCTCTCATCTCTCTCTCTCTCTCTCTCTCTCTCTCTCTCTCTCTCTCTCTCTCTCTCTCTCTCTCTCTCTCTCTCTCTCTCTCCTTCGTTCGTAACCCGAGGCACTGTTCGTTAGCCGAGACAAACAATTTTTGAAGTTGTTGTTCGTAACCAGAATTGTTCGTGACCTGAGGGGTTCGTAACCCACGGTACCACAGTACAAGGTTTAATTTCTACAGCCTTCCACAAATTCCCTAGGGCCATGGAAGCTCCTTTTGTCTTTTGTTTTCTTATTGGAGTATACGGGGAGTTTGTAAAGTCTCACTACACTTTGTGTGTAGAACACATACAATACATGAATGCTTGTAGTTTATTTGTTTATAATTGGGTGTTTGTGTTTTGGGTGTCAGGTCTTAGTCAGATATGACTGAGCTACCGTATGACAGTAGACGGTACTACCTGCTTTCTGTTAGCGCCGACCGTTGGGCAGCGCTTACCAAACCCGACACCCCACATTGTGCCAACGGCTTCGGGCGGAAGAGCGCAATTGGGAGGGTACAATCCTTACCCTGGTGCGAGGAAATGAAACCAAAAGACAAAATGTCATGGCAGGGCAGACCAGGCCCTAAGCCTTGGTTGGCAGCCGGTCTAGGATCGAAGCTCCGACAGGCGGACAATTAGAGCATTGCTTTGCTGATCCGGCAGCATCTACAGTTTGTCTTGTTCCAGATGTATAGGTGTTACCTTTCCTCTGGAGTAAACTAGGCAGGCCGAGAGAGGGATCATGCTGCATGGGCAACACATGATCTCTATATTTTAGCCCAGGCTTTGTGCTATGGAGAGGCAATAACTCCATTCCTGGTCTTAACCGGTCTCGGAATCAAAGCGAGAGGCAACTGCTACAGGATATAAGTCCCTGTCAATTGACGTAGACATGGGGCGCCATGCGTTGCCTGGGCAGCCCCCGACCAATTGGGTGCTGATCCGCCACAGCCTGCCTGCTTCAATGAGTGCTTGGGGCTAGGACAAAATCTTAATCGCAGGCTATAAAACCAATGCACCTGGTACTAATCAAAAGGAAAATGGATACCTCAAGCTACGGTTTGCAGCTTGGAACGTGAGAACCATGTGTCAAGGATTTTCCACTGACTTGACCAATATTGACGATGTGAGAAAAACGGCTGTGATTGATACCGAACTCAATCGTCTTAACATTGATATTGTGGCCTGCAGGAGACTCGCCTCGCTGAGGAAGGATCACTCAGGGAAAACAATTATACCTTTTTTTGGAAGGGTAAAGGGCGGGCAGAAAAAAGGCAACATGGTGTGGGCTTTGCAATGAAGAATTCGCTACTGGGAATGATTGAAATTCCAGCAGGAGGTAATGAAAGACTATTATACCTGCACTTGGCAACCTCTTGTAGTTTTGCCACCATTATTACTGCATATGCACCGACACTCGATTCCTCTGATGATGTGAAGATTCGTTCTATGAGGAGTTAGACTCTGTGATCAAGGCAGTTCCAAAATCCGACTACATTTATATGCTCTGTGATTTCAATGCTCGTGTGGGCAAGGACTTTCTTCTTCTGCGTTCATCCGGAGGTTTTTTTTCGGACGTGATTGCGTTGTGCCTGTTTACAGCAGAGCTGCGTTCTTGCGCCGTTAGGCCAACACATCCGACTTCTGCGGGCATTTGTTGACCGGGTTAACCTTCCCGGACGCTAATGTTCACGCACCAGATGTGCCTTGGAAATACTACACGGTGTCGCATGAATTAAAATGAGCAAAGGACTGCTGGAGAGCATTTGCACTCAGGAAATGAACCTATGTATATTACTAAACTCCTTTTTTAAACAAAGAGCTGCATTAAGGTCACATGGAAACACCAAGATCCGGCCATTTGGCACCAGCTGGACTTCATCATCACACGGAGACAACATCTGAAACCATACATCATTGACTCGAAGCTTACCACAGTGCTGGACTGTGATACGGATCATTCTTTGGTTGTTTGCAAGGATTAGACTGAGACCCAAGAGAATCTACACAGCTAAACACAAATCTAGCCCCAGGATTAATATTATTAACACTCACGATCCTGAAAAGTGCTTTCAGTTTCAACAGCAACTTGAAGACGCTTTCACTGATACACCAGAAAATTGTACAGTAAGTGAAAAGTGGGGTCAACTTAAGGAAACTCTTTATAAAACTGCCGTAGGGATTTACGGCACTGTGGATCATAAGAGGCAGGACTGGTTTGCGGCAAACAGCCAGACTCTGCAGCCCTTGATTGATAAGAAGAAGATAGCTCTCTTAAGAAACAAGGAAAGACCAACGCGTAACACTCTGAGTGAGCTAAAGCAAGCTAGGAAGGATGTGCAAAAGGCTGCCAGGCAGTGTGCAAATGATTATTGGATCAAGTTATGTGAGTCCATTCAAATCGCAAGTGATAAGGGAAACATCAGAAGCATGTATGAAGGAATAAAGAAAGCCTGTGGTCCAATGATCAAAAGAAGTGCACAATTGAAAACCTTGACTGGAGACATCATAACTGATAAGAAACAGCAGATGGACAGATGGGTAGAGCACTATTTGGAGCTTTACTCAAGTGAGACCAAACTAGCGGATGATGCCCTCAACGCCATAGAGGCTCTACCAACTCTTGACCACCTGGGCACACTTCCCACCATAACAGAAGTTAAGTGTGCTATAAATGAACTTGCATCTGGCAAGGCTCCAGGTAAGGATGGGATTCCAATAGAGGTTATCAGGAGTGGGCAAGACACACTCACTCTACAGATCCACCAGCTAATAGAGCTATGCTGGCGAGAAGGACAAGTCCCACAGGATTTCAAAGATTCAAGCATCATAACACTGTACAAGAACAAGGGCGATCGGAGCGACTGCAACAACTATAGGGGTATCTCACTTCTGTGTATTGTTGGAAAAGTATTTGCCAGAATTGTTCTGCGCAGACTTCAAGTCCTAGGAGATCAAGTCTACCCCGAATCACAGTGTGGCTTTCGACAGAACCGGTCTACCATTGATATGATATTCTCATTGCGACAAATGCAAGAAAAATGCCGTGAACAGAATCAACCACTGTTTATTGCCTTCATCGACCTCACAAAGGCATTTGATTTGGTCAGTCGTGAGGGTCTGTTCAAGGCACTAAAGAAGATTGGCTGCCCACCAACTCTTCTGTCCATTGTGGAATCGTTCCACACAGGCATGAAGGGTATAATCAAGTTTGATGGTGCAACTTCTGAAGAGTTTGAAATCAAGAGTGGAGTTAAGCAAGGTTGTGTACTAGCTCCCACCCTCTTTGGAATATACTTTTCACTTCTACTGAAATATGCCTTTCGTGATCAGGATGGTGGTATATACATTCACTCACGCTCAGATGGCGGCCTCAACAATGCTCAGAGATTGAAGGCCAAGACCAAAATTAGGAGGGTACTGATCAGAGAGTTGCTTTTTGCAGATGATGCTGCAGTTACGACCCACTCTGAGGAAGAATTACAATGTCTACTATCTGCATTCTCCAATGCTTGTTCTGAATTTGGTTTAACTTTTAGCAAAAAGAAGACACAGATTGTGTCACAAGGTGCACATGGGGTACCATCAATCTTTATTGACGACGCCGAACTAGAGATGGTAGACCATTTTACATATCTAAGATCAGTGGTAAATAGCAAATTATCCTAGATCAGGAACTCAACATCCGGATTGGTAAGGCAGCAACAAAAATGAACAGGTTAAGAAAAAGAGTCTGGGAGAACAGGAAGCTTACTGCCAAAACAAAAGTCCTTATCTATCAAGCCTGTGTCCTTAGTACTCTTCTTTATGGCAGTGAAACCTGGACAACTTACTCACACCAAAAGAAACGTTTAAACAGCTTTCATATGCGGTGTCTGCGAAGAATTCTTGGTATTAAGTGGCAAGACAAAATCACAAATACTGAAGTATTGGAAAGATCAGGCTGTGTGACGGTTTATTCCATGCTCAGTCTTCGTAGACTTAGATGGATAGGACATCTTAGGAGGATGGATGATGGTAGAATACCAAAGGACATCTTTTTTGGTGAATTACAGATGGGTAAGAGATCTCAGGGTCGGCCTCTACTACGATACAAAGATGTGTGTAAGCGGGACACGATTGATACAGGCATTGATAATGCACATTTGGAGCAAGAAGCCGCTGAACGTGTTGCATGGTGGGCAAGCATTAGAAATGGAATAAAGACAAAGGAGAAAATTATTGCAGATAAGTCACACACCCGCGTGAGACATAAGATGGTCATGATGGTGGAAATGACCACGTGTTCACATGCACCCACTGTGAACGAACATTTACAGCGCGAATTGGCCTTATCAGTCACATTCGCTACCGCCATGGGTAATAGTTATTATGCCTTTTTTGAAGCACAAACTATCGTATGTCAAGACGGCAAGGTGCCAGTGATTTGTTTGTAATCATTAGTGTTATTCTCCATGTCTCTGAACCATGCAGATGTACTTATTTATCTTAATAATTTACAATTATAATTGTTGATACATCGTGTACTTCATTTTTCAAATGTATTCTACATACAAATTGTAGTGAGACTTTACACACACTCGGTATTTGTGAGTAATGTAATATATAACATGGTCAGCCTTTACTTCAAGCATCATTTCCTGGTTTAGGCCGGGTCGGGACGACCTCGCAGCAGAGGTCAGTTGAAAACCTATCCGCCTCAAGGCGCTCAATCGCTTTGAACTCAAGCGTAGTCCATACACACTACTTCTAGTAGTGCTGGACTGAATGTTGCGTGTGGATTAGCTTTCCCTATTAACAGTGTCCCTCACCATTAGGCGAACCCACTCCGACTTCAGAGGTACTTGTAATTTACGTTCCCAAGTCAAGGACGAGAAGGAGTCCAACTGCCCGGTGTAGGGGTTGAACCCCTTACCTCGGCATCAGCACACAGGATGTTGAAGAACTCGCGTTCCTATCCATTCGGCCGTACTGACCTCCAGACTGGAACATATGACTACCAGGTAGGCAGGCAAGCGTTCTAGCCACTGCGTTACAACAGTACAGCGCTTTCCCCACTCTCTCTTCGCCTGTGTATATGTGTGTAGCTACTGTTGATTCCCCAGCCCCCTAAATAAGTACGCTGTTTCATAATAATTTACGCACTGTATACAATTGTTGCCGGCTCCGTGGCTAAGGCGTTACGGACGCGTTTTGTAATCCCGCTTACCCGCGTTCGAAACTGCTGCGCGCAATTTGGCAGCAGACCGCGTTGCGCTGGGTTTTAACTAATTGGTATGTGAGCCGGTCGTTCAGAGCGCAGTGGCAAACTACTGAACTTAAAGAAAAAGCAGAGACTGCAGCAGGATATATCAATATGAATTGCAAACAATTAGGTATATTTAGCTCCTGCGAAAAGAAGAGACATACTAGACACAGACACAATGTACGTACATTACAGAGAACTGCATCTTACACGGGTGAAAACAAAGTGTGACTTATCCAAAACATAAACAATCAATAATATATAATACTGAAGTATTAAAATAAACAATAAGTATTATAGGACAACAAAGCACGATCGACGTTTCGGTTCTACGAACCTTTGTCAAGAACAGAACACACACAGATAAAAAGCTAAATAAAACACAAAATAAAATTAAACACAGCTTCTTGTTGACATGAGAGAAACGAAAATGGTGGTTTGAACCGGTTTAGAAAGGTGCTCTTGGGTCTCCATCACAGATCGGAAGCTACTTTTGTAGCCCATGAGCACCTTTCTAAACCGGTTCAAAGTGCTTGTTCTTTAGTATTATTGCTATTTGTCCAATGATTCGGTTTGCCTTATTGCATCTATTTTCAGCCTCGTCTTCTGACTTGCCATTTGATGATATTATACTTCCTATATACGTAAAGGTCTTTACTTGTTTCAGAGGGTGTTCTTATAGATGCATCTTTGTTGTTTTTCTTTTTTGGTTATAGTCATTACCTCTGTTTTACTGATGCTTATTTTATGTTCTGCTCCGTACACACTTCGTTTAGGCAATTTATGTGGGCTTGTACTTCTGCTTCTGACGTTTCTATTAGTGTTGTATCGTCCGCAAATAAGAGTTCTTTAATGGTGTAATGTGCCGTTGGTTCTTCTTCCGTGTTCTGTTTACCATGCTGTGTTGTTACGGTCTCTGTTTGGCTGATTTCTTTACATATGCTGTCTATATAGTTTATGAATAAGAGGGGAACAGGATACAACCTTGTCGTACTCCGGATCTTATGGTGAAGGGTTCTGAGTGTCTTCCATTTGTTCTTACAGTGCATTCACTGTTATTGTATAAACTTCTACATAGGCACACTATACAACATGACAATGGAATTATACTTAAATATGTATTTACTAGAGGATTTATTTGTAGTAGTTGCACTATTAAATATACGTTATAGCCGAGAGCTCTGACTTCATTGCACCGGGTTTAACCACCTGGCTCGGTCTTTCTCGGCAGAAAATCAAGCCTCCTGCCGATAACATCGTACAAAACATGACCTCTGTAGCTTCCGCGGTGACCTTCAGGGGTCACCGCAAAACTGCATTTGTCTTTTTTTCCCCCGTTCGCTCGCTTTGAACTCATTCGTTGTTCATACTACTACTTCTAGTGCACTGGACTGATTGTTGCGTATGGATTAGCTTTCCTTATTGCTGGATTTTTTTTTTTTTATATGACGAAATTCGAAAACGAGGCTATGGCCTTCAGGGCGTGAGGTAAGGGGATTCCCCCACGGAAATCCTGTTAACAAAATATGTACATACCGTATGTGAATCTAATCAGTTAGTCATTTCATGAGAGATCCGTGCACAAATGCGTAGATAATGTTGTGAACATTACGACTATTTGTATACATCAGGGGCGTGGCACATTTCTTTTCTTCTAAGGGTCATGCGGATATTTATAATATTCGCGGCAAAAGTATACATGCCTGTCCCTGTACGTAGTCGTATGTGTCTTTCCTTTCCCGTAATGGATGTTCCTTGATTGTCCCTCAAAACATATGTTGTTATGAAAAAGCTCCTAGAGTTATTGAATTTCGAGCCCCGCCTGCGATTACTTTGGCAGAGCCAGACTAAATTATTTCACGGGCCATATCAGGCTCGTGAGCCGGACGTATCTCGTCCCTGGTATATTCAATTTTCAGTGTTGGTAGGATAGTTGACCTGTACGACTCTGCCCAGCCGTGTCATATTTTCTTAAACGTTAATGATTCTTTTACACGCCTTAAGGTGTACTGGGCATATATAGTTCGAACTCCAGATCTTTATAGACCAATCTGCATTCGATGGGTGATGTAGTCCATATCGCATTTACATATTAGTGCACCAATCAACAATCAGCTCAGTGTTCCTGTCTCGACCATGCCATGTGGCCAAGCCATCCTGGTATTTTTACTTCTCGGTCTTCCCCTTGGTCTGTTTCCTTCGATCTTGCCAGTTTGTCACTAAGTTCTCCCAATCCAATTCTTCTCATAACATGTCCAAAAATTTTGACTTTCCTACGTCTAATTTCTCTCAATCAATTACGATTTCATTTGTCTCCTGTAGTACTTGTTCATATTTGTTTTTCTGTCTGTCCATGGTATTCTTTGCATTTTCCTTAGAAACCACATTTCTGCAGCCATCAGATGTTTTTCAGCTTGACTGCTCATTGTCCAAGTTTCACATCCATACAAAAGAACAGGCTCTATTTGGCACCTCAACACTCTTTTTCTCGTTTAAATTGACATATTTTTATTGGTCGTATGTTTTTCATCTTGCCAAAGGCTACTTTCGCCATGGCGATTCTTGTTCTAATCTCTATAAGGCATCTCCCATCAGATGTTATGACTGTTCCGAGATAATTGTACCGATTCACTTGTTGAAGAATATTCCCATTTACTTGTATATATATGTTGTTGTTTTTTTTTTTTTGCATATCCTTTACAGGACATCGCTGTCAACACCAGCATCTTTCAGCTGTATGTTGATTTCTTGGCAAGATTACGTCAGTAGTTTGCCATTGCTTTCTGAGCGGCCGGCTCACATACCCCGTAAGGTACCATGCGATTCGAAACCACTGCTGATTCTCACCGTCATCACGTTACCCACGAGAGTATACGAGATTACGGAGAAAAGTCGCTAACCTCTAAGCCAACTTTTATATTACATTGTTGTATTTCGTTCTTCCTGTGTCTTTTTACAATTTAATTCTAATCCCAGTTGTTCACTGTGTACAACAACCGCATCTACTAATTGTTGCAGATCCTGCTCATTGTCTGCAATCAATACTGTATCATCTGCATATCTAATGTTATTGATGTTTCGTCATCCAATGCTGATTCATTTATATCTTCACATTTCTGAAAATATTTTCACTGTATAGGAAAAAAGATCTGGAGACATTACACATCCCTGCCTAACACCTCTCTTAATAGGCTGATATTGTCCCACTTCATTATCAATCCTTATGGCAACTTGTTGTTTCCAATATATGTTTTTTATAAGTCTAATGTCTTTCCCATCAATTTGTAGATCTGCAAGCATATCTACCATGTTGACATGTCTTACTCTATCGAAAGCCTTTGTGTAGTCAATAAAGCAATGATGTATATCTTTGTTTACTTCTATAGAACGTTCAATACTGATCGCAGCATATACACAGCATTTACTGTACCCTTTCCTTCTACAAACCTACATTGTTCTTCCCCTATTTCAGGTTGTATTTTCTTCCTCACTCTTTGCATGATAATTCGTAGCAAAATCTTTGTGATGTGACTCATTATACTAATTGTTCTATGTTGATCACATTCCAAGGCTCCTGATTTCTTTGGGATTGCAATAAATTACAGAATTACATAATTCAGAAGGTATATGTCCGGTATCATATAATGAGTTCAGCAGTCTGGTGACTTGATCTATTCCATATTCTTCTAAAGCTTTAATCATTTCTGTTGTGATGTTATCTGAACCGGGGCCTTGCCAGCTTTCATATGTTTAAGAACATTTCGAACCTCCTCTCAATAATTGCGTCCTTCATTATTAAACGAATATCATACTGTTCATCTCTGTTATCATCATAAGAGTTTGTGTAAGCATAGTAATATTTACATTGTGGTGCATCAGTCAGCAGGCGCGTTGCTGTATTTGCTTGACGTTATCCTGACAAAGGCATCAGCACTCGACGTTCGCTACACGAGGAAAGACTGGCCACCTATTTCTCCGTGTACTCAGGTCTAGAATGTGTGATGGTCCTTGCACTTCTCTTACCATGGCAGCTTCCGGCTATAAGGCTTGTTTATTTTATGGTAGTTAGCCGCGGTTCTAACTTCACGGCAGAGGGTCACGCCATTATGCTCCGATCCTGTGCCAGTAAATATCGCACAAAATGCTCCTCACTGCCCCATGTGAAAAGTGGAACAGTCAGGAGTCTCGACAAACCAACAGCCCACACAGGTATACTATGCATAACGCCACTGCCAGAATGCCAACAGAAATGTCCGCTAGGAAAAATAGTCCATCGTCGATGGAAGCGGCAGTCACTAGAAAAACAGCAGCCACACATTACTGCATAAGGCAACCCAATTTGTTCAGCGTCCGGACGACCACCATTTTTCTGAACGTGCAGTTCACGCTACAAACAATTGTGGACAGATGTCAAAGCATGTGTTTATTTTATTTTGTTCTATCAAAATATGCGTCCATCTCCATATATTCAGTGCGCCTAAAGTGTGTAAAAGGATCACTCACTCACTCACTCACTCACTCACTCACTCACTCACTCACTCATCACCACTCACTAATCACTCACTCACTCACTCATCACTCACTCACTCGCTCGCTCACTCACTCGCTCACTCACTAACTCACTCTCACTCACTCACTCTCACTCACTCACTCTCACTCACTCACTCACTTACTTTACTTACTCACTTACTTTACTTACTTAGTTACTTACCTACCTATCTATCTAATACCGACCTACTATATGCAAATAAGGATGTGTGGGTCTGTATGCTACCGTTCACTAATACCATATTAAATCTTTACAGATTATGTTCATGTCAAGTTTGTTAATATTCGTGTTACCGTGCGGTGTTCCCCAAATGACAACGATAATTGGTTCATGCATATACAGTATACACATATTTATGTCTTATTCCTTGTTTTCTTCTTATTATTATTATTATTATTATTATTATTATTATTATTATTATTATTATTATTATTGGTCTTTCATCTCCCAGTAGAACATAGTTAATGGTTGGTGAGATTTTGCAGCTGAAGTTTTGTACGGGTTGTGATAGCCAGCCTCCCGTGAACCCTCCCTGGTGGCCTGTTACGACATGCATGGTTAGTTACGGTATTACTATTCTCAGTTTCCCATATGGGCCGGGGTAACACACGGGCGATATATTTATCTTTAAAAAGTTAGTTGCATATCCTTTACAGGACGTCGCAGTTAACACCAGCATTTTCGTCGTTGTGATCTCTTGGCAAGTTTACGTTCAGTAGTTTGCCGTTGCTTTCTGAAAAGACCGGCACCCATACCATCTCGTAAAAAACCAACGCAAGGCGGTCTGCTGCCAAATCGCCGCAGTTGTGTTTCGAACGCTGATATGTGAGATTACGAACTGCGTCCGTAAACGCTTCGCCAAGGAGCCGGCATATATTGATGTAGCAGAAAATTATTCCCGAATTAAATTAATGTTTGCATCATACACAAAGATAACGTATAATTTAAAAAGCAGCCATTTAACAGCTGAAAGGATTTATGGACACCGAGATACAGGAAGACAGTGATGGGATATGTTTAACAGACTTGTCGTGGCACGGATAGATGACAGCTGACGAACTGATACATGCTGTTGAAGATGTGGAAAAGCATGATCGCTCGCGCCAGTCAGCGCGGCACTTGATGATGAACACCAAGTATATAAATATTTATGTTACAGTGCACTGATCCCAAAAGAAATCAACGATGTTTACATAAACACACCTCGATATGCTCTTACAAAGCTAGGTCAAAACAACATTACTACATTACTATCCCGTATCCCTCTCTGTATTCAACACTCGGTTTGTTTATTCCGCGATTCTTCCACGGCAGAACAAGTTTTACACAAGTAAGAAAATAACCTCGACAGAATCTATTTTAGGTTTCAATGAAAACGTGCAAACAAAGGCAGGAAAAACAAAGGGACAAAAATAAAGCTAGAATAAGGGAAAAGGGAAAAATTAACATCGGCCGTGAAGCCACACTTTCAATAGACATTCAAAATCTCGTGCAATAAGAGCCGTATAAATCGGTCGCTTAGCGTCATGTTGCCAGGGCAACAGTGACTGGAGTCCTGGGAGTGACGTCAATTTGTGGCCATATTTGGATCGTGCCAGCTCAGAGGTCGTGCTATCTATGGCACAGCTCGCTGGAATAAACGTGGTTAGGAAACATCATTTTGTTGTTGTTCCTGGATTGATGAGGCTGTCAGAAGGAGGGTGAGACACTGCTGGTGCAGACGGAAACGAGACAAATGGACGCGAGAAACAGGCAAAGTCCTTCTTCAAATGACGCTGTTTAAATTAGTAGAGGTATCGGGCGGGCAGCATGGCCTCCCTCAGACAACACAAACAAATCATGAAAAATTGTACAAGTTCTAAAACCGTCTAGATTTTAATCAAATGAGGAATAGCTAGAAATAAATTTAGTGAAGAATTAACCAGGGCAGCGTATTTGTTTTGTTTTGTTTCTGCGTTATGTCACCTTACACACTATGGCCATGTTTTTTTTAACTTGCAACTTTGCTTCGACACGACTTGGTTTGTCATTTGTTTTAGTTAGTTAGTTAGTTAGTTAGTTAGTCGCAGTTCCAACTTCACAGCAATGGTTTGTCATTTGTTTTGCTTCGGCTAAACTTTGTGTATTGTTTTGACTCGCATATCCGTATTGTGTGTGTGTGTGTGTGAGAGAGAGAGAGAGAGAGAGAGAGAGAGAAGAAAGAGAGAGAGAGGGAGATAGAGAGAGAGAGAGAGAGAGAGAGAGAGAGAGAGAGAGAGAGAGAGAGAGAGAGCTTGCCTATGTGATTTTCTAAGTATTAAACGGGTTATATCTCATCTCATCTCATCTTATCTCATCATGTTCCTCTTGTACCTTGCGGTGTCGATGTGAAGAATAAACAGCGGCAGAGTGCCCGCTTATGGGCTTCATGTATCGATATTCCCATGGACTCTGTTATTCCCTGCGTCCATCGTTTACATTGTCGGCCTCTTCCTCTGCTTCACTCTGGTCTGTACATCATTGCTTGTTGTGGTATACTGTTAGTTGGTAACCTACTTGCATGGCCAAACCATTTGACTTGCTGCCTTCTAATAAAATCTAGTGCAGCTATAACCCCCACTTTAGTCCTGATTTCTTCATTTCTGATCTTATCTCTTCTTGATACATTGGTATTCTTCTCAGGAATCTCATTTCTGTTGTTGATTTTTCTTTTCTCTTTTTCTGTCACTGTCCAGGTTTGGCATTGGTAACATGGAGTTGGTAGGAAGATTGTGTTGTAAAGTGCTTTCTTAGTAGTTATTGATACATGTTTGAATTTTAGTATTGGTGCCATTTGTCCGATGAGTTGGTTTGCCTTATTGCATCTATTTTCGATCTCGTCTTCTGATTGCCATTTGATGATATTATACTTCCTAGGTACTTGAAACTCTTTACTTGTTTCAAGGGATGTTCGTTTAGGTGAA
Source organism: Cepaea nemoralis (assembly GCA_014155875.1). Classification (NCBI taxonomy): domain Eukaryota; kingdom Metazoa; phylum Mollusca; class Gastropoda; order Stylommatophora; family Helicidae; genus Cepaea; species Cepaea nemoralis. The sequence continues at coordinate 121,453 of JACEFZ010028233.1, forward strand.
TCGTTGTTGCTTTTTCTTCTTTAGTTATAGTCATTACCTCTGTTTTACTTGTGCTAATTTTCATGTTATGTTCTCCACACATTTCGTTTAGACTATTTATGTGGTCTTGTAATTCAGCTTATGATTTTGCTATTAGTGCTTGGTCGTCCGCAAACAGGAGTTCTCTAATGGTGTAATTTGCAGATGGTGCTTCTTCTTTGTTCTCGTCATGCGGTGTTCTTGCGGTCTCTGTTTGGCTGATTTCTTTACATATGTTGTCTATATATGTTATGAACAAGAGAGGGGACAGGACACAACCTTGTCGTACTCCGGATCTTATGGTGAAGGGTTCTGAGTGTCCTCCAGTTGTTCTCACCGTGTATTGACTGTTGAGGTCCGGTCCGGATTTTCCCGGTCTTTGCTTTCTTCTACTGATGGTTCTTACTGTGGCAACGACTGCTTTGTGGTCTGTGGTTATACTTAAGTTGGGCACTGCCCTTGCATCTAATATATTTATTTCTTGTGGCTTTTATGGCTTTTTTTTTTCTTTTTTGGCTTTTAGTTGGTTGGGTTTAGCTGTTTCTGAAAGCCATTTCACCATCCTGTGGCTTTTAGTATCTAGATTGTTTCATTTATGCCAGCTGCATATTTGTGAGGCTTTGTGTTTATAGAATGTATTTGTTATATAGCGGTCGCGTTTACCGCATAGCTCTATCAGTCTACTTCCGTTATCATTTCTTTTATTATGTTGGTCTCTAAATGCTCAAAGATGTTTTCTATTCATACCATTGTAGGAAAACCAACGCCAGGCAGTCTGCTGCCTAATCGTCTCCAGCTGTATTGCGAACGCGGTATGCAGAATTGCGTTCCTAACACCTTCGCCACAATGCCGGATAGGTTTATATATATACTAGCTGACCCGGCCCGGCTTCGCGGAGTCCCTGGCGGGGATCTATCTATCTATCTACTATCTATCTATCTAGCTATGCTGTCTACTGTCTGTCTGCTTGTATGTCTGTCTGTCTGTCTGTCTGCTGTCTGTTCTGTCTGTCTGACCCGGCCCGGCTTCGCCCAGCTCCTGGTGGGGAGCATCTCATTTAATTCTATAAGTAGTCATATAAGCTCCCGTTCCCGACTATCTGTCTGTCTGTCCTATCTGTCTGTCTGTCTGTCTGACCCAGGCCCGGCTTCACCCAGTCCCTGGTGGGGAGCATCTTAATGTAATTCATATAAGTAGTCATATAAGCTCCCTTCCCGTTTTCCGACTATCTATCCTGTACTGTCCTGTCTGTCTGTCTGACCCGGCCCCGGCTTCGCCCATCCTGATGGGGGCATCTCATTTAATTCATATAGTAGTCATATAGTTCCCGTTCCCACTGCTGTCTGTCTGTCTGTCTGTCTGTCCTGTCTGTCTATCTGTCTGTCTGTCTGTCTGTTTGTCTGTCTTTCTGACGACCCGCACGTCTGTCTAGTCTATCTATCTATCTATCTAGCCTATCTATTCTATCTATCCTATCTGTCTGTCTGTCTGTCTGTCTGCCTGCCCTGGCCATGCCTGCCGGTCCGTCCGTGCCTCTCATCCCTCCGTCCTATCCACCCTCTCTATCTATTCGGGTCAGATCTATCTATCTATCTATCTATCTATCTATCTATCTATCTATCTATCTATCTATCTATAGCCAGGGGACTTAACCTAAGATATAGCAATGCTACTAAAAGTTATGTCCCTTTATATATTTTTCTTATGTTAAGTCATGTAATTTAATTATTAAATTTTAGTAAGTAAATAGCTGATTCTACACTAAAAAAACTATGACAGTTGGTTGCACGGGAATGAAAAGAAGACGTGTAGAAAATTTCATCTCAATCGGATGGACCGTTATCGAACGCATCAAATACATCCCCACCCACCCACAGTACATATTATTCTGTTATATATATATATATATATATATATATATATATATATATAGATTATATATATATAGAATATATATCATAGATATATAGATTATATATATATATTGTCTGCATTGTTTCTTTACTATTCATTGCTTCCTCGTTTATTTTAGACCGTCCCCAGCCTCCTTTTAATAATGTATAGCTGCTGCAACTGCGCCTTCTTATTCTTCTTGGTCTTAGTTCTCTAGTCTTTCTCGTCACATCTAGTTATGCATGTATGTAAGTTTACCCCTTCTAGGCAAGTTCCATCCATGATAACGGGCTGTATCGACCCATGGGTGGGTCTTCTTTCATAATAGTTTTGCCAGAGTATTGTCCTTACGGCCTACTATTTGCGATTTCCAACTGCCGTGGCATTGTTAACGTCCACAGTTTGCAAACGGGATCTCCTGCTTTTCGACCTTATCCGAGAGAGTTAGACACCCAATCGCACTACCCAGGAGATCAAAGGGGCTTCTGATATTATTAGATACCAGCGGTTTTGAAACAAATCCCAGCCCTGTGATGGGATTCAACCCCGTACCTTCTGAGCCTGAGGCGGACATGGTAACCTCTCAGCCACAGATTCCGCCTATGGCTGATTCGGCGACGGTTTATGTTATTCTGTAGAGGGTACTTCAAACAGAAATATAACAGAAATATAGTCTGTGCTTGTGAACAGTTAATTAGTTGCATATCCTTTACAGGACGTAGCAGTCAGACGGATTTGTAAAATCGACCTAGACTCCCAGGTCGACCCAGCCTATTTGTGGTACGAGGGGATGTTTTGGGAAGTAAAGGCGATCAATGTGATACTGGCAACATTGCCCACCGGGTGCCAAATGGTCTATAAAAAATGCGATTACACCATATGCCGAAGATAAATAAAAGTTTCTCTGTGGTGTGCAATATGGATTAGTTAGTTAGTTAATTAGTCGCGGTTCCAACTTCATGGCAAAGGTTCGCAACATTATGCTCCGTTCCTGTGCCAGTGAATATCACGACATGGATATATGGCAGGAGTCTGGCATAGGGTTCCGTACAACCAGCACAGACCCTGTCGACGCCCGACGAGAGGCCTGGGTACTCCTGTATACGCAACATAACGTCCTTAACTTTCTCAGGTGCCTGTGACCGAAATCCCCACAGCACTATCTTTGTATCCGTTGTAGCACCTATCCTAATGGCATCTACTGCCAGTATACCTTGCGGACTTCTGGCATAGGCATTCTGGCAGCGGCATTTGTAATTTTTGTGGCGGACTTTTGTGTTGGCATTCTGGCAGCGGCATTATGCATTTTACACCTGTGCGGGCTATTGGTTTGTCGAGACTCCTGTCTGTTCTATTTTTCACATGGGGAGGTAAGGAGCATTTTGTGTGAAATGAGCATTATGGGGCAACCCTTTGCCGTGAAGTTGGAATCGCGATTAGTGACCAATGACCAGTACTTTGCGGTGTATGACAAGGGGGTCTTGAGCCAGAGGAATTACAGCCTCCTGGCTAGTGCAGTCACCGCCGATTGTGCAGGTTAGGATTTTCTTTTTGCCCTGACAGAAAATAAAATCCACACCACTACCGAGTATTCGAACCCGGGTCACCCGAAGAAACACCAGGTATTCTAGCCACTCGGCCAGCCGCGCCTCAGTCCTCAACTATTAGACGCCAGGCAAAAGACGCCAGCAAAAATGTCCAGTGTCCATCCTCAGCCACCTCACCCCCAGCTCCCCCTGCGTTCCTCTTTTGAAGGAAAAGGCTTCACACCAAGTTATACACAGGAAAGGTCAATGTGTCCGGCTTCAGTGTGCATTTGTTGATAGTTTGTTTCCTCTAGATACGATTCTATAAATTGTAACTGGCACTATTAACCCGTGTGTAGAGTTTATTTCCTAACAATTTTGCCAAGCTTAAGGTCTACTCTCTGCGATGTCTAGCTGCCGTGGGATTTTTTCTTCTTACAGTGCACAACTTTCACACCGGGTCGCCTGTTTTTAGCCTTATCTGAGAAGTCTACGTATCATATCTGACTACCCAAGAGATAGTTAGCATTCTACTTCTTATTCTGCGTTCGTCCGAAATGTTGTTTTGTGCGTAATTGCGCTGTTTACAGCATTGCAGCGATATTTGGCCTATGCATCCGACTTCTTCATACATTTGTTGACCAGGTTAACCCTCCCGGGTATTTCGTTGGACGTTCGACTCTCATTGTTGTGTTATCTCCATCACAGCTGGCCCAATTAGAACAGCTGAAGACATCCTGGTCAGCCCTTATGGGAAGGCGGACTATGGACATTCCCTGACACCCAAGGAGACTTTCATAATTGCAGAGCCTACACACAGCGCTCTGGTACTGGGCTCACCCAAGGAATCGCCACGTCCTGCACATGGCTGCTTAGCTCACTTTTTATATTGGGCCTTCCGTTCACCGTAGGCTGTTCTTCCGGAAACCAGAAGAATGCAGTCTGCAGATGACATCCACACAGTGAGCTTTCGATTCTTACTTTCCGCGTAATGGATTTGCTAGTTAAGCAATATCCAATTTCATGCCGCTGGGATACTTTTTCCACCTTTGATGACGCCTACACAATAAGCTTTCGATTCGGACTTTCCACGTAATAGTTAGCATTCGATACCAAAGGTTCTTGAAAACATGCCCAACCCTATGCTGGGACCGAACCTGCTTCCCACTGACTCTGCGGCGCACACCGTTACCTCTCAGCGCTCATGACTCGGACCTCTGCTTGACCTCGACACACCATCCATCTAACCTCTCAGCGCTCATGACCTCGGACCCCAACATGACCTTGACACACGATCCACCTAACCTCCAGAAGAGATGATATGTCTATAAAACTGTGCAGCCCATGCCATGACCACACACTGTTCATCTTTGAAGCATAGATTGAGGATTTTACGTACAGGACAGTTATGTGTGTGGAGTCTGTGTTGCTGTTTGTGAATCCTCAGGGAGACTGAGCGGTGTCTCTTAAATTCGTTGCGTTATAGTTGTCTTGGTCCAGAAACGGGCTGCATCTATCGGATTGACTCTGGTATAGAGATTTTTTCTACCGACGCTGTACTAATGCTATCTCCACGGGGATTTTGTTGCAGAACTCCCATGTTCCTCTCCAATCTTAGAGGGGAGTCTCCGTGGCGAAGTGGTCAAGCCGTCTGACTCGGGCTCCAAAGGTTGTGGGTTCGATTCCGGCCGCAAAGTTCGGTTCACGAGTGCATATTTTCGGAGACTCCTTAGGGTCGTCGCTGGAGCTACGGAGTTCGTGCATTGTGCAACGCTTGCCGCGCTGCGGAAAGAGACTGAGCCACATGGGATAAAAACCCGGTGCAATGAAGTCGACCCTGTCGACTTTTAAGCGACGTTTTAAGCGACTCTCAAATCTTAGAAACCAGCAGGGTTATTAAGAACAGTACTGGAACTTCACATCTATTAATATGTACCCAGATCTATTTCAGCATATCACATACGGGCTGACTGGAATTAGGCCTAGATTTATCTTGTTTTCTTCTCGGGTTTTAGATATCTCATTATCAACAGATTAACACAATGCATAAGACAGATGTGGTCGGGGCCCTTTGGAATCCTGTATATAATGCAGAAGGAACAGTTAGATCATTACGATTTGGAGAGAATGACGATGAAGCAAGTTTAAAGATTGAGCACAACCCACTACTGGCAACGCTGATCATATTCCGGTACGAACCTAAGGCCTTGTCCATGTCAGTTTGGAAGCACTAGACTCGAGTTTCGCTCTCGTTTGAGCTCGTCAGTAGTGCATTTCCTTGACTGGACCCGGGATCAAATCCGGTTCACTGGCATGTGACGCTGGTGTGTAACCACAGTCAGTAATGCATATCCTTGACTGGACCCGGGATTAAACCCGGATCACTGGTGTTTAAATCTCAAACCCCGGAAAAAAAACCCAAATAAATCAAGATGAAGGAAGTGACCAGAGGATCTGGCTGACTCTCATGACTCGGAGGAAAGGCCAGACCGCGACATAATCAGACTGCATCTGGTGCCATTAGTATTGGGACTCTTCGCTGACTGTTGCGGTTTAGAACGAAGCACGTATGGGAATTTGTCGATTGTTGTCATGTCGATTCCTGACTCCACTCAACTCAGCTGACACAATGCAAGACGCGAGAGGACAATGGGAAAACGTGGTTGAGTGGTTGGCATGCGGCATCGAGTCGGGAATGGTTACAGCAACCTGTGGATTTCTACTGACAGTATATGCCCCTCTTGATCTGTTGGGTAGTGAGACCGGGTAAACATCTCCGGAAAGGGGCGACGTATGAGATTTCGTGTGCAATTGGGAATTGAATGAGTAGGCCATGAAGCTACTGTCCAGGAAAACTTATTGCACGAAGAAATTATCTAGTCACACTAAGATTGAGCCCGCTACCTCGGATGACATATTGTCTAGGGCAGTGGTTCTCAACCTTTTTTTACCCTTGCACCCCTTCACGATATGTTCAGAACGTCACCCCTCCCCCCCCCCCTTTTGTATTTCCTAACTGTAAATCCCCCCCCCTTTTTTTTTACACAGTATACGTAAAAATGGAAGCTAAATTTAATAACACATACTAGAACAAGTTTAGACGCCTACATAAAACGTGATTTGCGGGTCTGTTTACGTTATAAAACGAATTTCAGAAGGGCGAGAAGTACAGAACCGTAAAGTATGGAGGAAAAAACATATCAAGTAATCGGTTTTTTTGTTTAACGCGATCTTGAAATAATCTTAACCCCCCCCCCCCCCCCCCCCCCAACCCCCCCGGGAAAAACCCAAAATTTCCTCCTGGGGCGGTGGAAGGGAGAATTCCCCCCCGGTTTTAGAACCCTGGTCTAGGGGAACCCTTACAAACATGTAGTCTAAAGTTGGACATACTGACCTATTTAGAAAGGTACTTAACTATGTATGGCGTACTGCTCTCGAGAGATTAATTTCTTCTTATCTCTTCAGTATTCTTCTCCCCCCCCCCCCACCCCCTGTCCCCTCCTCCTCCTTCTTCTTCTTCTTCTTGTTCTTGTTCTTCTTCTTGTTCTTCTTCTTCTTCCTTCTCATCCTTTCATCTTCCACTGAAGCTTGGGTCCTAAACCAACTCATGACAAGCCCTTTGCGAACTTTTTTGTAATTGGTTGGACTGTCCAGCGATAGTTTTCATCTTATGAGGTAACCAGTCTCACGTCAACCCTCCTCAGTCGCTCCGTAGACCATATATTGTACTTATACGGAGTTACATATACAGGCTGCATAGCTTTGTTTTTATTTACCTGCCATCCCACAGAACTGTGTGACATACTTATTGACTTTCCCTCGTAACTTTTTCTACACAGCTATGCACCGCTTTACGGGAAACCGCTAGGGGCTAAGTCCACTGAAAACCCACCTTGGCGGGAGACATTTTGCGAGTGACGCCGAAGTTGATTGTGAAGTGAAAACGTGGTTTAAAAAACAGAGCCGCAGTTCTATGCACCCGGGGTTGGGAAAGGACTGATAAAACGATGGGATAAGTGCATCAATGTTGGTGGAAATATGTGAAAAATAAAGGACAATGTATGTAAAAAAAAACGGGTTTCAAGTTGTTATCATATTTAGTTATTTTTCTACAGCCATTTGTGACTTACTTATTAACTTACCCTCGTATTTAGTAGTGCCCTTTGAAGTTCACATGTTGTGTACTATAGTAAACTCAGTGGTTTATAACTGAACTTAACAATTGCGTAGGAAATCACAAACAGCCAAGACATGCTGAGGTTAATGGGGGCGTCCTGTAAAGGAACTAACGAACAAATAAACTTTGTTTTCAAAGGGTTGAGAATTGGGCACGCAGGCCCGTCTAACATTCTGCCCTTCTATCACTCTCTTTCATACATTATTTCATCCACACATCATTCGAGGCTAATAGAGAACAGCAACAATATAAAAGATATGCTTTGTAAAGGCATGGGGAAAATGCAAAATATCAATACTACATGACTCAGTAATATTAATGAACGATGTGGCAATTGTTATTAGCAATTGGGAATATACTGGTCTACCAACAGGGGACTGGCTGTTATTCTAGGGTTTTATTATTATTATTTTTATTATTATTATTAGTTTTAAGTGGGAAGGTAATCCATACTGAGATATTGTTCAAATAATTTGCGATTATATGTATAGGGATTGGTGACAACTAGCTAGTAGTAAGTAACGTATATAATGTTTCTGACATTCTTCACAGGTGCCATCTTTTATGGTAAATAAACTGTTCCACACAGTAACCACAGTAATATCTTACTGCAGCAGATGTTCAGTTCATTTGTGACCTGACATGTTCTTGGAGCATTCGTCAATTATTATGCATGCCTTCCATTATGCTTTTCTGTCTTTTTAAATTGCTACTTTATTGTCACCTTAACTCGAAGATACAAGATTTGTTATGATTTATAAGATAGAGGTTTTGTTATGGTTTATTCTGCCTTTCTTTCCTTCTTTATCTGCCTTTTCATTTCTGTCATATTCTTCATAGGCCGGTGTCCACAAAATCAGCACTGAACATACTCTGGTACTTATAGTGCGTTCACAAATGTTTGCCCTTATTCACATTCACTTTTTTTTTTTTAAGTATCTGTTCCTTCGTTATGAATTTTTTTCCCGCCGTCTTATATTTACTTGCACCCAAGGAATATGTCTTCGATAGTCCAAAGATAACAGAAATCATGGAAAGCGGCGAAATTGTTTTGATGTTTTGGCAAAAATGTATTGACATTACGTTAAAAAAAAAACTTGTTTTACAGTAATGCGCGTAAATTCGGGTTACGATGCAAGACATATCCGTTCCACTATATGACGTGCTTCTCGTGAAGAAATTCCCGTGCACCGTGGAGAATATTCATTATTGAACACTAATGTTTCCGTGTGACGACGTAATACATTTCATCATCTCTGACCTGTAAATTGTATGCCGCACATAAGCAAACATCGAGATATATTGTACAATCACCATAGCTAAATTTCATCATTTTCCCTCAGCTGGTTACTGAGTTATAGATTTTTATACGGAGGTAAACATTTTTGAATGTACTATAGACATGTAGTCAATAAGATCTCCTCTGCTGTATCTGGTCTACCATACATCTTTATATGTTTATCACAGTTTACTGCCCATTTGTTATCAGGGCCCATAACGGAAGCATACAATAATAAGATTGTAACTAACTCTGTACATGTCATAAGAGACAGTTAAGGAAGATTGGCGTAAGAGGCTGTTAAGGAAGATCGGCGTGAGACTAGCTACCTCATTCCATAGAAAACTTTAGAAACAAATCGAGCCATTCATTAGACACTCTACAAAGGGCTTCACGTGATCTGGTTGAGAGTCTGTGCTCCACTGGGAACTATAAGCAGGAGGGAGAGGAGGAAGAAGTGTTGACAAATAATTTGTTCAGATTGCTGGCTTCTGGGGAGGGTTATCATATGCTATTGCTATTTAAAATTAACAACCTGGTGCACACTGAAACAAAGCATCCAGTAAACGTTTCTAGCCATAAATACAGCCCTCCCATTTCTGAATGTCCACTGGCTTTTTCGAGAGTTTATTACTATAATATCGACATCATCATCATGCTGATGCTCATGTAACAGATTCAATCCCTACACTAGTCACGAAAATGTTGATTTTTCTGCCTTGACTTGGGGGACGTAACTTGAGTACCTCAGAAGTCGGAGTGGGTGCGCCTGATGGCCAGGAACACTGGTAATAGAGAAGGCTAATCCACACGCAAAAATCAGTCCAATGCAGTAAAGATAGTAGCACGTGTATGGACTATGCTTGAGTTCAAAGCAAGTGAATGCCAAAAACAAATTCAAATATCATCATCTATTAACTTGCCAACTGGCATGGGCGATCATGCATCTTGCGATCTCCAACAGCATATACCATTTCATGAACTGGCCTCCTCCTATGTCACAACACAAGGCTGTCTGGAATCTTCTCTCACTGTCTTCCTCTGTCTCTCTTTCCACAAATCTTACCTATTGTCACAGTATGTTCTAGTTTTTCTCTTCTCATATTATGGCCAACAAATGACTGCCGATTTGTGATGTTTGTGATAAGTTGTCTTTGTGACTTATCTTCTTTCAAACCATTTAGATAACCCATTTTGGCCGGCCAAGCAATTTTCAGTATCCTTCTGTAAAGCCCCCGGCTCTGTGGCAAAGGGTTTACAGACGTAAATTGTAATCTTACATATGACGTACAAAACACAGCTGTGGGCGATTTGGCAGCAGAGCTCCTTGCTTTGTTTTTATAACATGGTATGAGTGCCGGTCGTTCAGACATCAATGGCAAACTATGAACGTAAGCCTGTCAAGTAATCACAAACAGCCAAATGATGCTGGGGTTGACTGCAACGTTCTGTAAAGGATATACAACTAACTATAACTTCTCTGTAAAGCTACATCTCTGAGGCCTGCAGATATTTGTTGTTGTTGCTGCTTGTTTACTAATTGTAGCCAGCACTGTGTTGAAGGGGTTACGAACGCCGTTCGCAGTCCCGCATACCCTGTTCAAAACACAGCTGTGGGCGATATGGAAGCAGACTGCTTTGTGCTGGTTTTCATACAATGGTATGAGTGCCAGTCATTCAGAAAGCAATGGCAAACTTCTGAATGTAAACTTGCCAAGAAATTACAAACTGCCAAGAAATGCTTGAGAGGGCTGCAACGACCTGTAAAGGATATGCATGCAACCAACTTAACTTAATAATTATCCAGGATTCCAAACCGTCTGGTAACACTAGCTCTATGTAACATGCACAATTCCTGTGTTTTTTGTTTTTGTTTTTTTGTCTAACCTACAATAACAGTGATTTAACTGCACAACATGTGATATAATGTAATGATATAAACTGTAAAATATAGGAATAAACTGCAAAAATACAATTCTCAAACTATTAAACAACTAGCTGTCCCGGCCCTTCTTCGCCCAATCCCTTGCGGGGATCTATCTATCTATCTATCTATCTATCTATCTATCTATCTATCTATCTATCTATCTATCTATCTTTCTGTCTGTCTGTCTGTCTGTCTGTCTGTCTGTCTGTCTGTCTGTCTGCCTGCCTGCCTACACGTCCGTCCGTCCATCTCTCCCTCCGTCTATCCCTCCCTCTCTATCTATCTATATATCTATCTATCTATCTATCTATCTATCTATCTATCTATCTATCTATCTATCTATCTGTCTGTCTGTCTGTCTGTCTGTCTAATGACACGGCCCGGCTATCTATCTATCTATCTATCTATCTATCTATCTATCTATCTATCTATCTATCTATCTATCTATCTATCTATCTATCTATCTGCCTGCCTGCCTGCCTGCCTGCCTGCTTTCCTGCCTGCCTGCCTACCCGTCCGTCCGACTCTCCCCCCGTCTATCCCTACCTCCCTCCCTACCTGTCTGTCTGTCTGTCTGCCTGTCTGTCTAATAATTTATTGGTTGCAGTTAGAACATTTCGCTTAATGCTAGGATTAGGAGGGGGAGGGGGAGGAGGAAGAGGAGGAGGAGAGGAAGGAAGAGGAGGGGGAGGAGGAGGAGGAAGAGGAGGAGGAGGAAGAGGGGGAGGGGGAGGAGGAGGGGTGAGGAAGAGGGGGAGGAGGAGTAGGATGAGGAGAAGGGGAGAGGAGGAGGAGGATTATAACGCATATGCCTGTAGATAGCTCTAGCGAAAAGATCCACCTATTTGAAAAATATGCAACAATTTTACATATATAGCAATGCTATTAAAAGTTATGTCCCCTCGCTATATATAAATTATAATGTAAATTAGAATATTAAATTTTACTAAGTTAATAACTGTTTTTACACTAACAAACTATGACAGTTGGCAGCACCGGAATGAGAAGAAGACGTGTAGAAAATTTCATCCCAATCGCATTGACCGTTCGCGAACGCATAATTAACATAGAAACAGACATTGTCTTTTATATATATATATAGATTATACTTTGTATTCCAATTAAAGCTAATTATCATTGAACAGGAAGTGGCTTGTACGAATTTGTAACAATGTATTTTATTAATCTTACAGAGCCATTGATTGGATGCATGGATTACAATGTGTGGCAGGGCTGCTGGTACTGACCATCATTGCCAGTGCCATGTACCGTTCGGCCAACCTGTACCACCCTCGCAGGAAAGTCATCCTTCATTTAAAAAGTCAGAAAAAGAACAGAAGAGACAGAGAAGCTGAGAAGCCTCCATACTTAGATTTCAGTGCTCTGAGAATGAGGTCACTCAGGGCTCTGCTGGTGATTTCTGCTGTTATAGCTTTTGGAATTCATGTTCCCTTTGTGCTTCTGGTAAGTCCAGTTTTCAAGTATAAAATAACACAAGGTAATGCAGCTTTGCAGAACGTAATAACAGAAAACAAAGGACCTTGCGGCAATTAGCCTTCATCAGAAAACAAAACCACAAAATCATAATCATCATGTGCCATGCCGATAATCGTACACAGTCATGATTCGCCATCTCACTCTATCACTAGAGTCGTGGATCAGCTTAATGTTCTTGTCTTGACAACACAACACCACGTGGCCAAGCCATCCAAGTATTTACTTCTCTGCCTTCCTTTTGTTCTCTTTCACTCAATGTTGCCAGTTGTCACCAAGTACTCCTATTTATTTCTTCTTATATTAAGATATTCAAAACATTGTGACTGTCTGAGTCTAATTTCTCTAATCAATTTGCGGTTTTCATTTGTTTCTTGTGGGACTTGGTCATTGGTTCTTCTGTCTGTCCATGGTATGCTTTGCATTTTCCTCATAACCACATTTCCACAGCCATCAGATGTTTTTCAGCTTGTCTGCTCATTATCCACGCTTCACATCCATACAAAAGTGTAGGTTCTGTGTAGCACTACAACACTCCTTTTCTCGTTGCAAATGACATCGTTTTATTGGCCAGTATGTTTTACATCTTGCAAAAGGCTACCTTGGCCATGGCGATTCATGGTGATTTTTAATCTCTTCAACTTCAAGGCATCTCCCATCATATGTTATGGCTGTTCCGAGATAATTGTACCGATTCAGTTGTTAAAGAATATTCCTAGTTACTTGAATATTACTAAGGCGAGTCAATAAGTAAGTCACACAGTCCTGTGGGATGGCTGGTAAATGTAGTTGGTGTTTTCTACAGGTGTCATTAGGTGACAGCAACATCGAGCTTTATATTCCCGTTTGTCAGGTAGCGCTAGGTGTCTCATGCGCATGCGCAGTGCATTAACAAAATGGCGATTGTACTTACGGAGTGTACAATCAAAGAGCAACGTGCTGTTGTGCATTTTTTTTTTGGGGGGGGGGGGGGGCAAAAGGACTGCCTGCAAAGGACATTCATAAGGAAATGCTTCCTGTTTATGCCGACAAATGTTTGTCCCGTAAAGCGGTGCATAGCTAGGTAGAAAAATTTTCTCAAGGTCACTCTAAAATTGTTGATGAAATCCGATCTGGTCGTCCTGTTGAGATTGCAATAGAAGCATCCGTGCAGCGAGTGGAGATGATTAGAGATGACAGGCGAGTAAGGATAGACTCTGTAGCATCTGCAATAGGGTGCTCACATGGTTCATAATGCATGATCGATTGAAATTTCCAGGACTGCTGACTAGAGGAGTGTTGCTTCTTCGTGACAATGCCAGACCACATACGGTTCGATTAACTCAGGAGAAAATTAACCGACTAAGGTGGGAAGTTCTGGACCATCCACCCTGACTTAGCCCCTAGCAATTTCCACCTTTTTGGTCCACTGAAAACCCACCTTGGCGAAGTTGAATGTGAAGTGAAAACGTGGTTTAGAAAACAGAGCACACAGTTCTATGCAGCCGATTTGGGAGGACTGATAAAATGATGGGATAAGTGCATTAATGTGGTGGAAATTATGTTAAGAAATAAAGGGACAATGTATGTATAAAAATAAACTGGTTTCAATTTGTTATCATATTTAGTTTTTTTTTCCACAGCCATCTGTGACTTACTTATTGACTTCCCCATCGTAAATTGTGGTATTTCCTTCTTTGTAGTGCGACCATAATCTGTGTCTTCTTACAATTTGATTCTATCCCTAATTTTTCAGTGCATCCAACAACCGCATCTACTAAATGTTGCAGATCCTATTAATTGTCTGCAATCAGTAATACTATATCACTTGCATATATAATGCACATTATAGAACACATAAACATAGGGAAGGACAGACACTACAGTGATTACATTAAAACATAATTCTTGAATGGAAGAATAGAGAGATGAAGAAAATGAGAACAATGAAAAGAAAATGAACAAAATGTACTTCTTGTTACATTTAGATCTTAATGACGGAGCCTAATGGCCAGCACGCTTGTCTGCCTGCCAGGTGGTCAGGCGTTTGAATCTACTTCCTGGCAGGAAGTTTTATCTTGACCTGGTCTTCCAGGTCGACCAAGCTTTTAAAATTGGGCACCAGGAAATGTCCGTGGAAGTAAACACGGCCGGTAGAATGTTGACCACCTCAGCCATCAAGTGCAGACTGGTCTATGAAAATATTGAACAAATAGATGTGGCCATCCTGCGGAAAAATGAAAACCAAAGACACATGTGTACGTACCTTAGGAACTCGAGCAGGTGAACAGAAATCACAGTGGGAAAATAAATAGAAAAACCCGGAAGGCTAACCCGGTCAACAAAAGCCCACAGAAGTCAGATGTGTTGGCCTAACGGCGTAAGAACGCAGCTCTGCTGTAAACAGGCACAACCCAATCACGTACGAAAAAATTCACCGGATGAATGAAGAAGAAGAAGAAGAAGAAGAAGAAGAAGAAGAAGAAGAAGAAGAAGAAGAAGAAAAAAAAAAAAAACTAAACGAGTAATAATGGTATTAGAATGTATTTCCTTGATGTTATTTTATTATTATTATTATTATTATTATTATTATTATTATTTGTGTTTCTGTCATAGTTTATACTTTCAATGTTTTTAACATAGTAGTTATATTAATTATTATTGTCATGCATGTTGCTTTATTAAATGTTTCTGTCATAGTTGCTTTATATGCTTCTGACATAGATAATGTCAATATATCTGTTTTAGTTGTTGCTTCAAATGTTGGTGCTGTAACATTGAATGTTTTGCTGTTACTTTAAATGTTTCTGACATAGTTATGTTAAATGTTGCTGTTATAGTTTACTTTAAGTTATTTTAAGTTGTTACTTTAAATGTGTTTATAGTTATTACTTTAACTGTTTGTTATATTTGTTACTTTCAATGTTTCTGTTTTGGTTGTTGCTTTCAATGTTTCTGTTATATTTGTTACTTTCAATGTTTCTATTATATTTGTTACTTTCAATGTTTCTGTTATATTTGTTACTTTCAATGTTTCTGTTATAGTTGTTACTTTCAATGTTGGTTATGGTTTTACTTAATGTTCTGTTTTGGTTGTTACTTTCAATGTTTCTGTTTTGGTTGTTACTTTCAATGTTTTTGTTATATTTGTTACTTTCAATGTTTCTGTTATAGTTGTTACTTTCAATGTTTCTGTTATATTTGTTACTTTCAATGTTTCTGTTATAGTTGTTACTTTCAATGTTTCTGTTATAGTTGTTACTTTCAATGTTTCTGTTATGGTTGTTACTTTCAATGTTTCTGTTTTGGTTGTTACTTTCAATGTTTCTGTTTTGGTTGTTACTTTCAATGTTTCTGTTATATTTGTTACTTTCAATGTTTCTGTTATAGTTGTTACTTTCAATGTTTCTGTTATAGTTGTTATTGTAACTCCTTCAATGCCAGCTAATTATTATGTACTCCTTGTAAACAAGAGTGTAATTACCTTAAAATAGCACTTCTCCAGAACAGAGAGAGTTAAGTCTGTATCCTTAAGCAGTTATCATTATTATTTAAACAAGCCTCAGATAATATGTTGCACGATTATTAACTGGCATATTTTGCTGCATCTCATCAGGTGTATACTGCTGAGTTATATATCATATGATGTGAATAAAGGAATAATACTTCAGCTGAAACAATTAAATCACATGGTCACAGGTATTGTTCAAATGTGGAGCATCTGTTATCTGCAGCAAAATATGCCAGGCAATAAATCATGCCTCATCATTGTTTGTGGCTTCTGAGTTTAGATTCACTAAGGAACTACATTGTTTTGAATATCATTATTATATTTGTTTTGAACAGCTGGTTTTTATATGTATCAGTAACATTAGCCAATCAATCTCTAGGTGAGGACTGCCCAGAAGAACAAAGAAGAACCTACTCGTCTGTTTTTGTTGAGCGTCTACCTTGGCCTGGGGTTTGTTGTGGGATGTTTTGGCCAGGGCTACATAACAATTAGAAACAGCAGTGAATGTTATATCTCCAGGCAAGTGTTGTATTGTGAGGTCATTGTTACGTGATATTTCTTCCCCTGGGTGTGTGTAGGAGTGCTGCTTTTTTAGTCATGGACGGAGTAGGAAAGCGGCAGGCAACATGGCGGCAATGACATCTATTGGGTTATAGCAAGCCGCCATTGTGAGGGTGGTGACAGTGACAAATGGCCAGGGAAAAGAAGCTGGCTTCCCCATGGTCGAAGGAAAAGTGCCATGATAATTCAGGCAGGTCACAATGGACCAGATTTACTGTGTTCACCTCCCAGAGGGTGGGATGGTTTGAGAGCAGTAATACACAGTGCCATTTGTGGGATAAGTGCAAAAATATGACTGAAACGTCTCAAAGCTGGAAGCACACGGCAGGAGAAAGACACCGAAAGTCATGAGCTGGGTGAGACCACCCTCTGAGAGTGTCAAGGAGGTAAACATGCCAAAATAGTCAGCACTGGGTTTTTTCTGACGATCGGATGTCTCTTGTTATACTTGTTCTACAGTAGAGTTCTTTCTACTACTGTCATTATTATATGCCATTCTGATGAACATACACTGAGATGGTTCACCATCTCACACGGTCACCAAAATCTTGTATCAGGTCTGTGTTCTTCTCACATTTATGCCATTTGGTCAAGTTATCTAGATATTTATCTCTTTGCTTTCCTTTTGCTCTTTTCCCATAGAGTTTTATTGTGTTTGTCTCACTATTCTGTGTTACCTGTCCCCGCTAGGAGATGAAATTTGGAGTTTAACAGTCATCACTAAGTTTACAAGTTGTTGTTTTTTTCCTTATAACAAACCCAAACAATTTTGGCTGTCTATAGGTAATTTCTTATGGATGGCTCTGTGGTAAAAGGTAAAAGAAGTGTCTGGGGGTTTGTGGTGAAGGTTGGTGGACTGTGTTTGGTGCAGGAGAACCTGGCATATGATACCACAACATCTAGTCTGAGAATATAAGTGGGGGGCATCACTGTGACATTCTACTGTCCAGAGGACAAACAGAACATGCATGATGTGATTGTAACAGACTCGTAAAGACTGAGGAGAAAGGTAAAGATCGACATGCCCTGGACAGAGTGGCAGGCTTCCATTCAACAATAAAAAATAGAGAGCATTTGTTGGATTTTTTCCCCCAGGACATGCTGTTGTTGTGGGTTACGAGCAGGCGGACAGACTGGCTGGGTCTACACCCACTTGGTGGGGTATTGGTGCATGATAAGGCAGATGTGGTCGGGACCCTTTGGAATCATGTGTATAGTGCAGAAGAAGAGATAGATCATCACGGCTTGGAGAGAATGGTGCTGCAGGGAGTAACCTGAGAATCTGACTGACACTCAAGCTCCAAGTGAGGCCAGTTAGACACTTATTCAGACAGCTACTGGTACCATTAGTATTGATGGGACTCTGCACTGATAGGTCAGAGCATGTATGGGAATTTCTCAAGTACTGTGATGTCGGTTCTTGACTCAACTCAACTCATCTAATTTCTCTAATTAATTTGCAGTTTTCGTCTGCTCCTTTAAAAACTGTTTAATTTTTTTTATGCCCATACATGATATTCTTTACATTTTCCTGAGAAATCACATTTATGCTGCCATGTTTCTCAACTTCACTGCTTATTGTCCAGGTCTCAAATGCATACATAGACAGCTCAGCATAGATAAATGAGAATGGGAGACTAGTTGCAGAAGAAGGAGGAGGAGGATGAAGATGAAAACAAATGAAGAAAAATGGAAAAACATCGCACACAGGAAGAAGCAGCAGATAAAGGTGATGATGGTTTTTCAGCAGTTTACCAGACTGGAACGCTTGACATTAAAAACTCCTTGGCAATTGGAAACTGTAAAGAGTAGGCTATGAAGGCAGCTGTCCTTTCAAAATTTAACAATCAGAAAACCAACCCAAGATGTAATACTTTTATAGCATATGTGAGTGAGGTATATGAGTTGGAGGGGAGGAGAGGAAGGCTCTTGTTGAATAAGCAAACAAGCCACTGAACATGTTCTGCAGGATTATTTTCTGTTTTGCAAGCATAAAAAGATATACTACCCACTGAATCAACACTTAACTAAAGAGGAACTCCAAAATACAGGTTAATTCATCGAGAGCTTGCGGGACAATGTTATCATCAAAGACAGTGATTGCAAAAGCAGAACTTTGCCATGCAGATGTTTATTACAGACATAAAATCATGACTCATTTTGCATTTCTTCTTCTATAAAGCAAAGCCTATAATATTGTCTTCTTTCTGTCATCTTTTGTTCTCTTCTGTTTAGCTGTTTGCAATTGTAATTAGATTTAATACTTAGTTTTGTAAATTATGATGTTCCAAACACATTAATTATGAAGTTCCGAACGCATAAATTATGAAGTTCCGAACACATAAATTATGAAATAGCTAATGTATTTAATCATTTATCAATAAGTCCAAATTAAAACATACCACTTCAGTAAAAGACAGTTCAATAAAATTGTTGTCAAGTTTGAAGTCACATTTATTTAGATGTTGTTTACATTGCCCTACTTTAGATTTTACCCGAAAGCAGATTTTTGGGTTCTTTTGTTTTCTTTCATCATTTTGATTATCTTTATTATTAGACAGCAGATCATGTACTCCAAGGCAGCCTGGCAAACAGTCTGGCCTATAGAAACAACAGAGGAAGCTAAAATATGCAGACCACTGAGTGGGATTAAAGCTGACAGTGAAATTGACACAAGTGACAACATTGCAGATTTAAACAAATTATTGTAGTGAATGAAATGGATACA
Source organism: Cepaea nemoralis (assembly GCA_014155875.1). Lineage (NCBI taxonomy): Eukaryota > Metazoa > Mollusca > Gastropoda > Stylommatophora > Helicidae > Cepaea > Cepaea nemoralis. Next base: position 140,547 of record JACEFZ010028233.1, read on the forward strand.
AGTGACAACATTGCAGATTTAAACAAATTATTGTAGTGAATGAAATTGATACAAGTGACGACATTGCAGATGTAAACAAATTATTGTAGTGAATGAAATTGATACAAGTGGCAACATTGCAGATTTAAACAAATTATTGTAGTGAATGAAATTGATACAAGTGACAACATTACAGATATAAACAAATTATTGTAGTGAATGAAATTGATACAAGTGACGACATTGCAGATATAAACAAATTATTGTAGTGAATGAAATTGATACAAGTGACAACATTGCAGATATAAACAAATTATTGTAGTGAACAGGGTTGATACAAGTGACAACATTGCAGATATAAACAAATTATTGTAGTGAATGAAATTGATACAAGTGACAACATTGCAGATATAAACAAATTATTGTAGTGAACAGGGTTGATACAAGTGACAACATTGCAGATTTAAACAAATATTGTAGTGAATGAAATTGATACAAGTGACAACATTGCAGATATAAACAAATTATTGTAGTGAACAGGGTTGATACAAGTGACAACATTGCAGATATAAACAAATTATTGTAGTGAATGAAATTGATACAAGTGACAACATTGCAGATATAACCAAATTATTGTAGTGAATGAAATTGATACAAGTGACAACATTGCAGATATAAACAAATTATTGTAGTGAATGAAATAAGTAGATTCTTATAATTTAATTATCATAATGGTTCTTACATAGTGAAACTTAGTTTGACAATTCTCCATAGTACTGGGGGGGGGGGGGGGGGGGGGGTTCGAAATCAGCTGCGAATGATTTGGAAGCAGACCTAGTTGCATTGATTTCAATGGCATGAAAGCATTGGCCGTTCAGTAAGTAATGGCAAACTAATGAACTAAAATAATTTTTGGTAAATCAAAAACCAGCCAATAAATGCTGGGGTTGGTTGCAACTTTCTGTAAATAACATAAAACTAACTTTACATTCTCTCATGTTGTCATCTATAGGACATGAAACTACCTTTACATTCTCTCATGTTGTCATATAAAATCATGTCTTGCATTTTCTCTCCACAAAGAGTTTGACATTTAAACTCTGTGTTATTTTTTGTTTTTGTTTTGTTTTAGGCGTCACTTGTGTCAGACATCTGCCATTCTCTGCGGCCTGTTTACTTTGCTTCTCATCCTGGCAAGCGATGAAAGCTCACATGCGTTGTATGCTTGGGCTTTTGGCATATGCTGTGGGAGCTATTACTACAGGTGAAGAGTTGACATTTGCAGGGTGGACATTTCCACTTTGTTGTTGTTGTTGTTGTTGTTGTTGTTGTTGTTGTTGTTGTTAGGTAAGGTAATAATGTAACTATCAATGACGTATCAGTGTTTGGAATTTGGTGTGGGAGTTGGGGGAGTCTCTGTGGCGAAGTGGTCAAGCCATCTGACTCGAGCTCCGAAAGTTGTGGGTTCGATTCCAGGCCACGTCCTTCTGTTCATGGGTGCATTTTCTTCCTGAGACTCCTGGGGATCATCGCTGGAGCTACGGAGTTTGTGCTTTGTGCGATGCTTTCCGCACAGCAGAAAGAGACTGAGTCATATGGGTTAAAAACCCTGTGCAATGAATTTTAAGCGACTTTTTAAGCGACTTTGTGGGAGCTATTACTACAGGTGAAGAGTTGACATTTGCAAGGTGGACATTTCCACTTTGTTGTTGTTGTTGTTGTTGTTGGTTAAGGTAATAATATTAGTGTTTGGCATAGCAAATTTGGTCATAATTGTACAGTAAAGGGCTCTTTACATTATTCAGTCTCTCGGTAGAGATTTGTTCGCAGCAGACGAGCATAATCTCCGGCGGGCCTATTCTCGCCGGTCGCGAGATCCGCACAGTGGAAGGATGGAAGATTTGCTTGCAATAGACAGGCAATATCTCCTGCGGTAGCTCTGGCGGGCCTATTCCCGCTGGTCGCGGTCGCGGCCGCTTAAAGTCAAGTGGAGAGTGACGATAGTGTACGCTTTACACAGGACCGGACACTTGTGATCGACAGATGTGTGTGCCCTTATGGTCCGGGCTCGTACGAGGCCCTCACCTGTGGGACTTGGCTGAACGCCTCTAAGCCGGGCCCCTGGGTGTCAGGGTCTGGCCATAATTCGCCACCGGCTCGTGGTGGCGAGGTCTCGGAGGAGTGGCGCTGCGCCGCCAGCGTCTGCAGCCTACCTTGTGCCAGACGTATTGGTTACCCATTCCTCTGGAATACACAAGGCTAGGCCGAGAGAGGGGCGCCACATGTTTCTCTGAAGCTCTGCCCAGGCATTGTGATGGAATATTGGCCACATTCCAACTCACACACTTTGGTCTGTCAAAACTGCAAGGTGCCACTCACATGCATGCCTTAAGGTGCATTGAGAGTTAGGTACTAGAACCATATTTTTATTTACCAGTGACACTCTGCGGGTGTCATGGTCAGGACCATACTGGTCACCTGTACTTCCCAAGACATCTTCTGGTACCCATTTTAGGTTGGAAATTTTAATCCTTTCTGATGCGGATTGAACCCAAACCACTGGGCCTGCAAATGAACGTCTAGCCACAGATCAAATTTGGCCATACAAGCATTTAAAAGTCAACTCAAAGATTGTTCTCAGTATTTGTTCCTGTCAGTACAACTCTGTCGTCTACGTTTAGCTGGGGCCCATGTGGGAAACAAAGAGGTGGCAAAGGAAGGTTGGCTTGAGACTGGCTGCATTATCACAAACTTCAGCTGCAAAATCCAGCAAAATATGAACAAGACTACGAAGGACTTGGCATGAGTTTGTTTAGGGGCTTTGCTTCATTGGGAGATGAAAGGCAGAAGAGAGTTTGTTTAGGGGCTTTGTTTCATTGGGAGATGAAAGGCAGAAGAGTTTGTTTAGGGGCTTTGTTTCATTGGGAGATGAAAGGCAGAAGAGAGTTTGTTTAGGGGCTTTGTTTCATTGGGAGATGAAAGGCAGAAGAGAGTTTGTTTAGGGGCTTTGTTTCATTGGGAGATGAAAGGCAGAAGAGAGTTTGTTTAGGGGCTTTGCTTCATTGGGAGATGAAAGGCAGAAGAGAGTTTGTTTAGGGGCTTTTGTTTTCATTGGGAGATGAAAGGCAGAAGAGAGTTTGTTTAGGGGCTGTGTTTCATTGGGAGATGAAAGGCAGAAGAGAGTTTGTTTAGGGGCTTTGTTTCATTGGGAGATGAAAGGCAGAAGAGAGTTTGTTTAGGGGCTGTGTTTCATTGGGAGATGAAAGGCAGAAGAGAGTTTGTTTAGGGGCTTTGTTTCATTGGGAGATGAAAGGCAGAAGAGAGTTTGTTTAGGGGCTGTGTTTCATTGGGAGATGAAAGGCAGAAGAGAGTTTGTTTAGGGGCTTTGTTTCATTGGGAGATGAAAGGCAGAAGAGAGTTTGTTTAGGGGCTTTGTTTCATTGGGAGATGAAAGGCAGAAGAGAGTTTGTTTAAGGTCTTTGTTTCATTGGGAGATGAAAGGCAGAAGAGAACAGTCCTGTGGTCGGGCTTATGGTCTGTTGTTTAGTCTGAAAACTTGCATGATACCTCTGAGCAAGTCACTCCACCGTTCCAGATGTGTCACATCCTTGTTAACATTTATCTTGGGAAGGTAATGTGGGATTTTCTACTTATTTTCTACAGCCACATGAGTGGTTTGCATACCACTGCACTACTTTGACTCCCACACAATGGGTGATGTAGTCAGTATTATGCCAGCTGTCATTATATCCCAGGAAAGTTCTTGGTACCCATTTTAGGCACATGTCAGTGAAATAAAATCCATGTCTTATGGAGATTTAAATGTGTGGCCATTGGGCCAGCAGGTCAATGTGCTAGCCGCTGCGCTAGCTTGGCTCCCATCTGACATCAACTAAACATATTACCACTTGTGTTATGTTCAGTCAACAAAAAATATACACTCATCTCATTGGCAACTTGCCGTCGTGACAGACGATAGTTTGTGCTTCAGAAAGGCATAATAACTATTCCCATGGCGGTAGCGAATGTGACTAATAAGGCCAATTCGCGCTGTAAATGTTCGTCCACAGTGGGTGCATGTGAACATGTGGTCATTTCCACCATCATGCACCATCTTAGTTTCACACGCTCATTTTATAAAAACAAATACATTTTACAAAAAATATACACATAACAACATATTCCCAGTATGCTTTAATAATAGGTTAAAAAGTTTGTTGCATATCCTTTACAGTCAACCCCAGCATTTTTTGTGTGTGGCTGTTTGTGATCTCTTGGCAAGTTTATGTTCAGTAGTTTGACATTGCTTAATAACATGTGAGTGGGGTAAATTCATCTATTAGTGGTGTGGTGACTTCAGTCATAGGCATGGGGGAAAGTTAAGGCCGTTGTGATGCATATAAAGGGATACTCTGTACCACACCTCAGGCGCCTGCGAGCACTGTGCTGGTTTTACAGAATCCCTTGCATGACTTCTGCCATACGTCAACCATGGATAAATGGCCATCACTGGCCTAAACCAAACTGGCTGGGGATCTCAGAGTTAGTGGCCCCTAGAGATGCAGTGACCAGAATTGTATCTGACACTCATGAGCACACCCACAAATCATGGGTAAACAATACCTGTCGAATGTGCACCCTGCTAAATTGACATTGTGGCTGTCAAATTTAGTTCCTACTAGATGACAGGTTCAAGTGTCCACTGAACGAAAATCCTCAGTTCAAACATAGTGTATGAGCATCATCACAGTCCAAAAATCTGCAAAATGCAACCATCTAGCGGAAGTGAGGTTAAGCAACCACGTGCAGGTTGTGATGATTTCCTGGGTGAGCTCAGTATCAGAGTGCCATGTGAAGGCTCTGCACTTATTGAAGCCGCCTTGGATGGTGGGGAATACCCATGGTCTGCCCCTGCCTTCTGTGGAAGGCCGACCAGCATGGATGTGGCTGTTCCCAATGGACCAGTAATGTGGCAACAGTAGATAGAGGGACAAAGATTACATTAACATCTCTATCCATCCATCATATGCCATGCCGATAAGTGTGGGCGGTCATGTTTTGCCATCTCACTCGACCACCAGAGTTGTGGATCAGCTCCGTGTTCCTGTCTCGACCATGCCACGTTGCCAAGCCATCCAGTTTTTTACTTCTCGGTCTCCCCCTTGGTCTCTTCCCTTCAATCTTGCCAGTTGTCACCAAGTTCTCCAAATCATTTCTTCTCATAACATGCCCAAAAATTTTGACTGTCTACGTCTAATGACTCTGGCCAGTTTACGATCTTCATTTGTTTCTTGAAGGACTTGTTCATTGGTTTTTCTGTCTGCCCATGGTATTCTTTGAATTTTCCTCAGAAACCACATTTCCACAGCCATCAGATGTTTTTCAGCTTGACTACTCATTGTCCACTCTTCACATCCATACAAAAGTACAGGTTCTATGTAGCACCTCAACACTCTCTTGTTTCAATTGATATCTTTTTATTGGTCAGTATGTTTTTCATCTTGCAAAAGGCTACCTTTGCAATGGCAATTCTTGTTCTAATCTCTTCAAGGCATCTCCCATCATATGTTATAACTGTTCCGAGATAACTGTACCAATTAACTTACTTAATAATATGCATTAACACCTATTAACCTTGAAAACTCTACATTTCAGCCCAGGCTTTGTGCTATGGAGAGGTTATTTTGCCTTTTTTTTTAAACACAATAATTATCATGTCAAAATATCAAGGTGCCAGTACAGTGCAAAAACAGTATAAAGATAACAGAACTGATATTATCTTTCTCCTTGCAGCTTGAAGACTTATACATATGAGCTTGTAAAAGTAAAATTGATGGAGAGAGCTTGGAGCTTTTTGTGTGCATCAAATGGCTTCCCAATTTTGTTTGGAGCACCAACTGCTTGTAAGTTTCTTGTCCATATTTATTTGCTTAAAGTTTGTTTCCTTATTTCTAGGTGACTGTTTTTTAGGGTGGAAATTGATGTAATTAAGCTATCTTTGTTCTCTCATAAGGCAGGTAGATGGAAGGTCATATTATTTAGGGCAGAAAAAGATGCCAGCATCCTTTGCTGTGATCATCAAGAGTTGAGAGCTGAAAAGAAAAATTGGTGGTGAGAAAATGTTTCAACCTACACGTGGGAACTCTGCTATTATGATATACCTGACGAAGCTGTGAAAACAAAGCAAATTGTTATGGTACCTGTTATTCGAGTATTTGATATATGAGGGGGATTCACATGAAAACATTAAATGTTTTTTTTTGGTGTGAATATATTCTGGAAACATAAAGATCAAGTGCATCATTTTTCAGTATAGTAACCACTGCATTTAATGCAAGTCCCCAGCACCGATAGAGTGCTTGAATTCCTGTAGAAATAAATTCTCTTGGTCGCACGTGTAACCACTCAGGGGTCACTACTCGGGTGTGCCTGACCTGGGCATGAACTGTCTGTCACAGAAGTCATGCTGTTTTGAAACTTCCTACTCCATTCATACACTTGCTGGACTGAGAGGCATGCATTGCCATACTGGACCTTCATTTACCGATGAATTTCTATAGGTTTTACCTCTTCACTGATCAAACAATGGATAACAGAACACTGTTTTTCTTTGGTGCGTGTCAAAAGTGGGGTGGCATATTTAAACTGTCTTTATGACATCACTGTGTTCATCTGCGACTTGATGTCACATGTTTACCCTCTTGACATCCTTGACAATAAAACTTATAGGTTACAAAACAAAGGCATGGTTATTGTAATTTCTTTCACCATTTACCTATCACACAAAATGGTAAAAATTGGTTCTTGCATTATTATTGATGAACTGAGTTATAAGATTTAAATTAGCAGGGTGTTTTTCAAGCAGTTTTATCTGATATGAGCCATTTTACTGCTTCTAACTGTTCTGCTGATTGTTACAATTGGTTCACTGGTCATTACAATTGTTCCATTGATTGTTACAGTTACTTTACTGATTGCTGCAGTTGTGACACTGATTGTTACAACTGGTCCATCTATTGCTATAGTTGTTCCACTGGTTGTTACAGTTGTTCCACTGGTTGTTACAGTTCTACTGATTGTTACAACTGGTCCATCTATTGCTATAGTTGTTCCACTGATTGTTACAGTTGTTCCACTGGTTGTTACAGTTCTACTGATTGTTACAGTTATTCCACTGATTGTTACAGTTATTCCACTTATTGTAACAGTTATTCCACTGATTGTTCCATTAGGTCCATCTATTGCTATAGTTGTTCCACTGAATGTTAGTTATTCCACTGATTGTAACAGTTATTCCACTGATTGTTCCATTAGGTCCATCTATTCCTACAGTTGTTCCACTGATTGTTCCATTAGGTCCATCTATTCCTACAGTTGTTCTACTGATTGTTCCATTAGGTCCATCTATTGCTATAGTTGTTCCACTGATTGTTACAGTTATTCCACTGATTGTAATAGTTATTCCACTGATTGTTCCATTAGGTCCATCTATTCCTACATTTGTTCCACTGATTGTTCCAATAGGTCCATCTATTCCTACATTTGCTCCACTGATTGTTACAGTTATTCCACTGATTGTTCCATTAGGTCCATCTATTCCTACAGTTGTTCCACTGATTGTTCCATTAGGTCCATCTATTCCTACAGTTATTCCACTGATTGTTCCATTAGGTCCATCTATTCCTACAGTTGTTCCACTGATTGTTCCATTAGGTCCATCTATTCCTATAGTTATTCCACTGATTGTTCCATTAGGTCCATCTATTCCTACAGTTGTTCCACTGATTGTTACAGTTATTCCACTGATTGTTCCATTAGGTCCATCTATTCCTACAGTTGCTCCACTGATTGTTCCATTAGGTCCATCTATTCCTACAGTTATTCCACTGATTGTTCCATTAGGTCCATCTATTCCTACAGTTATTCCACTGATTGTTCCATTAGGTCCATCTATTCCTACAGTTATTCCACTGATTGTTCCATTAGGTCCATCTATTCCTACAGTTGCTCCACTGATTGTTCCATTAGGTCCATCTATTCCTACAGTTGTTCCACTGATTGTTACAGTTATTCCACTGATTGTTACAGTTATTCCACTTATTGTAACAGTTATTCCACTGATTGTTCCACTGGTCCATCTACTCCTTCACTTGTTCCACTGATTGTTACAGTTATTCCACTGATTGTTACAGTTATTCCACTTATTGTAACAGTTATTCCACTGATTGTTCCATTAGGTCCATCTACTCCTACACTTGTTCCACTGATTGTTACAGTTATTCCACTGATCATTACAGTTGTTCCACAACCAACAAGAGGCTCTTCGGTGGTCGGCATGTCCAAATGAATAAAAGTGCTCATTCTTAAACATATGGCGAGATGATGACGAGATAGTAGGTTCACCCCTACACCAGTCAGTTGGTCTAAAATGTTAACTTCTCATCCTTGACTTTGGGACGTAAATGACAAGCACCTCTGAAGTCAGAGTGAGTTGACCTGATGGCGAGGGACACTAGATATAGGGAATCAATCCTGTAGTAGCTCATGTATGGACTACATTTGAGTTCAACGTGAGCGAACATAAAAAGAGGCTCTTCCAGTAGTTTCTGTGCCACAGTTCTTGCCTCGTCAAGTAGTTTCTGTGCCAAAGTTCTTGCCTCATCAAGTAGTTTCTGTGCCAAAGTTCTTGCCTCGACAAGTAGTTTCTGTGCCAAAGTTCTTGCTCGTCAAGTAGTTTCTGTGCCAAAGTTCTTGCCTCGTCAAGTAGTTTCTGTGCCAAAGTTCTTGCCTCGTCAAGTAGTTTCTGTGCCAAAGTTCTTGCCTTGTCAAGTAGTTTCTGTGCCAAAGTTCTTGCCTCATCAAGTAGTTTCTGTGCCAAAGTTCTTGCCTCGTCAAGTAGTTTCTGTGCCAAAGTTCTTGCCTCGTCAAGTAGTTTCTGTTCCAAAGTTCTTGCCTCGTCAAGTAGTTTCTGTGCCAAAGTTCTTGCCTCGTCAAGTAGTTTCTGTGCCAAAGTTCTTGCCTGATCTTTCAGTCCCAGCATGTATCACCTGCAGAATTTGAAGCAATCCTACTGTGTCTACCTCTATATCAAAGTATTCCACAGCACATCATACTTGTCTCAGACTGGAAAATAAATTCCTGAATCTAGCCATCCTGATTCCTGCCATACAAATTATTGCTTTTAGAGAAAATTAGAGGCACATTTATTACACAGAGATCAAGATAACTACACAAGATTTTGTTAATACTGTGTTATATCCATGTTGTTTATTGCTTTTTACAATATTTTTGCACTGTCAAATTATTTTAATGTAATTGTGTTTCCTTATTATTATTAATTGATTCAGTGCCAAAGGATAATATTTCGCCAAATGTGACCCCCCATTTAGATAGAAGGATGGTATATTGCCATACTTGGTTCATCGTGTTATTTATCTTGTTTCGTGGTATCTTCCATAAATTCAATGCTCGGTAAATGGAAATTTACATTAAAATACTTGTTCCTTTGACTGTGTAACATGGTTGGTCCAAACTTACTTTTTGCTTGGCACTGAATAATTTAATGTGTACTATGTTTCTATTTTCTGATTATAATTATTCTAAATGTATTGTTGGTAACATGTCTTCTCACAAAATATCAGATGCTTCTTTTAACATATTTTACTGTTGTCTTTTCCAGCATATCTAAATGCTGCCTACGAATCACATGTGGCGGGGTATATTTTTGCTGGTGTTGCCATGATCCTGGGAGGGCTTCTGTTTTATACCATGCCCATATTTGAACGTCACCCATCCAATAATGAGATACTTCAGAAACACAGTAACTGTTTATACAACCCTGCCATGACAGAAGCTGCAGCTCTCCTCGATATTGATTTCTCAGAAGGAGGCCTCAGTGGGAAAAACCAGCCCATAGCTAACAATGGGCACACACCTTTGAAAAATAGCAAACACAGCAGCAGTAGTAGCTCCAACGGTAAGGGTGATGGTGTTCGTGTTCAGCTGCAGTGTTTTGTCCAGCACAAGGACCGTGACAAGCCAAAACAAGCTGTTCTGACCAAAATTGCTGAAGAAAAGGATGGCTTTCGATGTAATGGGTCACCAGGGGATTGCTGTAGGAAAGGTGGAACTGGCTGTGGTGTAGCCAATCAGACTGTTGAGCTTAGTGTTACTAAAGCAGATTACCCAGAACCTACTGCTGAAGGTCCCTCAGAAAATGTATTTTTCAACCATGCTGAAAAACCTGGCAAAGATGCTGCTCGCGCAGCTAGAAAAGAAAAGATAGAGAATAAAAAGAGTAAGAAAAATGATTCGAGGATAGAATTGTTTGATCCACCCAGTCAAGAAAAGGAATCCACAGCCACAGTGTCTTACGACAGTGACTTGTATATCAATCTGTGTGAGGCCCAGGTGTAAGTAACAATTAAGGCATATGTGCCTTATAATCTCATTATCTATTTTAAAAGTATGAATATGTATGGATTATTATGCTTTTATATTGTCGTCCATTGTTTGTGAGGATAATGTAAAAAATTTTTGTTATTTTGCATTTGTAAATAATATTACTGTTTAAACTTAGTGTAATTATTATAATTTTTGCAAATGAATTTAGCACAGATTCGTCAGTATAGTGAACTATGAAAGGGAAATAAATGTTAAAGGATTGAATCAGACTGGTATAAATGTACATCAAAATGAAATAAAACAGTCAACTTTGTAGGATATAGGCTGAGTTTAATGAAGATAACAATTAAGCTGCTAGAATCCATTAGTATACACAAACTTAACTTTAAATATCATTTCGAAGAAAACTGTGACCAAAATGATTGAGTCCGATAGCGACACAAATTGGCCAAGATATTTGGTATCCAACAAAATTAGAGAAATCCTCCCTCACTAGTTCACGTAACTGCTAGATGAGAAAGCAAATGATCAGTGTTGTTGTTTAAGTCCCTTTATTTAAGTAGTTCCCCCTTGTAAACTTGAAGAATTGGGGGTAGTGATGACCCCAATAGACAAGCAACACTCATTCCAAGCATTTTGATGAGTTCTGCGAGCAGTGAGCTTAAGACTTGGGTACTGATTGTCTACCATCATTGTGGGGAATTACCGTGACTCTCTTGCAGTCTCATAGCATGTACATTTTGTGGTCTTCAGCAGGCTCCATCGGAATGGAGACTTTGGTCATTCCTCCTTTCATTGGCCTGACTGTCTGCCCAGTCCACCCCATGTCAGTTTGAACACCAACTCTGGCACATTAGTTTCTCTGTATCCCAAGACCATGTCTCTTGGAATTGAATTTAGCAAGTGGCTAGAATGATTCAGAAAGAAATGGCAACCTAATGAAGGAATATATGACAAGAAATTCATGTTTAGACTTTTTATTTAATACTGACAAATCCACATGTCTGGAGAAAGGTTTTCTTTTGGTTTGGTTTTATGTCCAAGAATCAACATCATAGCACACTGGGCAAATCTACAAATGTTCTATCTCACCCAGCAATTGTAAGGTGTAAATGCCTATTGTTCTAGTAAAAATAATGCAATATACACATTACAAACACAAACAGAGAAATCAATTAAGACAAAGAAAGGCTTATATTTGTTCTAAATGAATTACACCAAAGCATTTAATAAAGTGAAATGATCACAATTTGGCAAAGGCACATGAATAACTCCTACCTTAGACATGCATTCAGCTACCTACTTCTGATACAAATAGTTGTTATTTTAAAGTAACAGTTGGCTAGGACAGAAAGAGTTAATGTTGCGTTTTGGCCAGGAAAGCTAATGATCTATGGACATTTCATAACCACATCCCAATATGATATATTTTAGCAGAATAAAACAACCACTTTTCCCCCCTAAAGTTCCTACACTTTTCATTCCTTATTATGCCTCTTTTATAGATGTTTGTTGTAATTATTTTAGAGTTTGCTTTTCTGTTCTTTTGTTAACATCTATATTGTACATTAGTAAATCTTCTATTTAAATATGATATTTATTGGTTGCGTTTTTCCACTTTTGTATGAATTTTCTGCTGTTCACTACAATAGGTTAATTACCTAAAGCAGTGTTTCTAAACTCTTTTGAGTCATGGCCCCTTTTATAACAGTTAAACAACCCGCAAACTCATGTTATAATATCTTCAACTGTCAATATCCCCCGCAAATGCATTTTTACATCTAATTTTGCATTATATTGATTGAAATAAATAAGTATTAAAAATCTTTGTATGAAATTTCCCAGTAAAAACAATTACAACAAAAAATAATTGCCATGCCCTCCCCACAAAGCACTGCATGATGCTCTGGGAGGTCACTACACACAGGCTGGGAAGCACTGGCCTGTAGCATGGTATCCGTGATTATTATTTAGTAACAAGAATTCAATATTCCAAATGTTCATCATTGTAGCCATCTTGCCATACCATCACAGGATTGTCCATGTCCTGCATTTGCTGCTGTTGAGTATTTATCATTGTCAAAACCAGATTTCCAGACAATCATTTTTTCAAGTGTGATAACTGAATTTTGTCCTGACTTCTTCAGCATTGACACTGCATAATTATTTACTTCTTTCTTCAGTTTTTATTATGTTTTTTTTAATAATCCATGACTGTTTTTTATTTAGGGCCTAGATATTTTTTATGAAGTCTTATTCAGTTTTCATGCTTTCTGCTTTAAAATGTTTTATTTTGCTTATAATTTCTGTTATATATTGTCTTTCCTGCATTCTGATGGTTCCAACGTACCCATTAAGTCATAATTCACCCATCAATTAATAATTCTACTTGCACACACAAATACGTTCACAGAACTCATGAGTCTCATAAGAATTTTTAAATGACAAGTGAAAATAAATCATCAGCAGTTTCTGTCTACTTTGACAAATTGTGGTATAATTGCTCATGTGGAGCTTAGAGAGAGAACTAAACAGATTCCAGTGAATCAAGAGGTGAGAAACAGATGCTGACGCTGTGTAAGACACACACTGAGAAAACTAGATGTAGTCGTATCACCCGAAAACCTTGCTCTGAAGTCCACAGGGCAAAAGAATAGATGTTGACCTAAACACACATAGAGAAGCTAATAAAAGGCAGAGATAGATCATTTGGAGGGAGCTCTAGGAGACAGCAAAAGATAGGAGGCTTGCTGTGGGTTGGTTGAGGGTCTAAGCTTTAATAGAGGATACAGGGCAGCAGAAGTAAACTAAATAAAAAAGACATAGTGTCTACTGCTTCTTCTGTGTTCGTCAGGAATGTTGTTTTGAATGTAATTGCATTGTGCCTGTTAACAGCAGAGCTAAAATATTTGCACCTTTCGGCTGACACATCTGACTTCTTCAGGCATTTATTGACCGGATTAACCTTCCCGGAGATATGGTTTGAGTTCCATATTTCCTGTCAGCAAATGACTAGTGGTTTAATTTATCACATCAGCCTGCTTTATTTATGTGTTCATGAATCCACATTATTGCACACAGATGCTGATGGTTAACAGTGGTAGCCTAGTTAAATGCCTGCATTCATTCCTGTGCATTGACTACCATCCATTTCCTGCTGAATCATCCTGTCCAGCTATGGATTTTCTGTCTGTTTCACTCCGCTTACTGCTCTGTCTGAGAGCCTTCACTGCATAGACTTGTCATCAAGTAGCTTGCTTCCCAAAGCAGCAGCAGCCAGTTTATCAGCCTGTTCACTTCCACGCACACCCCATGCTTCTGACATAAAATGGCTGATGTGCTCTTGACCTTAGTCTTGTTGACTTCTTCTTCTGCTGCGTTCTGGGCAGGGAGTCTCTGTGGTGAAGTGGTCAAGCCGCCTGACTCAGACTCTGAAGGTTGTGGGTTCGATTCCGGGCTGCGTCCTTTGGTTCACGAGTGTATTATTTTTAGACTTCTGAGGGTCATTGCTGTAGCTACAGAGTTTGTGCTTTGTGTGACACTTTCCGCGCTGCAGGAAGAGACCGAGCCATATGGGATAAAACCTGGTGCAATGAAGTCAACTCTGTCAACTTTTAAGCGACTTTTTTCTTCTTCTGAGTTCATCCGGAATGTTGTTTCAGATGTAATGCGTTGCGACTGTTTACTGAAGAACTGCAATATTGGCACCTTTTGGCCAACACATCCTGACTTCTTCGGGCATTTGTTAACCTTTCTGGTTGTCTTGTTGACTGATGTAAACCTCTCCACATGGAACATACCAGTTTCTATGTTAGTAGCAGACTCTGCTAATCCATTGCAAACACTGAGTAGAACAGCCTGACACGCTATGTTTGTGTGTGTGTGTTTCTGGCTGAGGTGACCCCAATCCATACTGGCTTCTATAAAAACATCACCTCTTATTTAGAATGACCCATTGGATATATTGAATCCTCTGTCCTTCAGATGTTAAAGTGGATCTGTTGTCCAGATCATGCTGGACAGACCATGCTGGCTTAGAGGTTATTGCACTTGCCTGCCAAGACGTCTGGGTTCAATCAAAAGCAGTGGCGGCGTCATTTTATTTTCAACCAGAACAGCACTGGGATTGACCCAACCTCATATAAATGAGTACCCAGGAGGTTTTCGGGAAATTATGTAATTTTATGTGAAGGAAGCATGATGGGAAAGAAAACTGGCTTCCTCACCTCATTATGTCATGTAAACTATGTGAAGGCCTAACACTCCTTACCACAACAGGTATATCTGCTACGGGACTAACTTTACCATGCTGGAGTGAGTGTTAGTGCAAGAGCAGATCCTCAAGGACACTGTCACATTCTAATTGTTGTCACACTCTAATTGTGATAGTTTTCATGATTCAAACTTGTTGATGGCTATTTGCCTTGGGAGTCACTATGGCGAAGTGGTCAAGCTGTCTGCCTCATGCTCCAAAGGTTGTGGGTTTGATCAGCTGTCAAGTTGATTTTGGTACCTTTTTGGAAAGGTTGTGGGTTTGATCAGCTGTCAAGGACACTGTCACATTCTAATTGTTGTCACACTCTAATTGTGATGGTTTTCTTGATTCAAACTTGTTGATGGCTAATTGCCTTGGGAGTCACTATGGCAAAGTGGTCAAGCCGCCTGCCTCATGCTCCAAAGGTTGTGGGTTTGATTCCAGGGTACGTCTTTCAGTTCATGAGTTCATTTTTCTCAGACTCCTGGGAGTCATTGCTGGAGCTATGGAGATCGTGCTTTGTGCAACTCTTTCGGCAGGCCGCCTTGTGGAAAGAGACCGAGCCATATGGGATTAAACCCGGTGCATGAAGTCAATGCTCTCGACTTTTCAGACTTTTATCTGCTTGCCATCCATGCTTTAATGTCCTTGTGAGCTTTTGTGTCTGGCAAGATAACAGCATGGTGTCAGTCGCCTTTTTTATTCACTTGGGATCAGTTTTATCTGAAACTTTGTTTCCTAAATGAAGTACACTGTCTTCTGCCAGTTTTGTAGGTTACCATAGAGTTTGACATCTAGTTTCTTCCAGCCATAGGATAGACCTTTTTTGGTCTGTATTTGGTACAATTCATTATATGTTCTTCAGTCTGAGTCTGGTAATGTCTTGTTCTAAGTCAGATGCTAGTAACTGGTCCAATCCTGTTCAATATACATTGTAATCCTGTGGTTGAATAAGTGACTTTCTGAATGTTTTTATTAAATTTTTGTGTTGTTAATATATACATGCCGGCTCCGTAATAAAAGGGGTTACGAACGCAGTTCGTGATCACACATATTGAAGTGTCACATCTGTGGAGGGACATATTGAAGTGTCACATCTGTGGAGGGACATATTGAAGTGTCACATCTGTGGAGGGACATATTGAAGTGTCACATCTGTGGAGGGACATATTGAAGTGTCACATCTGTGGAGGGACATATTGAAGTGTCACATCTGTGGAGGGACATATTGAAGTGTCACATCTGTGGAGGGACATATTGAAGTGTCACATCTGTGGAGGGACATATTGAAGTGTCACATCTGTGGAGGGACCTATTGAAGTGTCACATCTGTGGAGGGACCTATTGAAGTGTCACATCTGTGGAGGGACATATTGAAGTGTCACATCTGTGGAGGGACATATTGAAGATTCACATCTGTGGAGGGACATATTGAAGTGTCACATCTGTGAAGGGACATATTGAAGTGTCACATATGTGGGGGGACATATTGAAGTGTCACATATGTGGGGGGACATATTGAAGTGTCACATCTATGGAGGGACATATTGAAGTGTCACATCTGTGGAGGGACATATTGAAGTGTCACATCTGTGGAGGGATATATTGAAGTTTCACATCTGTGGAGGGACATATTGAAGTGTCACATCTGTGGGGGGACATTCTGAAGTGTCACATATGTGGGGGAACATATTAGGATGTAACCGGGTCACAATTCAGCACAGCACACAGACTGGCTGGAACTAAGCCTAGATTGGTCATATTCCCTCCACAGGTCATTGTCAACAGACTCCAAGCCAATGCCCATGAGGATACTGAATTATATGTTCTGATATAAATTAACTGTATGGACCAAATGGAAACAGAAGAAGATCACTAAATGATGGACAGAGGGAATAACAAAGTCCATGGGAGTCGCGAAACATGAAGCCCATAAACGGACACTCTCCCACAGTTTATACTTCACCTTGACACTGCAGGGTACAAGAGGAACAAGATGAGATGATAAGATATGAATGAACCAGATAGTTGTCAGATTATCCTCTCTGCATATTGAATCTTTCAGACCATAAATGTTGGGATCCCCTCCTCATTATCTTCCTCAGTATACAGCAGTCTATGACACCAGTTCTGTGCTGGTAGACTATTCTTCTTTGGCACCTTGCGTAGCTCTCATGTCTGGCTTTCACTGCTTACTTGATGATGAATGAGGAGCGGCTGGCTGAGTGGCTAGAATGTTGAGTTTTCCTACAGTAGACTGGGTTCAAATCCTCAGTAAGATGTGGGGGTTTTTTTCTGTCTGGGGCAAAAAGAAAACCCTAACCTGCAGAGTTCGCAGTGACTGCACTAGCCAGCGTCCTTAATTCCTCAGGCTCATGACTCCCCTGTCCTACACCGCAAGGTATTAACGGCAGTAGATGACAGTTTTGACAGTTGAATGAATGAACAACTGCAGGTCAATAGGAATTACAGCATTGCCATTACATCATTTCAACACTACTATGTTGCACCAAACCAATGACAATGAACAAACTAGAAATTTAAATAAAAGTTCTAGAAATATAGATATTTAAGAAGAATAGGCTGCATTTCATGGAAACAAAATCAAGTATATGAAGATGTCCTAGAGAATCTGAGGATAAAATGAGACTTGACAGAAGAACAATAACCACTTGTTAGCTAACCTAACCTCACAGTAGTATACCTTTGAAATCTGCCATCAAAAGTAACCTTGTTTGGGATATATATATAATTTATTTCTGTGTTATGTATATTATTTATTTCTGTGTTAAATTTGAAAAATCTTTTGATTTTACAGAAAATTCAAATGGATTAGAAAATGATAATAATTATGTATTTCTAGTCTGCCATTATCTTATTGGCACACTTTTAAAACTATCTGCCTCTAAAATTAACCTGTTTTGGGACAGATAGCATTACTTTTCCTGTTTTACAATGTCTTATTTTTTGGGGTAACTGAACTATATACCTTGATTTGATGATAAGAACTGTAATGTAGAGATTTTCATTACTGGCTGTGTTTTGTAATCCCTCATTGTACTTTTGTTTACCTATGATATATTGTTTTAGACATTCCTATTGTACAAAGGAATATTCACTTCAATTTCTGCCATAATTATCACCATTCCTCATTGCTTCCTTTAAACATTATGTATATGTAATTGTTAATTCCAGTTCAGGAAAATGTGGCGCCCATATTATAAGTGAAAGAAGATGTATAAGTGAAACTCAAGTCATGCTAATTTTCTTTCATAATTGTGTGTTTTCTTAACATATAATTTGCACATTGTTTATCTTTGCGTCATTAGCTGACAGTTTTATCCTCCTGTTATATGTCGGAGCATTGTTATAATTTCAAGTAATCAACATGACAGTATATGTTGTTATGCTTTCCTTGGTTCTAGGAACTGTCATCTTAGCACTGTAATCATCATCATGATCATCATCTTCTACTTCTGCCGTCAAGCGTCGTGGGGAGGAATAATTTGTGCTCCAGCACCCGGTGGGCGGAACTGGATAGTGTCATTCTGTGTAATTGTACAATGTCTTTGATGTCATCAATCCATTTTCTTCTTGGGCGTCCTCTTGGCCTCATCGCGGATGATTTTTGAATTAAGGCCAGTGATGGTAGTTGATGGTGTTGCATTCTAACGACATGGCCAAACCACTTGATCTTCTGTCTTTCAATAAATGTAGCACAAGGTGTTGATCCCACTGTCTGTCTGATAACAGCATTTCTTACTCGGTCTTGGATTGTTAAGCTGGCAGCTCTCCTCAGACATCTCATTTCGCAGGTGTTGATTTTGCGAAAGTGTGATTTGGATAAAGTCCAAGTTTGAGATTGGTAGCATAGGGTTGGTGTGAATATGCTGTTTATTAGCACTGTAGACAAACCAATTGAAGATGCTGACCTTTCCTGTACATACGCTTCCAGCAAACATATAACATTCACCCTCATACCTTTTTCCTTGCTAGAACCGCATTTAAATATAAATTTAAGTATCATTAAACATGATGCTTCATTTGTTATTGCATCTTCATCTAGGAGTCATTCATAGATAGTCTTCAGAATATATCCTTTGTCCATCATGAGTGGCCCAACTATGGGGGGATCTTGAAGCCACATTCTTATTACCTTACACACCAGCATGACTTTAACAGTATATCCATGTAAATTTCTATAAGAAAGGAATGTTTATGTTTAGTACCCCCCATTCATGTCACATCTGCCCATATTGAACTCATGCTATATGGACTGACACCATGATTGTTGTAGCGGCTCAATTAACTGATAGTCACCTCTATCTTCAAACTTGAGGTTATAGAACTAGACAGTGGCCTTCCCCTGACTAGCTAAGACACAGATTTATCTCCACAATGCACAGCACCAATTGTTTTATGCTTTAAAACATACCAAACAATATCCACAAATAATAGGGCATTAAAATATATGCAGATGTCATATCTTCAAGTGACTCTGCCCTATCATTTGTATCAACAATTAACAAATTAATGAACTAAATATCTAAGCTTGGCCATTTAAACATGATTTACAGTAATCTTGTCAGTATGAGATACCCTATCTTCTCACCAGATTTGAACAATAGTTACCTATTCTGGAAAGTGAAATAGTTTGGTTTCTTCACATGTGAGATTTATACTTGAAATGAATTTGTATCGTTTGCCAAATCATTTTATTCAGGTACAGATTTGCATTTGTTTCAGCATTTATGGAGACTACGCTACTGCAGTATTGGAATTTTGATTTGAAATGCAAGACAGCTGTGCTGTGTCTTTTCTTTCCTTTTATAA
This sequence comes from Cepaea nemoralis, assembly GCA_014155875.1. Taxonomy (NCBI): domain Eukaryota; kingdom Metazoa; phylum Mollusca; class Gastropoda; order Stylommatophora; family Helicidae; genus Cepaea; species Cepaea nemoralis. The sequence goes on from JACEFZ010028233.1 coordinate 160,018, forward strand.
AACACTAAATCTTATTCTGCTGCCAACGTTTGTTGCGTGTTGTGCATATCATCCATTGTAGTACATGGATGTCCGCTTCTAGTCCCATGCCACTTAGGCCAACATTTTCAATCTTTGACGGTTGAGGTTTCTTTTCTGGATTCCTCCTCCCATTGGGCAGATTGCTTTTCTGGGTTTGTAAGCTCTGTCTGCACATGCCTAATAGGCCGCAGTAGCACTTTAGCTAACACACTTGGCTGGTGGTCACGTATTTGAATCCCCATCATGGCAGGAATTTTTTTAATTCTTCTGGGCTGCCAGGATGACCCGCCCAAAATAGGCGCCAGGAAATGTTCTGGGGAATAAAGCAGCCAGCATGATACCGTGTTTCCCCAAAAATAAGACCGGGTCTTGCATTAATTTTATCTTCAAAAAATTCACTAGATATTATTTTTGAGGGATGTCTTATTTTATTTTTCAGATACAAAAATCTACATTTATTCATGTACAAAATTCTACATTTATTCAAATACACTCATGTCCTCTTCTTCTGGAATATCATCATAACTCTCCGAATTCCTTCTGACCAATTGTTGTCTGAGATCTTAGGCCCATAAACACTGCAGTTTCATCCATAGCAATCATGTTGAGGAGTTGGTGTTTAGAAAAGTCGATACCATCAACAAAGTACTTGAATGCAAATGCACGTTTAATAACATCACTCTAGTTGACGATCTTAACTAGGGCTTATTTTAGGGGTAGGTCTTATATTAAAAGCATCCTGAAAAATCGTGCAGGGACTTATTTTAGGGGTGGTCTTAATTTCGGGGAAACACAGTATTGACCACAATACTTGACTTATCAAGCTCTAATGGTCCTTAACAATGTGGGGCTTGTATAATATACCCAATGTGCGTGGAAAAGAGTCCTTTACTTTTCTTTAAATTGTCTTTATTCTTCAGTTTTTATTGTGAAAATGTATTCTTTTCCTGATTGCTAGCAAAACATGAACAAGATACATTTGAACTTTGAACAAGGATTTAGAAGGTGTAACATGCATTTAATAGTGAACGTATGGTTCACTGAGAAAGTCAGAGATGCTTCATGAATTTCCAGTATTGACAAACTATGATGTGCTAAAACTTAATAAGTATGAGTATTCTGTAATGACAAAATTTAACATGTTAAGTTTGTTACGATAAACGTTCATTTACAAACTGTTCCTTAAATGGGTTGTTAACAAATGTTCATTTATAAACTTCCATGAGTATCCTATAATGAAAAATTGGGTGTGCTTAGTTTGTTATAAAAGTTCATTTACAAACTGTTTCATAAATGATTTTTAATTGTATACACCGGTGTATATGTAATTAATGTATTTGTGATAATTTTTGACAAAGAACATTTCAAATTATGATAATGAAATGTATGTGTCTGTGCGTGCATGCTCTTTCATAGAAGATATGTGGCCACTAAAAACGTCATATAGTAGACCCCTGAAAGTCAGATTATAAGTGACCTGACAATTATTGGACTCAGAAAAGGGTCTGACATCAAACAATAGCCTCTATTTTGCATATGAACTATATTTATTGTGTACATTATAAAGTATATATCACTATTACAGTATATAAGTACAAATACTCATGAAACAATTGTAATCAATGTGCACCAAATGGCTTTGAAATCCAACTGAATGAATACATCCTGGAAGAATAGAGAATTTTGCTGGGCTTCCAAATCACTTGGTCTGACACATTGTTGGAGTTAGAATGTAAACGAGTCAGACTTGGAAGTAGCTGAAAACTGGGTGTCGGACACTCGGGGTATACTGTACAGGAAGTTTTGATGGTACATGAATGCCATTTCTATATATTTGATGAATGTATATATGATTAGATCATTTCTTTTAGCTAACTTTATTACAGTGATGTATTTTCACTGTACCACCATTACCTCTAATTTTGTGATTAAGTGATTGCTGATTAGAATAAAACTTGACCCGATGACATGAAATGAGGTGACACCATGTTAAATAGAATAGATTTATAATATCACATTGACCAGTGGTATAAATTAAGATGGAATTGTGCTTAAATGATAAAATTAGAATGTCATCTTGCACAATGGAGTAAATTTGAATTGAACAGTCTGTGGTGAAATAAATTACATTGCTACTTTTTTTTTAGTTGAATACAGTTATAATAGGATTTTGTATATGTGAATTACAATAGAATAACATTTCACATAGAGAAATGGGTGTGTTTTGTCACCAGATTTCACTCTTTCTGTAGAAAATGCAACTACATTGGCACTTTGTTCAATTGAATAACGTTATAATAGGATTTGGTAACGCTGAATTACAATAGAATAACACTTCACATAATGACTTAAAAATGCAAAGCACTTTTTCTAGTGTAAGTAAAGTATAAGGATATGTCCAGAATGTTAAAATTAGAATGGTGTTTCAATAATAACACCTGCTAAGTTGAAAGATTATTAGAAAACATTTTGTCCAAACAATGGAAAATGCCATTTACCAGCAGAATGAAGTCATTTTCCATGTGTTATATGTTCAGTTCCTTTAAGATGAGCATCAAGAACAGGTTGTATTCATTTGCATTTTATGTGTGTGTGTTTTTTTTGTGGGGGGGGGGGGGGGGGGGGGGTTAAATGTTCAAAACTGCATAATGCACTGTGCATAATTATGTGTTTTTGTATACATTTACCTGCTATCATGGTTTTTTGTTTTAGCCAGAGTTCACTCCTCCTTTGTTCCTATTTTTATCTGACTCTCATTCTATGCTTCAGAAACTCCATCCTAGGTGGCTGTGATATGAATAGTTAAGTTACTTAGATCTATTATCTCTGCAAGACTTAGATATTCTTCCCTGATCATGCAGGGATATGAAGTAATGGACAGTCTGCTATGTTCTTCTTATGTGTACCAAAGTGGGGGAACTGAGGATTGGCAAAGGAGGTTTAAAAGTAAAGGAGTCTTTTACACATCTTAAAATGTATTTGGTATTTAATGGCTACCCCCATATTTTATAGACCAGTCAGCACTCAATGGGTCATGTGGTCAATATCATGTTAGCCCCCTTTACTTCTAAGGACGTTTTCTGGTGGCCATTTTAGGCTCAAACTATCGTCTGTCAAGACGGCAAGGTGCCAATGTAATGTAATTTTAGGCTAGGTCAACTTGGGAGCTCAAGTCAATTTTTTTCAAATAACTTGGTGGGGATTCTAACACATGACCACTGGGCCAGCAGGCAAGCATGCTACATCAAAAATGACAGTTTACTACAGTGGCTTGAACAGAAAACTGATTGAAGGCTTGGTTCTTGTAAGAAGATGCAAGGGTGAATCAGCACGAAGTTGGACACAAGACATTGCAGACACCAGGGACATGAGTGTGCATGATGCAGGAGTCAGTTAGCACAAAGTTGGACATGGGACATTGCAGACACCAGGGACATGAGTGTGCATGATGCAGGAGTCAGTTAGCACAAAGTTGGACATGGGACATTGCAGACACCAGGGACATGAGTGTGCATGATGCAGGAGTCAGTTAGCACGAAGTTGGACATGGGACATTGCAGACACCAGGGACATGAGTGTGCATGATGCAGGAGTCAGTTAGCACAAAGTTGGACACGGGACATTGCAGACACCAGGGACATGAGTGTGCATGATGCAGGAGTCATTTAGTACAAAGTTGGACACGGGACATTGCAGACACCAGGGACATGAGTGTGCATGATGCAGGAGTCAGTTAGCACAAAGTTGGACACGGGACATTGCAGACACCAGGGACATGAGTGTGCATGATGCAGGAGTCAGTTAGCACAAAGTTAAAGTTGGACACGGGACATTGCAGACACCACGGATATTAGGGTGCATGATGCAGGAGTCATTTAGCATGAAGTGGACACGGGACATTGCAGACACCAGGGACATGAGTGTGCATGATGCAGGAGTCATGTAGCACGAAGTTGGACACGGGACATTGTAGACACCACGGATATTAGGGTGCATGATGCAGCAGACCTGGTAAGGGAACAGGAAACATTTTGCTGTACTGACAGACGTTCTGCAAAGGACCTGTTTATCATGATGACTGGAGGTCAGCATGGCAGAATGGATAAGAATGCATGTTCATAAACATCCGGCGTGCTGATGCTGAAGTAAGGGGTTCAACCTCTACACCGGACTGTTGGACTAAAATGTTGCCTTCTCATCCTTGACTTGGGGATGTAAATTGCACGTACCTCTGAAGTCGAAGTGGGTTTGCCTGATGGCGAGAGGCACTGTTAAAAGAGAAAGCTAATCCACACGCTAAATTCAGTCCAGCACTACTAGAAGTAGTGTGTATGGACTACGCTTGAGTTCACAACGAGCGAGCACACACACAAAAATGATGATGACTGCAGACTGACATGTAGGTTGAAGAATCATCTCTTCTGGCAGTAGCAGGTGTGATCACATGCAGGGAAAGCATCGCTGCATTCATGCTCAGCAAACTGCAGGAACAATCAGGATCCCTATACTCTAAAATCTTCTAGAGCAGTGGTTCTCAGCGGGTGTGGAATACCCCCAGGTGGAATTTTAGGGTTTCCAGGGGGGGAATTAAGATTATTTCAAGATCGCTTTAATACAAGAACCGATTACTTGATATTGTTTTTCCCTCCATACTTTATGGTTTTGTACTTCTCACCATTCTGAAATTCATTTTATAACATAAGTAGACCCGTAAATCATGTTTATGTAGACGTCGAGACTTGTTCTAGTATGTGTTATTAAATTTAGGTTCCATTTTTACGTATACTGTGTAGGTGGGGTGGGGGCGATTTATAGAGAGGAAATATGAATGGTGGGAATGACATTCTGAACATATGGTGAAGGGGTACATGGACCAAAACAGGTTGAGAACCACTGTTCTAGAGGACCACATATGACTGAATTTAAGAATCAACATCTCTGCCTTTAGGACATTCCCACACATGCTCCATACCCCTCTTCAAACCCTACCAAAGAGTTCCAGTTTTGATTATTCCAGTACCAATTTGATTAAAAGTCCGCCTGGCTTTTTTTTTCTACTTTAAATATCATCAAGACCATGTGCTCATTCCCTTCTGAACCAATCTTTCTAGATACGGATACTCTTGTCTGTTCAGTTGCTCTCTCCACCCAATCCAGAGAACCTTCACCACATGACTTTTCTCACAAAGTAGTTGTCCACCCCTAGGGGCAGCAGCAACTAAGATGTACGGCTGTGTTACGTGTGCAGTGATATTGAATCTAATAATTATAATCAATCAATCCCATTCTATTATTGTATTTCACATGTTACATTGTTTAATTAAACATCTCAATTACTTTTATGTAACAGACAACTGATATATTTTAACAATGAAATTGTGTGCTAATTGTATTTCATTTGCATTCAGATGATTCATTTACTGAGATTTTCAGAAACATGTATATTGTTTGATGGTCTTGCTGTTGCCATTAAGCTAATTTGTCTCTTCTGACAAAATATTGTTTGTTACATTCTTGTAAACTCATTGACATACCTGGTTATCTTAGATGAGTTTTTGTTTTGATACCTGGTGAAGATGAGCACATTCTCATTGAAATGTTAATATTATTAATGTTTTATATTATTACATTGTGATTTAATAGGCATGTGTATACACACACATATGCATACATACACATATATATGCACACACCAATTACCCATATTGTGAAAGTAGGTCAACCTTGGAGCTATATTGGTCAGAAAATAAGAATCCTGACATTTGTGGAGATTAAAAACAGACCACTGTCTACATGAACAAAGATACTAATCACTATTCTACCAGGAATATATACAGATATAAATATATAAATATACAAAGGATCATTTTACATACATTGAGGCATGTTAGGAATATGATGCTAGCCCCATTTTGTATAGACAAACTGGCACTCCATGGACATTTCCTGGTACCTATTTTAGGTTGGGTCGATCTGAAAGCCCGGGTTATTTTGTTTTTTTAATCTACCTTGATGGAGATTCAAACACATAACTACTGCATGGCCTGGTAAGTCAACATATATAGGTGAATATATATTGAGAGAAATGCTGCTGGATGGCCTAAGATGGCGGCATGGAAGAATGTAATCAATGGAATTGATCCAGAATATCAGTGGCCGAGATCTGTGGAGATGTATGAACATCCGTACCAGTTGTCAGGGTATGTAATTATGATGTGTGTGAGTGTGGTGATTTGCAATTGTACTGTTAATCACCACTAAAGAATTGCAACAGTATTATTTTCTTGCCTTATGACTTCTGTAGTGGCAGTTAGAAGAGAACAACTAGAACATATACTCACATCTGTATATACTCACAGCTGTTTATACTCATAGCTGTTTATTATTAGCTAGGTCTGTACTAAAAAATCAATGTACAACATAACCTACCAATTCTATGCTACAAAAGCCAATCCTGGACAATGACAGAAAAAGAGTAACAAAAAATTACAACAAGGGAGATGACCTTCCTCAGAAGAATAGTCAATGTAACAAGAAGAGAGAAAATCAGAAATGATGAAATCAGGAATAAAGTAGGGGTTATGGCAGCACTAGATTTCATTAGAAAATGGCAAGTTAAATATTTCGGCCATATAACTAGGCTATCAACTTACAGTATACCATAACAAGCAATGATGTACAGACCAAATGAAGCAAGAAGAAGAGGCTGACCATGTAAACGATGGATAGAAGGAATAACAGAGCCCATGGGAATCTTGATATACGAAGCCCATAAATGGACACTCTCCCATTGTTTATGATTCACCTCGACGCCGCAAGATACAAGAGAAACAAGATGAGATGAGATTGAGCTGTTTGTTGTCTTTTTACCAAATACCTATTAATTTTGTACTCAGACATCTAGATGTATTTTGTGGGTTCTCTGATACTAAGCAATGGCAAACTACTGAACGTAAACATGCCCAGGAATCACGAACATCCAAAAATGCTGAGGTTTACTGCTACGTCTTGTAAAGGACATGCAACTAACTTTTTTCTCTGATACTGCACACAGACTATATAACATGAAATCATCTGCACTTTTATTATCTGTAAATCTACCACTCCTTTCTTGTCCATTCAGAACTGCCTCATGCATGGCATTTGAACCTCAAGGGAAGACAGGAGCAGAATATGGGTATTCTCCACTATCCAAGGAGACTTCTATTAATGCAGAGCAGATACATGATACTGTGTTCTAGACTTTCTCAAGGAATCATGATATCCTGCACATGGCTGCTTCCTTCATTTATATATGTTTTCTCCTGATTATCATGGGCTGCGTTTATATGGAACATCGTCGTCATCATCATCATCATCATGTGCTCTGCCAGCAAACATAAGTGTTCACACATCACCATAAATCTTGATTTCTGGTGTTCTGGATCAATTCTATTGATGATTAACCTCCATGCCACTGTGCCAATCAATCCAACATCATTTCTCTGTCTGCCTCTTCTACCACTGGTCTTTCCAGTTGTCACAATGTTATCCGATACCTGTTTTATCATTGTATGTCCAAAGAACAAAGTCTCTCTCTCTATCTCACTCCACCCCCCTTTTATTTCTCTCCCCACCCTCTCTCTCTTTCTATCTCTCTTTCTATTCATCTATCCAAGGTATTTGCATTCATCTTAGAAACCCCAATTGTGTTGGCTTCAAGCTATTGCTAACTATAGGGTGCACATTTTTTTCATTGTTTTTCATTCGCTCGCTTTGAATGCAAGCATAGTCCACACTGGTCTTCTTCTTCTTCTTCGTTCATCCGGAGTTTTTTTTCCGGATGTGATTGCGTTGTGCCTGTTTACAGCAGAGCTGCGTCCTTGCGCCGTTAGGCGGACACATCCGACTTCTGCGGGCATTTGTTGACCGGGTTAACCTTCCCGGGGGTTTATTAGGACGTTTGACTCTCACTGGTGTGGTGTTATCTCCCATCCTAGCTGGCCCATATAGAACAGCCAAAGACATCCTGGTCAGCCCTCAAGGGAAGGCAGGGGCAGACCATGGGCATTCCCCGCCATCCAAGGAGGCTTCCATAATTGCAGAGCCAACACACAGCGCTCTGGTACTGGGCTCACCCAAGGAATCGTCACGTCCTGCACATGGCTGCTTAGCCTCACTTCCGTATATTGGGCCTTCCGTTCACCATAGGCTGTTCTTCCGGAAACCAGAAGAATGCAGTGTGCAGATGACATCCACACAGTGAGCTTTCGACTCGGACTTTCCGTGCAATGGATTTGCTATCCGAGCAATATTCCATTTCGTGCCACTAGGACACTTTTTCCACCTTATTTGAAGCCCACACAGTGAGCTTTTGATTCGGACTTTCCACGTAATGGATTTGCTATCCAAGCAATATTCCATTTCGTGCCACTAGGACACTTTTTCCACCTTTTATGAAGCTCACACAGTGAGCTTTTGATTCGGACTTTCCACGTAATGGATTTGCTATCCGAGCAATATTCCATTTCATGCCTCTGGGAGGCTTTTGTAACTGACATACCTGTGGTATGAAGTGTGGCAGTCTGAATACTTCTTCATACACCTTTAAATGTCAACCTGTATGTAGTTAAAGTAAGCTGCGGTCAACTTGAGCTTGTTGATATCTCCATAGAGCTTGTCCTCAAATGAAGCAGGTGTGGGCCAAAATATCTTTCTCTGTTCTGCATATATTGGGCAATCCTGCAGCAAATGTTTTGCTGTCATTTTTCCAGTTCGACAATTACATTCATCGGTATCTCCTATTTTTAGTTTATTGAACAAGTGGTATTTCAGCCTGTTATGTCCTGTGCGGAGTCTGAAGATTGCTACTTGTTCTCTTCGGTCGAGTTTGTAATATGCATCATCCTTCTGGTGGCCTGGATGCTCTGATTCCCATTTGGTTTTATAGGTGCTTTTTATCAACCTCTTTGCCTCATTGTAAGTTATGTCTATGTCAGGCTGTGGTAGTCGTCCCGCCCTCTTTTGCCAGTCTGTCAGCCTCTTCATTTCCAGGTATACTGCAATGTGATGGGATCCACTGTATTACAACTTTTTTGGATTTCTGGCTTAGACCATGGAGTGCTGCTCTTAGGTCAGCTATTTCTGTGCTGTTATTGCTCTTCAGTATTGAGACAGCTGACTTTGCATCTGTGAAGATAGCTATTTGCTTCTCTTTATTTTCCTCCATCAAGAGCATTTCTGCTGCAGTTTTCAGAGCCTCTACCTCTGCTTTGAAGTTACTTGAAAACTTTCCAGTTGCCACTGAATGTGTTTTTTTTCACTCCATTTTTTAAATTTAGGAGAATTCCTCCTCCTCCATTCTCTATTGAATTTTTGGCTGATCCATCTGTATATGCATGGGTCCAATTGCTGCTTGGGTAATGTTCTTTTATGTAGTTTAGGGTTATTTCTCTTCTTTCGGTTTCATGCTGAGTGTTCTTTTTCTCAATACCAGGAATGTTTTCTATCATCTCAGGCAGTTGCTGCTGTCTCCAAGCTGGGAAGTTGTGTGCATAGTAAATGGGCTTGACTGTTGATATGTTAAGTATGGGATCTGCCCTAATCTTTCGTTTTGCAGTTTCTACAAAGTTGCTACGCTTCAGTCTTCCTTTTCCAAAACCATTAAACCTGTTATACATAGGGTGGTCTGTCAATCTTCTAAATTTTTCTGCTTGTTGCTGGGCTCTGCTATCTCTTCTGTCCTGCATTGGTTGTAAACAAGTGATCTTTTCTAGTTCATTAATAGGCGTTGTCTTCAGGCTTCCAGTTATGATTCGCATTCCTTGGTTTTGGACTCTACTTATTTTGTTAAAGTTTGACTTAGCTGCTGTTGCCCAAGCTGCAATGCCATATTCCAGTACTGGCCTCACCCGTCCAGTATATAGCTTCTTGAGAACTTTCTCATCTGCTCCCCACGTTGTACCAGCAAGCTTTTTCATGATTGCCATTCTTTGCCTTGCTCTTGTTCGATTTTTCTCAACCTGTGTTTTCCATGTCAGGCGACGATCAAAGGTGACTCCGAGATAGTTTGGATTTTCTTCATGGCGCAATATTTTTCCATTCAATACCAGCTTAGGTTGCTGAGTTTTATTTGAGAGGGAGAACACTGTGCATGTTGTTTTCTCCTCACTTATCTTCACTAGCCATGATTTTGACCAGTCCTCTAGTGCTAATAGGGCTTGCTGTATTCTGCTGTTAGCTGTACTAATATATTCTTCAGATGTCCATATGGCTAGGTCATCTGCAAAGGATGATGTGTGTACTCTGGCTGGAAAATTTTCTGTGATGTCATTTACATATGCTAGGAATAATGTTGGTGAAAGAACTCCTCCTTGGGGGACACCTTGCTCCAACAGCATCATTTTGCTGGTTTGTCCTTGTATTTTTGTCCTGGCAGTTCTGTTCTCAAGGTAGTGCCTGATCCATTTGTACATTTTCCCACAAACATGCATTTTTTGCAGTTTTACTTTCAGTCCTTCCTTCCATACTTTATCAAATGCTTTTTCTAAATCTATCCAGACCGCTAGTGTATGTGTTTTCTCTTGGAAGGCATCCTCTATTTCCTGAGCTATATAGGTTATTTGATCTTCAGTGGATCTGTACTTTCTGAATCCTGCTCGGTGTGGTGTTAAGAGTTTGTTTTCTTCCAGATGCCATGTTAGCCTGCCATTGATAATGCGTTCCATTAATTTTCCTACACAGCTAAGTAGACTGATAGGTCGATAGCCATTTGGTTCTTCCAGGTCTTTTCCTTTCTTTGGGACTGGTATTAGTATAGCTTCCTTCCATGCCTGTGGGACTATTCCCCTCTTCCAGCTGTAATTTAGGACTGCTAGTAGTTTCTTTTTTGCCTTTGTCCCTAGTCCTATTAGCATTTCATTTGTGATTCCATCCTTTCCTGGTGATTTCTTCTTTTTTAGGGTATTCATTGCCTGTTCCATTTCTTCCATTGTTAGATTTGCCATCATATATTCTGCTGCTGTCTCTGTATTACTATGATGTATCTGTTTATCTTTGATTGCTTTCTTCTGTTCGGTTGTAATATCAATGTGGTTTGCACTGGCATAGTGTTCCATTAGTGCATTTGCAGCCTTTTTTTCCTGTAAGCAAGGCATTTCCTTGTTTAATTGTTATTTGTTTGTTTCTAGGTCCTTCATTGTTCATGGCTTTCACTAGTTTCCATAGTTTGTTTCCATCCCTGTCAAAATTCAGGTTTTCTGTTTTTTCCCTCCAACAATCTCTTGTTGTTTGATTTACTGTTCTTTTATATTTTGCTGAGATGGCTTTGAGAGAGATGTTCGCTTCAATTGTTTGTTCTCTCTCTGCTGTCTTCCTGGCATCTTCAACTTTGTCCTCCAAACTTTGTAGTTCTTCAGTCCAGTATGGTTTGTAATTTTTCCTCGCTCCTCTTGGAATGGACTCAGTGGCTGCCTGTATTATTGCTCTGTTTAGACTTTCCACCATTTGCTTCATGTTGCCATATCGTGTATTTATGTTTTCACAATATTTGTCTGTTAGTGTGGCAAATCTGTCCCAATCTGCTCGTTTGTAATTCCAGCGGGGGCAAGGGCTTTTGCTCCTGTGGAACATACTCCATATTCATTACAAGCTTGATTGGTCTGTGGTCACTACCTGCTAATTGGTCCAGCACATGGCGGTCGATTTTGTGGAGGATGTCTCCTGTGCAGAAAGCTAAGTCTGGAGTAGAAGTGGTAATCCATCTTCTGGAGTAGAAGCTCGGTGTGTCATCCGCTTTGTTGAGTAGATGGAGATTTGAGTCTATTTCCCAGTCCTCCACTTCATCTCCTCTTTTGTCAGTATCTGGGTATCCCCATCTTTCTGAACGGCTATTAAAGTCTCCGACAATAATGCAATTTGTGTCAGTTATTTTCATGTTTGAGAGTGTAAGATCCTTATCTGCTGGGCTATAAAGATTGTAAATTCTTATTTTCACGTCCTTTATCATTATATCAACACCTATAATTTCTGTTTGGTTGTCAGAGATCACAGATACTTCAGCTGCAAGGTATTGTATTTCGTGTAAGTATTAGAACTCCTCCTTTATGTCCTTCGCGGTCAAAACGTGTGGCCTGATATCCCCTGACTGGTGTATCTTGAATGCATGCCACATCTATTCTATCTTTATGAAGACGCTGTGTCAGGGATTCTTTCTTGTTATAAACTCCTTCGGCATTCCACTGTAGTATGTTGAGTGTCCTTGGTATTTGGTCAATAGCTCTTAACCTACTCCTCTGTGCCTTGACTCCATAGCACAGGGGAAGGTGACCACCAGTAGTCATGGGTGGACCCTCTCGAGACAGGGGGCCCGGCATTATCACCGCCTAATGGGACTTCACGGGATTAGCACCATAACGATTAATTTTCATCTGTGGCATCATGAAATGATAAAGTTACGTTGCACTTCTTTGTCAAGCCTGTGGCTCAGTACATCCGATTTCGACAAGCATTTTTCGGGATGCTTTCCCTAGCCTTTGACTGTCCCCGGTCTACCTACAAGGCAGCAGGTTTGTGCGTCACTTCGTCTGGTCCCTCTCCCTTGACCTGTCTGACATGGGTGACCCTACCAGTAGCTGTGCTACCGTCGGCATAGCTCTTGGGGTCATTGGAACGCGCAAGCCCCTCTACCTCGTCAAGGTGGACGCACGGCAGAGGGGCCACACTGGTCTGATTTTGGCATGTGGACTAGCTTTCCTATTACCAGTGTCCCTCACTATCAGGCGAACCCACTTCGACTTCTGAGATACTTGTAATTTATATTCCAAAGTCTATGATGAGAAGTCAACATTTTAATCCAACTGATCGGTGTAGGCGTTGAACACGCTGCATCGCCATCAGCACACTGGAAGTTTAGGAGCAAGCGCTATTGTCCATTCAGGCATGTTCACCTCTCAGGGTGCATGTTAAACATATTATGATCATCATCATCATGTGGCCAGTCCTTCGTAGAACATGGCCGTTGTCACAACCTTCCAGGCATGTTCTCCATCATTCACCAGTTCCCCTGCCTCAATCATGTGTCAACCTTCATGTTGCTTGACCCCTGTCACATCTTCCAGGAACCACGCCTTCCATCGCTGTACTCTCCAAGCCACTGTGATGTTTAATATGGCCAAAGTATTTCAGTTTCCCAGACATGACACTGTTACACATCAGTTTTCTTTGATGTTTAGGTCTTGTAAAGTTTCAGTATTTTTCTTCTTGGTGCATGATATTTTAAGAATTTACATTTGAGCTCAAAAGTTCCAATTTTCTTCTTTAGTGATTGCAAAATGGCCCATGACTCACAACTATACGTAGTCACAGGAAAAGTGCATGTTCTGGACAATTTTGCTTTAACTTGCTTGTTGGCATTGTGCCATAGATTCTTAATACTGTAATCTCTGCATTGTGCCATAGATTCTTAGTACTGTAATCTCTGCATTGTGCCATAGATTCTTAATACTGTAATCTCTGCATTGTGCCATAGATTCTTAGTACTGTAATCTCTGCATTGTGCTATAGATTCTTAATACTGTAATCTCTGCATTGTGCCATAGATTCTTAATACTGTAATCTCTGCATTGTGCCATAGATTCTTAATACTGTAATCTCTGCATTGTGCCATAGATTCTTAATACTGTAATGACTGCATTGTGCCATAGATTCTTAATACTGTAATCTCTGTATTGTGTCGTAGATTCTTAATACTGTAATCTCTGCATTGTGTCATAGATTCTTAATACTGTAATCTCTGCATTGTGCCATAGATTCTTAATACTTAAATATCTGCATTGTGTCATAGATTCTTAATACTGTAATCTCTGCATGGCCCTCCTCCTCAGGGGGCAAAGGATAATATCCGGGGTAGGGGCCAATTCCCTCGCGCCCTCACATCGGCCTACCCCGTACACACCTACAAACACACATGGCATACCCACACAATGGGACTCGAACCCAGATGCCTGGTGTCTAGTTGGTTTACTTATCTATATAAGTATTCCACATACCCGGGACTTGTCTCATTGTCCGCCCTGCCACCGCCACCCGTCCCCGGACCGGAAGTGGTCACCCAAACCCAAGAACATAACCGCCATTTTCAAATATCTGAGTCATTTGAGGTCCGTTTTCTATGTGGTCCGCTGGGGGCGGGATAACATTCATATAAGGAAATACGATGTCCGGGCCACCGAAGCGGACCCCAAATGATAATTAGTTACCTCCCGCCTTACTACTTGTGTCAGGTCTTAGTCAGATATGACTGAGCTACCATATAACAGTAGACGGTACTACCTGCTTTCTTTTAGCGCCGAACGTTGGGCGGCGCTTACCAAACCCAACACCCCATATTATGCCAACGGCTTCGGGCGGAAGAGCGCAATTGGGAGGGTACAAGCCTTACCCTGGTGTGAGGAAATGCAACCTAAAGACAAAGTGTCATGGCAGGGTAGACCAGGCCCTAAGCCTTGGTTGGCGGCTGGTCTGGGATCGAAGCTCCGACAGGCGGACAGTTAGAGCATTGCTTTGCTGATCCGGCAGCTTCTGTAGCTTGTCTTGTTCCAGATGTAGAGGTGTTACCTTTCCTCTGGAGTGAACTAGGCAGGCCGAGAGAGGGATCATGCTGCATGGGCAACACATGATCTCTATATTTTAGCCCAGGCTTTATTATGGAGAGGCAATAACTCCATCCCTTACAAACTATCGTCTGTCAAGACGGCAAAGTGCCAATGAATGATGATAATCTCTGCATTGTGTCATAGATTCTTAATACTGTAATCTTTGCATTGTGCCCTAGATTCTTAATACTGTAATCTCTGCATTTTGCCATAGATTCTTAGTACTGTAATCTCTGCATTGTGCCATAGTATCTTAATACTGTAATCTCTGCATTGTGCCATAGATTCTTAGTACTGTAATCTCTGCATTGTGCCATAGATTCTTAATACTGTAATCTCTGCATTGTGCCATAGATTCTTAATACTGTAATCTCTGCATTGTGCCATAGATTCTTAATACTGTAATGACTGCATTGTGCCATAGATTCTTAATACTGTAATCTCTGTATTGTGTCGTAGATTCTTAATACTGTAATCTCTGCATTGTGCCATAGTTTCTTAATACTGTCATCTCTGCATTGTGTCATAGATTCTTAATACTGTAATCTCTGCATTGTGCCATAGATTCTTAATACTGTCATCTCTGCATTGCTGGGGCCAGAAGTTCTAACTTCTTTAAACCAGTCCCCATTCTTGTCAATTATGGCACCAAGATATTCAAAGCATGAGACATTTTCATTGTCTTCATTGCTAATTGTGATCTTTGATTGGAATGTGGTTTTGTCTGTGGACATTATTTTTGTTTTGCTTAAGTTCAGAAACAGATTCTGACTTTTGCTGTGTCTCTTGACAGACACGATCAGCTCTTCTAGTTAGTTAGTTAGTTAGTCGACAAATCATCCTCATTGCCCATCGAACCATTCAGTCCATAAGTGTTCAGATCCCCTCCTCAGCAAATCCTGCAGCGTGTATCGGCTCACGACACCAGTTCTGTGTTGGTTTATTACTCGTCATTGGCTTCCCCCGTAGTGTTCTTGTTTGGCCACACCTCTTTTAACTTGCGATCAGCTCCTCTAATCCTTTAGCACTATTTGTAAGGAGAACTTTATCATCTGCATGTCAAAGTTCTGAAATTCGATTTTCACCATTAACAAATGTACAAAAACTCTCTGGTCTAGTCATTTTTTACGTTGCTCATCACATTTTCTGCATATATGTCGAATATGTATGGAGAGAGAATGCAGCCCTGACTTACTCCCTTCTGCACCTCAAACTATTTTGATGTTTCACCAGCTACTCTGACAGCTGCTTGATCATAATATAATGATTCAGTTAAGTAGATCAAATGTGCTGGAAACTCCATGTCACTCATGATGTTTCACATTTCTGATGTTGAACAGGATGAAAAGCCTTGCTGTAGTCTATGAAGCAAGTATGAAGATCTACATTGTATTCTCTGCATTTTTCAAAGATGATTTTCATGGTGAAGATATGGTCCTGGTTCCTCTTCTCCATCTGAAACCTGCCTGTACTTCCTGTAATTCATATTCTAATTTGCTTTCAATCTTCATTATGATGATCCACATGAGAATTTTGCTAGAATAGCTTAATTATATGTTCAATAACTGGTACACAGTTGTAAATGTCCTTTATTTAGCAGTGGGATGTAAACTGTTACCTTCCAAACTTTTGACCAATGAATGCTATTCCAGATCTTCACACGTAATGTATGGATGGTAGAGACATACACTGGCTTCTTCTCCAGCTTGGATTTATTTTAATTTATACGTTTTAAATTATCTGGAGCCCTTTAATTTGCTTTGTAGTGGACAACTTTCCTTGCACATGGATATACCCGTAAGTGCACCAGTTTCCATCTATAAATCACGTAACCAAAGGAAGTTGGACAGCTACCTAGACTTGATATAGACATAACCTATAATGAGGTCAAGAGATCTATACGAAGCACTATTTAACCAAATAGGAAGAGTATTCAGACCATCAGAAAAATTATGCCTATTGCTAACTCTACCAAAGTGAACAAGTAATAGTAATAATTTTTAGACTTTGCACAGGAAATACGAGGGCTATACTAAAATCAACCACCGATTGGCTGGTTAAAAATAAACTGGTTACCATAGCAACCCGTTCATTGCTTGCATCATTCAGTAGTCTTTTAGCCTACTGCACATCAGCCTACAGTCGCATTTCTTCAGTGGTTCGTGAATTACAAATGAATAAACATGGACACTGTTATTGCCTTTCACGCCAGCTGTGAAATTCATTGTGTGATTCGCTTCAAGCAGAAGGTCAAAATGCGACCGAGATTCATCTTTGATTGTGTTGTGTGTACAGTGATAACAGTGATAACGTTATGAGTGACAGTTCTGTGATGGATTGGTGCAGGAAATTTAGAAATGGGCATAAAGATGTGCATGATGAAGATGGACAAGAACAACATTCAAGTGTGACAGATGAGCGCATTCAAAAAGTCGACCAAGTCGTCGTGGAAAAGGCCGTTTCACAGTTTCAGATCTTTCTACAGAATGTCTACACATTTCTAGAACTAATCTGTTTTGAATTGTCACAGAGAGGTTATGTTACCACAAATTCTAAGGCAACTGACACGTTCACACAGCTCGAAGAATGGGCTAAGCTTTGACATTCCTTCTGTGCTACTAAGAAGAGGGGGGTGCATTTCTCTACAGAATAGTGACTGGGGACAAGACATAGATTCATAACGTTATAACCAACAATTGACGTTGATCTCGGCACATTAAATCTGTTATACATAGGGTGGTCTGTCAATCTTCTAAATTTTTCTGCTTGTTGCTGGGCTCTGCTATCTCTTCTATCCTGCATTGGTTGTAAACAAGTGATCTTTTCTAGTTCATTAATAGGCGTTGTCTTCAGGCTTCCAGTTATGATTCGCATTCCTTGATTTTGGACTCTACTTATTTTGTTAAAGTTTGACTTAGCTGCTGTTGCCCAAGCTGCAATGCCATATTCCAGTACTGGCCTCACCCGTCCAGTATATAACTTCTTGAGAACTTTCTCATCTGCTCCCCACGTTGTACCAGCAAGCTTTTTCATGATTGCCATTCTTGCCTTGCTCTTGTTCGATTTTTCTCAACCTGTGTCTTCCATGTCAGGCGACGATCAAAGGTGACTCCTAGATAGTTTGGATTTTCTTCATGGCGCAATATTTTTCCATTCAATACCAGCTTAGGTTGCTGAGTTTTATTTGAGAGGGAGAACACTGTGCATGTTGTTTTCTCCTCACTTATCTTCACTAGCCATGATTTTGACCAGTCCTCTAGCGCTTGCTGTATTCTGCTGTTAGCTGTACTAATATATTCTTCAGATGTCCATATGGCTAGGTCATCTGCAAAGGATGATGTGTGTACTCTGGCTGGAAAATTTTCTGTGATGTCATTTATATATGCTAGGAATAATGTTGGTGAAAGAACTCCTCCTGGGGGACACCTTGCTCCAACAGCATCATTTTGGTTTGTCCTTGTACTTTTGTCCTGGCAGTTCTGTTCTCAAGGTAGTGGCTGATCCATTTATACATTTTCCCACAAACATGCATTTTTTGCAGTTTTACTTTCAGTCCTTCCTTCCATACTTTATCAAATGCTTTTTCTAAATCTATCCAGACTGCTAGTGTGTGCTTTTTCTCTTGGAAGGCATCCTCTATTTCCTGAGCTATATAGGTTATTTGATCTTCAGTGGACCTGTACTTTCTGAATCCTGCTTGGTGAGGTGTTAAGAGTTGGTTTTTCTTCCAGATGCCATGTTAGCCTGATATTTGATAATGCTGTTCCATTAATTTTCCTACACAGCTAAGAAGACTGATAGGTCGATAGCCATTTGGTTCTTCCAGGTCTTTCCTTTCTTTGGGACTGGTATTAGTATAGCTTCTTCCATGCCTGTGGGACTATTCCCCTCTTCCAGCTGTAATTTAGGACTGCTAGTAGTTTCTTTTTTGCCTTAGTGCCTAGTCCTATTAGCATTTTCATTTGTGATTCCATCCTTTCCTGGTGATGTCTTCTTTTTTAGGGTATTCATTGCCTGTCCATTTCTTCCAATGTTAGATTTACCATCATATATTCTGCTGCTGTCTCTGTATATCTATGATGTATCTGTTTATCTTTGATTGCTTTTCTTCTGTTCGGCTGTAATATCAATGTGGTTTGCACTGGCATAGTGTTCCATTAGTGCATTGCAGCCTTTTTTCCTGTAAGCAAGGCATTTCCTTGTTTAATTGTTATTTGTTTGTTTCTAGGTCCTTCATTGTTCATGGCTTTCACTAGTTTCCATAGTTTGTTTCCATCCCTGTCAAAATCAGGTTTTTCTGTTTTATCCTCCAACAATCTCTTGTGTTTGATTTACTGTTCTTTTTATATTTTGCTGAGATGGCTTTGAGAGAGATGTTCGCTTCAGTTGTTTGTTCTCTCTCTGCGGTCTTCCTAGCATCTTCAACTTTGTCCTCCAAAATTTGTAGTTCTTCAGTCCAGTATGGTTTGTAATTTTTCCTCGCTCCTCTTGGAATAGACTCAGTGGCCGCCTGTATTATTGCTCTGTTTAGATTTTCCACCATTTGCTTCATGTTGCCATATCGTGTATTTATGTTTTCACAATATTTGTCTGTTAGTATGGCAAATCTGTCCCAATCTGCTCGTTTGTAATTCCAACGGGCAAAGGCTTTTGCTCCTGTGGAACATACTCCATATTTATTACAAGCTTGATTGGTCTGTGGTCACTACCTGCTAATTGGTCAAGCACATGGCGATCGATTTTGTGGAGGATGTCTCCTGTGCAGAAAGCTAAGTCTGGAGTAGAAGTGGTAATAGCCATCTTCTGGAGTAGAAGCTCGGTGTGTCATCCGCTTTGTTGAGTAGATGGAGATTTGAGTCTATTTCCCAGTCCTCCACTTCATCTCCTCTTTTGTCAGTATCTGGGTATCCCCATCTTTCTGAACGGCTATTAAAGTCTCCGACAACAATGCAATTTGTGTCAGTTATTTCCATGTTTGAAAGTGTAAGATCCTTATCTGCCGGGCTATACAGATTGTAAATTCTTATTTTCACGTCCTTTATCATTATATCAACACCTATAATTTCCGTTTGGTTGTCAGAGATCACAGATACTTCGCTGCAAGGTATTGTATTTCGTGTAAGTATTACAACTCCTCCTTTGTGTCCTTCGCGGTCGAAACGTGTGGCCTGATATCCCTTGAACTGAAAATGTGCGATTGGCGTTGAGGTGTGTCTCTTGAATGCATGCCACATCTATTCTATCTTTATGAAGACGCTGTGTTAGGGAGGCTTTCTTGTTATAAACTCCTTCTGCATTCCATTGTAGTATGTTGAGTGTCCGGGGTGTTTGGTCAATAGCTCTTAACCTACTCCTCTGTGCCTTGACTCCACAGCACAGGGGAAGGTGACCACCAGTAGTCATGGGTGGACCCCCTCGAGGCAGGGGGCCCGGCACTATCACCGCCTGATGGGACTTCACGGGATTAGCACCATAACGATTAATTTTCATCTGTGGCATCATGAAATGATAAAGTTACGTTGCACTTCTTTGTCAAGCCTGTGGCTCAGTACATCCGATTTCGACAAGCATTTGTTCGGGATGCTTTCCCTAGTCTTTGACTGTCCCCAGTCTACCTACAAGGCAACAGGTTTGTACGTCGCTTGGTCTGGTCCCTCTCCCTTGACCTGTCCGACATGGGTGACCCTACCAGTAGCTGTGCTACCGTCGGCATAGCTCTTGGGGTCATTGGAACGCGCAAGCCCCTCTACCTCGTCAAGGTGGACGCACGGCAGAGGGGAGATACATGATACTGTGTTCTAGACTTGCTCAAGCAATCATGATGTCCTGCACATGGCTGCTTCCTTCATTTTTATATATGTTGTCTCCTGATTATCATGGGCTGCGTTTATATGGAACATCATCATCATCATGTGCTCTGCCAGCAAGCATAAGCGTTTACACACCATCATAAATCTTGATTTCTGGTGTTCTGGATCAATTCTATTGATGATTAATCTCCATGCCACTGTGCCAATCAATCCAACATCATTTCTCTGTCTGCCTCTTCTACCACTGGTCTTTCCAGTTGTCACAATGTTATCCGATACCTGTTTTATCATTGTATGTCCAAAGAACAAAGTCTCTCTCTCTATCTCACTCCACCCCCCTTTTATTTCTCTCCCCACCCTCTCTCTCTCTCTCTCTCTCTCTCTCTCTCTCTCTCTCTCTCTCTCTCTCTCTCTCTCTCTCTCTCTCTCTCTCTCTCTCTCTCTCTCTCTTTCTATCCAAGGTATTCGCATTCATCTTAGAAACCCCAATTGTGTTGGCTTCAAGCTATTGCTAACTTTAGGGTGCACGTTTTTTTCATTGTTTTTCATTCGCTCGCTTTGAATGCAAGCATAGTCCACACTGGACTGATTTTGGCACGTGGACTAGCTTTCCCTATTACCAGTGTCCTTCACTATCAGGCGAACCCACTTCGACTTCTGAGATGCTTGTAATTTATGTTCCGAAGTCAATGACGAGAAGTCAACATTTTAATCCAACTGATCGGTGTAGGGGTTGAACATGCTGCCTCGCCATCAGCACACTGGAAGTTTAGGAGCAAGCACTATTATCCTTTCAGGCATGTTCACCTCTCAGGGTGCATGTTAAACATATCATCATCATCATGTAGCCAGTCCTTCGTAGAACATGGCCGTTGTCACAACCTTCCAGACATGTTCTCCATCCTTCACCAGTTCCCCTGCCTCAAGCATGTGTCAACCTTCATGTTGCTTGACCCCTGTCACTTCTTCCAGGAACCACCATGCCTTCCATCGCTGTACTCTCCAAGCCACTGTGATGTTTAATATGGCTAAAGTATTCCAGTTTCCCAGACATGACACTGTTTATAAATCAGTTTTCTTCCATGTTCAGGTCTTGTAAAGTTTCAGTATTTTTCTTCTTGGTGCATGATATTCTAAGAATTTACATTTGAGCTCAAAAGTTCCAATTTTCTTCTTTAGTGATTGCAAAATGGCCCATGACTCACAACTATACGTAGTCACAGGAAAAGTGCATGTTCTGGACAATTTTGCTTTAACTTGCTTGCTGGCATTGTGCCATAGATTCTTAATACTGTCATCTCTGCATTGTGCCATAGATTCTTAATACTGTCATCTCTGCATTGTGCCATAGATTCTTAATACTGTAATCTCTGCATTGTGCCATAGATTCTTAATACTGTAATCTCTGCATTGTGCCATAGATTCTTAGTACTGTAAACTCTGCATTGCTGGGGCCAGAAGTTCTAACTTCTTTAAACCAGTCCCCATTGTTGTCGATTATGGCACCAAGATATTTAACGCATGAGACATTTTCATTGTCTTCATTGCTAATTGTGAATTTTGATTGGAATGTGGATTTGTCTGTGGACATTATTTTTGTTTTGCTTAAGTTCAGAAACAGATTCTGACTTTTGCTGTGTCTCTTGACAGACACGATCAGCTTTTCTAGTTAGTTAGTTAGTTAGTTAGTCGACAGATCATCCTCATTGCCCATCGAACCATTCAGTCCATAAGTGTTCGGATCCCCTCCTCAGCAAATCCCGCAGCGTGTAGTGGCTCATGACACCAGTTCTGTGTTGGTTTATTACTCTTCATTGGCTTCCCCTGTAGTGTTCTTGTTTGGCCACACCTCTTTTAAATAGCGATCAGCTCTTCTAATCCTTTAGCACTATTTGTAAGGAGAACTGTATTATCTGCATGTCAAAGTTCTGAAATTGGAATTTCACCAATAACAAATGTACCAAAACTCTCTGGTCTCATCATTTTTTACGTTGCTCATCACATGTTCTGCATATATGTCGAATATGTATGGAGAGAGAATGCAGCCTGACTTACTGCAAACTCAATGGAGATGTCAACAAGCTCAAGTTGCTGCTGCTTTTTTAAAATATATTCAAGCTGACATCTGAAGGTGTATGAAGAAGATGACATAATGAAAATCTCAGCCTGATGTGTATGAAATCCATAGTGCTGGCAAGGATCTAAATATGTTTACCAGAATCACCCTTGCTGTAAATATTCTTGTTTTTTTTTGGGGGGGGGGGGGGGGGGTGTAGGTTTTCTCATTTTGAAATTTAACTTAGGCAGAGGTCTATTGCAGCTGTTCTTTTTCAGGTTCCAAATACTGAGAGATTTATAACATGCACAACATACAAATACTGAGAGATTTATAACATGCACAACATACAAATACTGAGAGATTTATAATATGCACAACATACAAATGGGTCCTCCAAATATTAGGTCCTTATCCGAGAAGGCTATTATATACTATGTCTGTAGTTATTTACACATTGTTTCATTGTTTCTTATTCAACCATTGATTCTCTTAGGTATATTTATTTGCCAACTCTCAGAAGGGCTGTTACCATGCCACTTTCATGACTGTTGCAGTTGTGCTTGTTGTAACCTGGCGTCATATTTATTATTGAATAACTGCTGCACAGTTGAGCCTTGTCTTCTGTTTTATTTTAATATAAGTACCATGTAATAGTGTCATGAATATCATTTATGTCATTGTATGATATCCATCATTGATTCATTCTTCATCAAACTAATGTGTTCAACAAAGGCTACAGTCAACACTAAATTTATTGGTGTTATCTGTATGTTATCTGTATGTATAGGAAAATCTGGCCTATTTAATTACAGTGGATTAAAACAACATATCCCCGGGAAGGTTAACCCGGTCAACAAATGCCCGCAGAAGTCGGATGTGTCGGCCTAACGGCGCAAGAACGCAGCTCTGCTGTAAACAGGCACAACGCAATCACATCCGGAAAAAAAAACTCCGGATGATCGAAGAAGAAGAAGAAGAAAACAACATATTAAGACATACATATGAACACAAAAATAAATTTTAGCAGAAACTAAAATGCTTGCCAGAGACAAGCATTTGGTGGGACAGGTCATACAGAAGCAGCTGGGAAGACGCTCCTGTGAACTTCAAGTTTATGGGAGTAACTGATTAAAGCATGGTGACTTGTTTTAATTAATTGCAATCAATGGAATACGAAGCTGTGCAATTAATTCTGAATGTAAATGTTCAGTAGTCAGTTTGACTGACTGGGATAAAAGCAATGAGGCAGTTCTGTGAGGTTTCATGCATGCCATTCAGTAGTCTGTTGGAATAGCCAGAACAAATGAAGTGAAATAGTTCAATAAAGTCAGTTTGTATATCTTGTAATATTTTGTTGGATTGACAAAATAGATATGATTAAGTCTACATGTATATATAACTCAGCAGTCAATTTAATTTACTAGAACAAATGCAGTGCAGCAAAGTCTATCTGTATATCATTCAGTTGTATGTTGCACTGGCCAGAACAAATGTTGGCTCTGTGGCAAGAGAAGAAAACAAAGAAGTTTTGCAAAAACTGAAACTGATATTAACATTACTGAATGAGATCAAAATCAGACATTTTAAATGCTACATACTGTGAAACAGACACAGCTGTTTCTGAGAGATGTACTAGAGGAAAACTTGGAGATAAATCTGGCAAGAGGGTGGCATTGTTACAAATGGATGGACAAAATTAAGACATAGAATGGAAGAAATCTATCTGAGTAGATGGTAAAGGGGAAGGACAAAACATTTTGGAGAGTTGTTAAGTTCACCTTTAATATAGACATGGCACTGGATCATAATAACATCTATAACAAAGACTTATCTATTGGTTAGATATAGAAGCAACAGTGAAATGCATCAAACATGCAGTGTCTTATCAAAAGATAAGATTAATCATTTACTGTGAAATAACTTAAATATGTAGCTACTGTCTACATAGACATTATCCTTCTGATACAGAAACATAGTGTATGTCTACTTGCTGTTTTGCTGGAAAAAAAACTATATCAGGACTGTGCAAATGTGTCGTCACGCACTTCAATATTGGATTTCTTTCTGTCTAACTTATTGTGTGTTTTATTCATTTTTTTATGTTTTAGGTGTCTCGGGGGCATCTTGTTTTTTTTTTCTTTACCATTTCTATGTCACTGGTTGTATTGCATTTATAAACTTGCATTGTTGCTTCCATGTGAATATTGAACAATGTATTTCAAGACGAGTATCCCTGAAGATGAATATTATGGCTTGGATGTCCAATATTCCATTTGTAACTAGCCATCATTTCTTTCTTTCCAAGTGAAAGAAACTGTTCTTTCTTCAAATCCTGCTTGAAATTTACGTACAATGTATGATAAACGTGTGTATGGTTCTGTTTGGTTTTTTTTGCCCTTTAATAAATGTATCTTCTATTGGAGTATAGGTTCTCAGTCAACTCATGCCAAACCATCACATCTTTTGCTGTGTCCTGCAGCTCCTCCAATGTCCTCCAAATATTTATATCATTAATCTCAATCTCTAATTTTCTGCTCTGTGTTTTAGGTCTCCCCCTATTTTTTTGCTCTGTTGGTTCAAGAAAAGGGATAGTTTAGTTTAGTTGACGGATCAACATCACGGCACACGGGTGCAACCCATAAGTGCTCTGTTCTACTCCTAACTCAAGCCTGAGTCTGGAGAAACTCAGCTCAGTGCACGAACTCTGTAGCACCGGTGAGGATCCTGAAATACTTTGGGTAGATATTTAACTTGAAACTTTGCCCCGGCAGTGCCGTTAGGCTACTCTTTTTTCATTTCCAACTGCCAAGGGATTTTTTACATGCGTGACAATACACACGGGCGTCCGATCTCACTACCCAGATACAAGGGGAAATTTATTACTAGAAGTTAACGAGAAAAAGGATCCCGGCATCACCGGGGCTTGTACCCGGGACCTCCAGCACTCGAGGCGGACACCATACCTCGAGACCACGCAGCCGCCAACAAGAAAAGGGATATTCTAGTTATACTATTAAGTTTTCTCAAAGTGTGTCCTACTCAGCACCAGCATCTTGTCCTCAACTCTTGATTCCATAGAATCTGTCTAGTTCTTCACATAGCTCCGCACTAGTGTCATGTCATGTCATTTGAATCCTTAAGTTTTCCGCAAGCATTAGCTTCTTAGTGAATGTTCTATTCAGTCTTCATGTTTCTGCTCCACAATGCAGTACTGATTTAATGTTACATTTAAATATTCTGTCTTTGGTCATAGATTTAATTTCTTTTGACTTCCACAAATGTCCTAGTGCTATGAAAGCTTCTCTGATTATCCTAATCCAATCCAATATTTATGAGAAATAAAAATAACAAATTTGGCCTTGTTCAACTAGCTTCTGCAACGTCATTTATATTTAAGGTCTGGTTTTTAGTGAGTTTTTATATTCCCAGGACTGATTATATTTTCTACTCTTTGCTGTTTGGGTTGGGTTCCTAGCTTTGCTTAACATTTATACACAATGTATGATTACCTGTATGCATGGTTGTTGAATATATTTAAAAACTTGTACAGTATTCCATTTATGACCAGCTATATTTTCTTATTTCCCATGTGAAAGAAAATGTTGGTTGTCCAAGCTCTGCTTAATATTTACTTACAATGTATGATGAACCTGTATTGTTATTGAATACTTTGTATATATGATTTCTGATCACCCAATGAAAGCTCATTGCTCTGTTTTCTATTCCTGGTGTATCTATAATAAAAGTCAAGTCTTGTTCAAAAAATAGCTTTTGTTTGCCGTTGATTATGTTTAATATTCATAATCATTTTTCTTCTTCTTTCATTCGTTTTAAATTTGTCAACATGTGCAATATGTGTGAGTTTTACAGTCTTTTTTAGAACACTCACAATAGAGTTTTATCTTCCAATATTGTTGCTGTAGCACAGAGTATGTGATCAGCTGCCTACAGCGCCAATCCACATGTGCACATGGCTTAATCATTTATATTTTTAGTGTTCTTGTTTGCTAAGGCAGGCACTGTGACTTCAGGGCAATGAACGGGTTTCACAATTCCCCGACATTCTGAGCTGAGGTTTCGAAATCAGCAGCAGCAATTTGGAAACAGACAGCCTTGCGTTGATTTCTATGGTATGGGCGTCGGCTGTTCGGAAAGCGATGGCAAACTACTGAACATAAAAATTTGAAAATACATATATTGGCACCTTGCCGTCTTGACAGACAATAGTTTGTTTCATTGTGCTTCAAAAAGGTATAATAACTACAATCCATGGCGGCAGCAAATGTGACTGATCAGACCAATTCGCGCTGTAAATATTCATCCACAATGGATGCATCTGAACACATGGTCATTTCCACCATCACGCACCATCTTACGTTTCACGCGCTCAATGTGTGACCTATCTGCAATCACTTTCTTCTTTGTCTTTATACCATTCCTAACACACACTAGCGGTCTGGATAGATTTAGAAAAAGCATTTGATAAAGTATGGAAGGAAGGACTGAAAGTAAAACTGCAAAAAATGCATGTTTGTGGGAAAATGTATAAATGGATCAGCCACTACCTTGAGAACAAAACTGCCAGGACAAAAGTACAAGGACAAACCAGCAAAATGATGCTGTTGGAGCAAGGTGTCCCCCAAGGAGGAGTTCTTTCACCAACATTATTCCTAGCATATACAAATGACATCACGGAAAATTTTCCAGCCAGAGTACACACATCCTCCTTTGCAGATGACCTAGCCATATGGACATCTGAAGAATATATTAATACAGCTAACAGCAGAATACAGCAAGCTTGTTAGCGCTAGAGGACTGTTCAAAATCATGGCTAGTGAAGATAAGTGAGGAGAAAACAACATGCACAGTGTTCTCCCTCTCAAATAAAACTCAGCAACTTAAGCTGGTATTGAATGGAAAAATATTGCGCCATGAAAAGTTTTAATGTGCTGGTATGGGAGCTGGTCGTTCAGAAAGCAATGGCAAACTACTAAACGTAAACATGCCAAGACATCAACAACAGCAGTAAACTGCTGGTTTGACAGTGATGTCCTGTAAATAGGATAAGCAACAACAAAAAAATGTGTGATGTGATCAGTATCACGCCAGCCTCCTTCACTTCCCAAGGCATGTCCTGGTACTCATGTTTGGTTGGGTCGACCTGGGAGTCCACGTTAATTTTCAATAATCTGTTTCCATGTTGATTCAAATACACGACCACTAGGCTGACAGACAAGCGTGCTAACCACTGACCAATGAGTGACTAATAGTTCTTAGAATTGTTTGGGGGGAAAGGTGGTAAGGAAGGTAAATTGTCACCCTTTCTTGTTATGCCATGATCTAGAAGGTGTAAATGCCTAACACTTCACATTCCAATTGCAGTATGTGACATGGGATTACTTTACACTAGTGCATTTATCTCTGTTGGAGCATAAAGTTAGTTGTATATCCTTTACATGACATTACAGTTAACCCACGCTTTTGTTGTTGTTTGTGATTCCTTGGCAAGTTTATATTCAGTAGTTTGTCATTGTTTTCTGAACGGCCAGAGCTCATACCATTGTATGAAAATCAACACAAGGCGGTCTGCTTCCAAATCGCCCAAAGCTATGTTTCGAATGCAGTGTGCTGTATTACAAATTACATCTGCAACCCCTTCACTACAAAGCATAATCTCTCAACTAACTCAAGCCAAGTCGTCCTATGTTTTGCTATCTCGTGCATCTTCCTTCATGTCCTCTCGTGCATCTTCCTTCATGTCCTCTCGTGCATCATCCTTCATGTCCTCTCGTGCATCTTCCTTCATGTCCTCTCGTGCATCTTCCTTCATGTCCTCTCGTGCATCTTCCTTCATGTCCTCTCCACATTATCCATGCCAGTCTCTAATTCTCTTCTCAGTATTTTGAAGTCTCCCTCTATTTCTGTTGCCCTGTGTGTTCCAGAGAAATGACAATCCAGTTACACTAACATCAGGTTTTCTCAATGTGTGTTCTATCCAGTGCCAGATTCTTTTCCTCGCCTCTTGACTGGCTGGAATCACTCAATTATCCAGAAACTGCTGCCAAATGTGGAGGTCGCAAACTATTGAATGGATGTGATAGTCAAGGGGAAACCACTGTATTATTTTTTTTTTTTTTAGTATAAAGAGGGAAATCAAAAAAAAGAATGTTAATATCTTAAGATTATATGTGACGAGACAAGCTGGAGCCAGAGAAGTGTACTCAGGCGAATATAGAATTATTTACTCTGGGTGGCATAAACATGAAAGTGGTGTGTGTATAATCTTTGACAGAGAAAGGGTGAATACAATAAAGAGGACACATGTCAATAGCAGATGGAGTTCTGTTAGTCAGATTAAGGGACAAAATAGTAGATATGATTAATATTAATTATACTAGTCTACGCACCAACTGTGGACAGTACAGAAGAAGAAAGTGATACCTTATATGATCAATTTCATTTTGCTATGGCATAGTGTAAATGCCTTGTGGAATTATCCAGGGCATTCAATAACAGCATCAAAACCGGCATTGTCACTGATGACCGGCTATTTCAGACCCCCCCCCCCCCCCAAGCCTGGTAAAGATCACACCAGGATACACGACTTTATTTAGAATCATCTCCCTACAGAATACCATAGGAAAACTCACGGAGAACATCGTGGCCAGACGGGCGCCGTGAATACTGGAGTCGAATTATCTACTGCACTCTGCTGTTGGCGGTTATGGTCAGGGCAAATACATCCGGTGCCATGCCGCAGTGTCCGTATATGACACGTGAAATGGTTTCCAAATGGGAATAGAAACAATTGTGACCGCCATTGAATTAAAGATGCATAAAATAGCGTCACGTATAATATTTAATATTTAAAATAGAATATTTAAAATAATATCTATATCTATAAAACAGAGTGTATGTGGCTTTGTTTGTGGTCAGCTATGTATTGGATGCGTTCGATAACGGTACATCTGATTGAGATGAAATTTTCTACACGTCTTCCTTTCATTCCTGTGCAACCGACTATAATAGTTTCTTAGTGTAAAATCTTCTACTTATTTAATAACATTTACTTTTTCATTTTTCATTATATAATTTCTATATAGCAGGGGGACTTCACTCTAGAAAAGTTATTTCAAGGGGCATAACTTTTAATAACATTTCTATATACTTTATAGTCATATCGTTGGACTTACTTGCACTATTGTTAAACTCTTTGTCTATAGTTATTTTCAGGCATATAAGTTATAATAAATAATGATATAATCTTTAAGGCATTTTCAAAATTTTCATAAAAATAATGCATAACATTTTAACCCATCTTTTTCTGCTTAAAGAACTTATCAACTGTCATGTCGGTGATTAAAAACAGTTTTCATTAAAAATGTGTGGAAGGACATTCTTTTAAGTTACTGTGCGCCAGGAGCTGGGCGAAACCACGCCGGGTCAGAGAGATAGACAGACAGACAGATAGTCGGGAACGGAAGCTTATTTGACTACTTATATGAATTAAATGACATGCTCCCCACCAGGGACTGGGTGAAGCCGGGCCGGGTCAGACAGACAGACAGATAGACAGACAGACAGTCTGGAACGGGAGAGCTTATATGACTACGTATATGAATTAAATGAGATGTTCCCCACCAGGGACTGGGTGAAGCCGGGACAGACAGATAGACAGACAAACAGATAGTCGGGAACGGGAGAGGTTATATGACTACGTATATGAATTAAATGAGATGTTCCCCACCAGGGACTGGGTGAAGCCGGGACAGACAGATAGACAGACAGACAGATAGTCGGGAACGGGAGAGCTTATATGACTACTTATATGAATTAAATGAGATGCTCCCCACCAGGGACTGGGTGAAGCCGGGCCGGGTCAGCCAGACAGACAGACAGACAAACAAGCAGACAGACAGACTGATAGATAGATAGATCCCCTCCAGGGCCTTGGCGAAACCGGGCCGGGTCAGCTAGTTAATAATAAATAGCTGCCGCAATCCAGTTGACCATGGTAATATTGTAATATTATTATCATGGTCAAGTGAATTGTGGTAGCTATTTTAGAAAGAACCTGTCGTTACAATGCGTATATTAAGGTGTCTACCCCCGGGATTACTTGTTCTTTTCAATGTGTAGACAGCGGGTGTCACCTCTTGTAAACAGATTGAGAAGGTCAGATGACAGGATGTGATAGTCAAGAGAAAACCACCATAATAGACCTCGGAAAATAAAACAGTATCATGCACCGGTGATATCATTGCAAAGGTTTAAAAAGAGGATGATGTCAAAAGATGGGCTGAGATGAAGGTGATGGATTGTTTTATCTTGGTTAGAGACAGAAAGTGCTGGAAATTCATCGCAACACATCTTTGTTATGAAGATAACATTGATACTGTCGTCGTATGGGGACAAGAGCCTTGAATCCCAGTATCCGGGAAGGTTAACCCGGTCAACAAATGCCCGCAGAAGTCGGATGTGTCGGCCTAACGGCGCAAGAACGCAGCTCTGCTGTAAACAGGCACAACGCAATCACATCCGAAAAAAAAACTCCGGATGAACGAAGAAGAAGAAGAATCCCAGTATGACCACTATAGCTTTCAATGTCTATATCGTTTAGTGCAGAAGATCCGGCTTCCTAATAAGGTGCGACGCCGTGAACGGGGCACGGGTAAGGCACACGGCAGCGGAAACGTATGGAGGCGGCAGAGGCCGTGGCGGGGGAGGAAGCTAGCATCCCACGAACACACGTGCCCAGGGGCAGGCACAGGCGGCACGGGCTCTCACCACCGAGGGAGGGAGGGCTTGAGAATGGACAAGGTAACAGCAAAGGGACAAGCATAACAACAGGGATAACTAAATGACCGAAAGAACGTTTCCACGGCAGGGGACAGACGCCCGGAGTCATGACCCGGACGGGCCCGCCGCCCAGAGAGTGTCAGGAGTGTAAAGGGGCCGAAACACTTGAAGAAAGGAGTAATCTTCTTCTCACGATGTTCTTAATGATCACCGAGTGAGATGGTCGTTGTCTAGGTTACAATGCTCCTTGTATGTCACTACGGAGTGTAAGTTGAGCTAGCCACCTGTCTCACACTATAACTCACCCCCACAGTACACATCCGCCAGTCAGTGAACAAGATTGAGTTGGCGCACGTAATCTTTTAATGCAGAAAGAACACGGACACACGTAACATATTTCCATATCCAGAAAACAATATAATCCACAGAATATATATATCCTCCCCACAACTTAACCAGTACACATCACTGCCTTCTCAAGGCCTTATTAATCTCCAATTTACAAGACAATTATCCAGCTACTATCCACGGCTGGACCTCACACAATACAACCCACACACTGGATCTAGGCCTCCACTAACTATTCAACCCACTCTGGGTGTAGGCCTCCATTCAAAACTGGGAGAACAACACAGGACGGAGATCTCTATCTAACTCCGCTCCTCTCCTTAGACCACCGACCAGCTCGGAGTCTAAACATCAACTGTCCAAAACAAACGATCCGACCCTCAGTCGGTCTCAGCCTCAACTCTCCTTCAAGTCCCCTGACTTCACACAAAACTAAACTGTCTCTCACCCCATCCATCCACCCTGGGGGAGGGGGGGTCTGCATCCACCCGCACCATTATTTCTCAGCGCTGGTTGTTTTACTCGTAGCCCCGCTATAGGTCACTCACCTCACTGTCAATGACCCAGGCATATGTCCCTTCTGAAGATCAGAAGCCCCCTTCCGTGTTTGCTCCGCTACTACATCATTTCTCTGCTTCTATGGGAATCTATTTCTCATACCATTTCAAAGGCGGCTCCCACAAACATGTATATTTCTGTGTATGACGTATGGCACAATGGAACCTACCAGTCATGTCTTTTCTTTAAATGTTCGTAATATACCAGATCCAGAGAGTTGCGGTAAAGAAGTTAGTTAGTCGACAGATCATCCTCATTGCACATCGAACCATTCAATCCATAAGTGCTCCGATCCCCTTCTCAGTAAATCCCGCAGCGTGTAGCGACTCACGACACCAGTTATGTGTTGGTTTATTAATCTTATTTGGCTTCTTGCATGGTGTTCTTCTTTAGCCACACCTCTTTTAACTTGCTTTTGTCAAAGTCCCTTAAAGTGTGTAAAGGCTCCTTTACTTCATCATCATCATCAAGTGCAATGACTCTCCACAGATCTCAAGTTTTAGTTTTCTGGATCAACTCCGCTGTTGATATTCCTCCATGCCACCGTTTCAATCCATCCAGCATCATTTCTCTTGGTCTGCCTCTGCCCCTCGATTTTTCCAGTTATCACGATATTCTCCAATGTCTCTCTTCTCATCACATGACCAAATAAAAAATAAAATGTTTGCCTCTTTCTTATTGTGGTATATAATGTTCTAGTTTCATTAGTCTCTTTTGGGCAGTCTCAGTTAGTTACTTAGGCAGGAATTCGCAACATTCGTCTCAGGAACCACATCTCTGTTGCTTCCAATCTCTTCCTAATTTGTTCGTTTATATTCCAAGATTCACAGCCACACAGCAAAACAGGTTCTATATAGAACTTCAGCACTCTCGTTCTTACATTCAATGATAGTGACTTATTACATTAGATATCCTTCATTTTCTGAAATGCAGCGTTTGCTTACCCTGTTCTAGCCTTTATTATATAGGCCTACCCAACCAGCACACCCCGTGGTCAGGAAGAGATTCCTTGAAATACATACTTAGCTCATTCAGTGCCAATCAAATTGTTTATTATATATTTTTTTTAAAATATTATTTTATTATATTTTTATATCGAGTATTGTTATGTAAATTTCGATTCACCGAGCATCGAAATTGTGAAAGATACCACGAAATAAAACAAAGAACAAAATGACACTAGTATGGCGATATATCTTCCTTCTGTTCAAATGCTAGGTTACATATGGCGATATATTATCCTTCGACATTAAATCAGTTAATATACTATATCGAGCATTGCGGTCCCATGTATTTCTTGTTTGACCTATTAAAAAACAAAAACCCTTCGCAGGACCCTTCTACTGGTATCCGAAGCGTTAGGACCAGGGCCGTGCTGTGATTTAGATAGGCGGTCGCATCAGGCAGCACCGAATGGGGGGTGGCATTTTTACAGAAAAAAATAAATAAATTAAGGGGCGGCATTTCGAAGACTTGAATCATACTGAGAAAATCTGCGTACGGTTCTGGTTAGGACCATCATATCTGGTAGGCCTTGATACACGGGCAGCTGGCCAGGCTTTCTATCTCATAACGAACGTCGAGAGCTGGCATCGAACCGTCGTTCGACCGCGCTGTTGCCGCCATTATCGGCGTAACACCCTAACCGCTGCACCAAAGATATTTAATCTATGCTTGTTTAATATATATTTCTGAAATGTCGTGGTACGAATTATGTCAATTATTGGCAACTTTGGGGTCATTGATAGACTTGGCTACTGAATACATCGGTTTTGGGTGTCTGGTTAGCCGTGTCAGCATCTGTTGCACGAGGGTAGTGAACGCATTTTCACAATGCCGACATACTAGGTTTGAAGTCAACCCATTGCGATTTGGGATTTTCACAATGATGTCAGCGTCAGCCGTTCAAATCACGAACAGACAATACATACTATACTAGGGTTGTCCTGTAAAATAAGACACTAATTTTTAATTGGTCATACATTGAAGTACACTTTTTCCTTCATTTAGTCAACGCCGACCCACTCTTGAAAAACTACTGTACGGAAACGATATTGTAGTCTTACAAGAAACACAGCTCGGCGACGGAACAGTAAATGTCGCGGGATTTCAGGGATTCTTTAACAGGCAGCACCTCGGACAGGCCATTCTGGTCCGCGACAACATACTAGTGTCTGAGATCGATATGTCTTCCTGGAACAGTGATGCCCTGCAAGTGCAGGCATTAAGAATAATGACACCAGTGCAGCTTGTAATCGTGAACGTTTATGCGCGAAATGGGAAGGTCGACGTGCGACAATGGCAGAGTTTGTTCGATATGGATGAAAAGCATATCATCTACTGTGGGGACTTCAATGCCAGAGGCAGTCAATGGGGGAATTGCATCACCAATAGACAGGGAGAAAATCTGGAGGACGCCCTGGCATCTGCTGCCCTAATCTGTCTGAATGATGGGAAGGTCACTAGAATAGCCACTCGACCAGGTGACTCTGACAGCATCATTGACTTGGCTCTGGTGTCGCCCACCATCGCACCAAGGTGCCGGTGGGGCACATTGGGATACCACGATAGTGACCACTACCCTTGTGTCATCCTGATCAAGAAAGACGGGGCCATGAGTCAAAGAAACAAGACAAGTGCCTTCCCGTACGACAACACTGGTCAAGACGCCATAAGCAAGATCAGAAGAAGGAAACTAACTTCCTCCCGCAGGAGACAAGAAAGATGGTTGCAGCCACCATGGTGGAATGGAGAGGTCGAGAAGGCATGGCTGGGAAAGAGGCAGGCTGTCAAAG
The DNA here is from genome assembly GCA_014155875.1 of Cepaea nemoralis. Taxonomy (NCBI): domain Eukaryota; kingdom Metazoa; phylum Mollusca; class Gastropoda; order Stylommatophora; family Helicidae; genus Cepaea; species Cepaea nemoralis. The sequence continues at coordinate 195,041 of JACEFZ010028233.1, forward strand.
ACTGGCAAAAGGCCAGAAAGGCTAACATGCCACAGTTTGAGTTGGCGAACCTGAAGACTGAGGTCGATAGAACGACGACTTTATTCAAATCCTGCGCCAAACAGGCCAAGGCCGAGAAATGGGACGAGTTCTGCAGGAAGGTGTGCTCCGAGCGATCTCTTACGACATTCTGGCGCCTCCACAAGAGCATGAACGGTGCTGCACAACGTAGGGGTATTCCAGACTTTCAAGGCACAGACCTCGCATGGAAAAAGTCGGATGCGTATAAAGGTAAGGCCCTTCTTGCACGCTACATAGAACAAACTGACCAGAAAGACGAGCCCGCCAGACAGAGGACCACAACGACACTCTCTCAGTTGTGCGAGGGGGTCGGGACAGACGAAGAATGGACAATCACAGCTGAGATATTGCAGTGCGATGCTCAAGAAATCACCTAACACCGCCCCAGGCCCAGACGGCATCCGATATGGTGACCTACTGGTGATATCAGATGATGACATGGAAGAACTGGCCAGAGAATTCAACACCAGTATCCAGAGGGGTCAGGTCAAAGAAGAATGGCTACACAGCTACTTGCTGCCGCTGCCAAAACCGAACAAAGACCATTCAAGATAAGCGGCTACAGAATCATTACGATGCAGAATACTGTTGGCAAGCTACTGGAGAAAATTGTCGCACACAGACTTGCTTGGGACTTGGAACAGCTCGGCTGCTTCCCGCCCACACTTGGAGGATACAGACGCAACAAAGAGTCATGGCTGAATGCAGCGGTCTTTGCTCAAGATGTTTACGAAGGATTTCAGGTCAGAGAAGAGACATGTGCGGCCGCCATAGACTTAGAGGACGCATATAACAGAGTATCGTTCGAGCACTTGATGCAAACCCTCCTCAGACTGAAAGTGCACCCTCACCTTGTACGATGGATAGCTGCAGTTCTGCTCCAAAGGAAGGTGGTGCTAAGATGCGGGAGTTGGTCTTCTGAGCCGATAACGATATGTCCAGGATTGCCGCAGGGTTCACCACTGTCACCAGTACTATTCAACGTGTATACGGTGCCGATCACTGAACAACAGTTGGACGGGAGGGGTAGGACTCTGTCATTCGTTGACGACATCCTCGTGTATCGACAGGGTCGAGATAGACAGGCGGTTGCCAATGATATGCAGGGCGAACTAGATCGAATTTCCTCATGGTGTGCTGATGCCGACGCCCTTGTCAACCCTGCAAAGGCAACGGTTACATGGTTCTCACTAAACAACCATATTGTGAAAACAGACCTGCCGGCAGTAAGAATGGATGGGAGCAGTTTGAGTAGAACCCAGTCAATGACATATCTTGGCGTGAGGCTTGATCGTAGCCTGTCCTTCAGAGATCATGTCGATTATGTCATAACGAAGGCTCGAAAAGGTTTGTCAGCAATGAGAGTCATGGCGACTGCCAATATCGAGCAAAGACTGCTAATACTTCTGTTCCAAGGACTTGTGCTTTCACGCATCGAGTATGCCCTGGCCATCCTCACTGTCAGCCCTACACAGATTGGAAGACTTGAAAAGGTACAAAACGAAGCCATATGCGCATCATTTTGGGCTGCACGAGAGACACCAGCTGTGTAGCAATGAGATACCTCCTTGACTTCCCGACTATGGAACACAGGATCAAGATCTGGAGAGCTCGTGCATACTTAAAAATAAGTGCAGATGGGCAGCACCCTCTGCATGACGCTATATTCAGAGAAAAGGGTGACAGGCTAAAGAGGGGCAAATCATGGATGGGTCGGGCGGAAGATGTCGTCAGACAGGTCTGCAGTCTTACCAGTATCAACCCCGGCAAGGAATGGGTGCCGGTGCCTCCAGCTTTTAAGTGCACTTTCTCCTGCATTATCACACTCGACAGACGGTGCAGAGAGCAGAACCCTGCCGCTGTCAATGCAGAGGTTAACGCGCTCATCTATGAACACTCAGATAGCCCCGAAGTGCTCATCTATACAGATGGATCTGTGGTAAAGCAGCAGAGAAGTGCGTGGGCATTTACAGCCCGTTCAGCGGGCCGAACCGTTCAAGAATCCAGTGGTGCCCACTCTATGACCACGAGCAGCATGACGATGGAGGTGATGGCAGTTACACAGGCTTTCATATGGCTGGAAGTCACAGCATTATACCAACGTGTGTGTACTAAGTGATTCAATGAGCATGATTCAGAAGGTCGAAGCTGGATCTGTACGTAGACAGTGGACTGAATCGCTGCGGAAGTCTGTTGTCCGTAAAGTCACCTTCATCTTCGTCCCGGGACATGCGGGAGTCGAGGGAAATGAACGAGCTGACAAACTGGCTGGCTCTGCACCCCCTGTAGATGGCCAGCCCATGGATCGTGCCGATGTTATTAACGTCCTTAAAGATATGGCGAGAACAGAGGACTTTGACGTCAATGATTCCACATCGCTGTCCAGCATGAAAGACCTGGGAGTAAGAATAGGCACAGCCAGACGCGAGAGGTACATCGGGAAAACAAAGCGCCTCGTCAACCAACACAGAACTGGCACTATTAGCCACCGGACGCTGATGCATATGCTGGGGGGAGGATCTGAGCACCTATGGACATGTCCGGAGTGCAACGAAGATACCCCAACTGATAACTGATAACTGACTGATTCCTTCATTATCATCCAGCGCTTTGCCTGCTGGCGTGGGCGATCATGCCTCTCCACAAATTACGATCTCCGACGTCATGGATCAACTCTTGTGTTGATTTCCTTCCGTGCCATGACACACGACTGTCAAGAATCTTCTTAGACTTTCTTCCTCTATCTCTCTTTCCCCAAATCTTTCCGGTTGTCACAACATTTCTAGTTTTTATCTTCTCATAACGTGGCCAATAAACGATGACTGCCTCTTTCTGATGTTTGGGAAAAGTTGTCTTTGCGACACAGCTTCCCTTAAATAGCGATACGCTATTTGGCGGCGCCGTATTCTAATCCTTGGGACTCCTTTAATTGTTATGCTATCCAGTGTGTCCTATAATCTATATTTCTGTCCTGTACTTCTATGAGTGTCTGTCTATACTTGTGACAACAGATTAGAAAAATTGGTTAGCTCTTTTATCTTAGAGATTAGGAAAGCTGAAACCGGAGCTCTTCAACATCACAACTGTAGAGTATTTTCCTGGGTGCATGTGGCTGCACTTCTTGTATCTGATCGTGTTCATTTGTCGGTTGTGAGCAATTACGAAAATGCAGAGTAATCAGTCGTCTTGGAAATTACTTGGACCCATAAATGAGCTTTGTAAGCACAACAGAAAGTGTGCTTCAAAGTTGCAGAGATTTCTGCCTAAACAGGCAAGTGTTCAGTAGAAATTAATTGTTAGAAAAATTGTTTTTTATTAATTTTTTAATGTTTTTAGTTTTTGATTTGTTGTGGACCATGCAGCATACATTATTCAGTTTCCCCCTTCTACACTGAACACTCGATATCCCATTCCTTTATAGATTTAAGTTAGTGCTGTACACAGTACCCCATTCCGTGATATTATACATTTCAGATGGGAGAGTCTATTCCCAGGGCCCTGCGAATAGACGCTTTGTTTATTCACAGGGCCCTATGAGAAGAGAGAGAGATATATAATGAAGATAGTGTGCGAGACAGAGATATGACTCTATGAGAAAGATGTGTTGAAAGACATAAAAAAGTGATAAAGACAAGAAAGAGAGAGGGGGGAGGGAGATAGAGAAGAAGAGAGAGATGTCTGTATGCCTCTCTATATGTCCGCCTGTCTGTATGTCTCTCTATTTGTCCACCTGTCTGGATGTCTCTCTACATGCCCGCCTGTCTGGATGTCTCTCTGTCTGTCCGTCCATCTGACAGCCTGCATGATTTCTTGTTCTCTATCAGTCTACTTGTATCTGTCCATTTGTATATATGTCTATCTGAATCTCTATCTAACAAACTGTCTGTCTGTCTTTCCATATGCATATGTATGTCTGGTTGACTCTCTGTGTGTATGTATGCGTGTGTCTGACTCTCTATCTGTCTGCCAGTTTATATATCCGTTGTTTATTTGTCTGTATCTCTGACTGCCTGCCTCTCTCTCTCTCTCTCTCTCATCTCTCTCTCTCTCTCTCTCTCTCTCTCTCTCTCTCTCTCTCTCTCTCTCTCTCTCTCTCTCTCTGTCGGTCAACCTGCCTGTTCAGAGTATTGCAGGGAGAGGTTGAAAGAGATATGAATTGGCATGGTGGAACACAGATGATCGACGAGCGAGTGTCGGGTTGGATCTAGCTACCTATCTACCTGCGTACCTACTCATCCACATACCTGCTTACTTAACTACCTACCTGTCTAACTACCCACATATCTGCCTCTCTAACGATCTATCTGTCTAACAACCCACCTACCTGCCTACTTAACCACTTTCGTGTCTAACTACCCACCTACCTAACCAACTATGAATATGACAAAGAATTATCGCCGAAGCAACGGAGTACGTGCTTTGTGCTCGATACTTTTGACAACAGCCAGCGGGGAGAGAATGAAGCGGAGGAGAAGAGGTAGGGGAGAGGGGGGAAGGAAAAGGAAGAAGAGGGCTGGAGCCAGAAGGGGTAGAAGGAAAACGGATCATTTGGGACTCAAAAATGTGGGTTGGATATTGGAATTGCCGTAGTGCAAAGCAACGAGGACCAATACTGGAGAAACTGGTACTAACTAAATTACACTCACTTTAAACAACACAATTCTAAATACCCAAAGAGATGAAGGATTGACTTTCACCCAATGAATTGCTGAAAAATTTAAAAAAACATTGTCCGGCAAGGAAATGAACGACTGACATTTGACTTTCATCCAATTAATTGCTGAACAATTAAAAAAAAAAAATGTCCGTCAAGGAAACGAACCTCGAGCTCCGCCCATCAGGCGGGGACACTATCAACTATGCCACTGACGACACGTTTTCCAATCAACGAAAATGTATAATATAGCCGCAAACTATAAATCACGTGACCAGCCGTGCCCTGCGAATAGGCGCTTTATTTATTCACAGGGCCCTACGGGAATAATCACGTGACCAGCACATAGGGCCCTGCGAATAGACGCTTTGTTTATTCACAGGGCCCTATGAATAGACACTTCCTTTCAGATAGTGCTCAGCTGATTAAATTGTATGACAGATGGGCTCCCGTTCAATGAACGGTTTGACACATGCCTGGGGTAATTGACATTAAGGAGAATGACCGTGCTAGTACATAAACAAGTGACTGGGCATGAGAAATAATAGAGGAAAGTTGAAGACAGTAAGGTGAGTGACCCCAGTAGGGAGACTACGAGAAAAACAACCAGCCATGAGAAATAATGGTGCGGGTGTGAGCAGACCCCAGGGTGGATGGGGGGAGAGAGAGTTTAGTTTGGGTGAAGTCAGGGGACTTCAGAACAGTTGATGTTTTGGCGCCGAACGGATCGGTTGTCGAAGAAGTGGGAGCTTAGACTGACTGCGGTCAGATCTGTTGTGTTGTTCTCCCAGTTGTGAATGCAGGCCTAAAACCCAGAGTGGGTTGGATAGTTAGTGGAGACTAGACCCAGTGGGTGGGTTGTGCTGTGTGAGGTCCAGCTGTGGATAGGAGCTGGATGAACTGTCTTGTGAATTTGAGATTAAGCCGGCCGTGAGAAGGCAGTGATGTATGCGTGTTAATGTTGTGAGGAGGATATGGATATTCTATGGATTATATAGTGTTTCTGGATATATAAATATGTTCCATGGGTCTGTGTTATTTCTGTATTAAAGGATTATGTGCGCCAAGATCGATCTTGTTTACTGACTGGTGAATGTGCACTGCGGGGGTGAGTCATAGTATAAGACAGTGAGATAGCTCAATTGACACACCAGGAGTATCGTTACCTAGACAACGACCATATCACGCACTTATCATCAAGAGCTTCGTGATACGGTTCATTATTTTGGTAACTCATGTACTACTTGTTATTCATACCAATAGTAGCATGAACCATCATGTAGATAGGCCTTGAAAATCAAAATCTAATGGTACCTCATTGATGCCTGTATGTCACTTCTAAGTGAAGATATTCACATTTTTGTGAACGAAGTGACTATTCGCAATGGAATTGTGAATAGAAAAAAATTATATTCGCAATCGAATTGCGAATAGAAAGAAATTATATTCGCAATTGAAGTAGGTCACGTGATTATTCCTATGCGTGTGTCCATTTTACAATATATTGTTGTTATCAGCGTGTCTTCGGTAGCTTAGTGGTTAGTGTCTCCGCCTGGTGCAAGGGAGCTCGAGGTTTGTTTCCCCGCCGGGGATGCAACATTTTTTAAAATTCATTTTCAGGAATTCGGTGACACCAATGCTAGTCTGATAACTCTCGCTCGCTCTAAGTCTCGATCTCCTACCTCTCCCTTTCTTGTCTTTACCACTCTTTAATGTCTTTCAGTACATCTTTTTCATATCTCTGTCTCTCACACTATCTTCGTTATCTATCTCTCTCCTCTCTCTTGTTCACCTGCTTCAGATATACCGGTTTTCCTGCACTTTATGAGTAGCATTTCCTTATCCTTGTTTATTTATTAACTAGCTGACCCGGCCCGGCTTCGCCCAGTCCCTGGAGGGGATCTATCTATCTATCAGTCTGTCTGTCTGTCTGCTTGTTTGTCTGTCAGGCTGACCCGCCCCGGCTTCACCCAGTCCCTGGTGGGGAGCATCTCATTTAATTCATATAAGTAGTCATATAAGCTCCCGTTCCCGACTGTGTCTGTCTGACCCGGCCCGGCTTCACCCAGTCCCTGGTGGGGAGCATCTCATTTAATTCATATACGTAGTCATATAAGCTCCCGTTCTCGACTATCTGTCTGTCTGACCCGGCCCGGCTTCACCCAGTCCCTGGTGAGGTGCATCTCATTTAATTCATATACGTAGTCATATAAGCTCCCGTTCCTGACTATCTGTCTGTCTGTCTGTCTGAGCTGGCCCGGCTTCACCCAGTCCCTGGTGGGGAGCATCTCATTCAATTCATATAAGTAGTCATATAAGCTCCCGTTCCTGTCTGTCTGTCTGTCTATCTATCTGACCCGGCGTGGCTTCGCCCAGCTCCTGGCGGGGAGCGTCTCATTAAATTCACACAGTAACTTAAAAGAATGTCCTTCCACACACCATCCATTATTTTTAATGAAAACTGTTTTTAATCACCTACATGACTGTAGATAACTTCTTTAAGCATAAAATGATGAGTTAAAATGTTATGCATTATGCATTATTTTTATGAAAACTTTGAAAATGCCTTAAAGATTATATCATTATTTATTATAACTCATATGCCCAAAAATAACTATAGACAAAGAGTTTATAAATCTTTGAAAGCGATGCAACAATATGACTATAAAGTATATAGAAATGTTATTAAAAGTTATGCCCCTTGAAATAACTTTTCTAGAGTTAAGTCCCCTTGCGATATAGAAATATATAATGAAAAATGAAATATTACATTTTAGTAAGTAAGTAGCCGAAAAAACCTAAAAAACTATGACAGAAAGTTGCACAGGAATGAAAGGAAAACGTGTAGAAAATTTCATCTCAATCGGATGTACCGTTTGCGAATGCATAAAGAACGGACAGAAATACATACATTGTGTTTTATATATATAGATTAATGAGGCCAGTCAATCGAAATCTGGTGTTTGAATTGCCTAGTCATGTCTCTCTGAGGCGAAGCATATTGCTGACTGGCAGTACTGTCAGCTTGGACCAGAACAGTCACTCAGAGAGGATGCAATGGAGGCCATAGAAAGTGTCAAATTAAGAGAATCATCACTGCTGCGATATTATCAGGACATAAATAGTAGGACGGTAACGTAAACAAGCATGGATGCCTTGTATTGTAACAGTAAGTGTACAGAAACGAAAGTTAACAATTCTTGAACTCGCCTGGGGACAGAATTATTTGTAGGGATCGTTATTTGTATTGGGGATACCAGTTCTGAAAAATTATTCTTGATATTTAAACAGGACTAACGTAATGTAAAAATAAAACAGGATGCCAAAAGAACGGACAGAAGTAAGAAGTAGAGTGATTCATTAAAAAATACGGAGAATTCTGCAGAATTAAACTATCAACAGTGAACATTCCTATTTAAATTAACCACCTTCTTAGACTTCTTAATGGCCCAAACTAAAATTGACTAGTGAGCAGACGCTGTGACATGTTTGTTACTTCCCGCAATTCGATTGCGAATATAATTTTTCTCATTCACAATTCTATTGCGAATATAATTTTTTTCTATTCACAATTCCATTGCGAATAGAGCCTCCCTTTTGTGAAGGTGAGACGAGTTGCGATTTCTCATGCTCCTCACCCGATATTGTAGCTTTCCAGTGTGTCAATTACCTCCACCAGCGATCTGTGCATGCGAGACGGTCTCAAACGGTCATACGAAAACTGACTTCAAAAATATGTTCCGTCATGTTAAATGATTAAAACATAGTACAAGTATACAAATACATCATTATTAATCTTTAAAATTGTATTCACTTTAACTTTAGTAGTTCAAGTTGTACGTTTTGAGTGTTACAAAGTGTAGCGCAATCGATATGCGTGTCCGTCATGACCCGTGGGTTTCCAATTCACAAAGTCACATCTTCTCAGAAAATCTGTTTTTCAACCACAATTCGAGCAAGTTTAGCGATGAAACTATACTGATTCAAGAGCAATATTTTATACGGCAATTAAAATTCACATTAAACAAAGACATTTATTGGATCCATCGATTCCGATATGCGATCATTCCGCTGGTATGCGTTCCCCGGCAGTCGGCAGCTTGCACAGATCCGTAGAGCACACTTTATTCCAGTTTCTTAGTTTCTATTATATCACCTAATAATTTTGTGAAAAATAAAAAAAAAATATACCCAGTCTCCCGAGTGACAGGTGGAATGCTTACAACTACACTACACTAGCAACGACACATTGATTGTTCTACAAAGATTATTTATATAGTCCAGCCGCCGTTTTTGATTTCCCATTCACAAAGGCACTCATCATGATCGTAACATCTTCGCCTGTTTTCCTTCCACAATTAAAGCAAGTTTAGCGGTGAAACTTTCCAAATTTCTGAAAAATTTGATGCAGAATTCGAAGATCCATCTACAATTGATGGTTTTCTATTGAAAGTGCCAGAAAAAAAATTAATTACTGTTCAGTGTTCAGCGTGCCATTTCCATTTTTCTCCGCGTGCAAGGTCGCCTCAACCAAACGGGTCATAGGCGGATTATGAAAACTGACTTCAAAAATATGTTCTGTCATGTTAATTGATTAAAAAATAGTACAAGTACACAAATAAATTATTAATAATCTGTAAACTTGTGTTCTCTTTAACTTTAGTAGGTCAAATTGCAAGTTTTGAGTGTTGAAAAGTGAAAGTGTACATGCCATTCCGATCGATATGCGCTGTCGCCATGGCACATGGCCATGCGTTCCTCCATTCACAAAGGCATGCTTCGCAGAAAATGTTCTTTTTCATAAAATCAAATCGACTTTATTTTAAAAGGGTCACAAATTGGGCACGCAGGCCCGTTTTACATTCGGCCCTTCCAATCTCTCATCTTTCGTTCCTCAATGGTGCATTATGCATTTACATAGGAAGAAAAAAACATTGTCAAATGAAAGTTGTAAACATAAACACTGCAAATTACCATGTTATGAGGCGCATCTCCCACCCATACATCACCCCACACACACCCACCCACACAAACATCCAGGGACACATAATACCCCACCAACTGACCCATATCCCTCCCACAATCCCCCACCCACACACTGCTCTCACCTGTTCCCCCAACCCACACACTCACCACCCACACAAACACCCCCCACCAACCCACCCACATACACATCCTAACCCACACACCCATCCCCCACTCACACATCCTCTACCCACCCACCCACACCCCCAACCATACCTCCATCAACCACATATTCCCCACCCACACACACATCCCCCACCAACCCACACATCACGCACCCACTCACATATCCCCATCCCATATACACACATCCCCACCAACAGACATATCTCCCTACCCACCTATATATCCCCAATCCACTCTCACACACACTCCACCACCCACACATATATCCACACCCACCCACACATGCACTAACTCACATCCCCCACCACACACATCCCCCACAAATGAAGCAATATCATCCTAGCATATTATCCGCAAATGAAGCTATTACAGCGATGAAACTTTCCAGATATATTTAAAATTGCATGCAGAATTCAAACATACATCTATAATTGATTTAATTCTATCAACAATGCCAGAATAGTGTTACAAAGTGCACATGCCAGTCAGATCGATATGCGCAAAGAACAAAAACACATCTTCGCAGAAAATGTTGTTTACATCATAAATGAAGCTATTACAGTGATGAAACTTTCCAGATATATTTAAAATTGTATGCCGAATTAGCAGAAGTCAAAAATACATCTATAATTGATTTAATTCTATCAACACCAAGAAAACAATTAATTACGGAAGTATGAAATATATTCTTATTTATATAAAAGGTCACAATGATTCCAACCAATCGCTGTGCACAGAATATTAGGCAAACCTTTCCTGGAAAACCCAGGATGACATGTGTAATTGTCACGTGAGATTTGAATGAATGAATGATGTTGAAAGAATGCATGGTCTTAACTAGCGAACTGGGAGACACGGTGAATCATGGCGGGATGACTCCGTACATCATTTCTGTTTTAATTTCGGGTAAGTGCACGATGGAACTGTCTACCAATAGCCCTCAGTATAACTATAAGTATAGTATACATTATATATGTATGTGTGTGCGTGCGTACGCAAGAGAGAGAGAGAGAGGATGACATGAAATTGTGTAACAAACTATGGAATAGTGGCCGTCATGTCATGCAAGCAAAATGTTTATTTACAATTAAATTAATCTAATCAATGGGAAAACTTCATAAGAAAATAGAAGAAAACATAATCTTATTACAAGCTGGTTTTTGGTTTAATGTAACAAGTGTAGAAGGGAACAAAAGCAGAGAATCCAACGTAAATATGCACTCTTGTTGTGTATATAAACTACTAAATGGTGTTTAACTGCCTAGAGCATGAAGAATGGGGCATAATGAAAGAAATAGCCTTCCCATTACACTTAATACAGATCATAAAAACACTCTACAGTGAACAAGTGGTAGCTGTGAGAAATGTGGGATGATACAGCAGATTCGTTTGATATGGAACAGGAAATCAGAAAGGGCTGCGTTTTGTTATTTTATACGATGTGGTGCTGCATCATTAAGGGGGGAGTTGATGCATGATAAGGCAGATGGGATGAAAGCCCTCTGGGAGAATGTGATTAATGCATAAGAACAGAAAACTATCATGGTCTAGAGTGCCGTGACTCAGTTCAGGAGTCATGGCATAGTTCAAGAGATAAAGTATATTCACGCACTATAGCATGAAAAGTGACTCAGTTGTGAGCGCTGATCATGCAGCGTGGAACATGCTGGTAGTCGCTGAGCAGGGGACACGTGTCTCCTCCAAGCGTGGGATTCAGCTGGTGGCTATAGTCCAAGCTGGACTAGTCACGCTTCGAGGATGGCAATGGCCATTCATAGTGGCACCATTAGTCTTAGATATCTCCCCCGATGTGTCTCCACCTTGACTTGGTGGGGGAGCTTGCGTGTCCCATCGACCCTATTTGCTTGCCGATGGATGAAAAACTACATATCGGACTACATAGGGACCAGACTAAGAGAGACACAACCTGCTGCTCTGCAGGTAGACTGAGGATAGCAGTCAAAAATTTAAATCAGGTGCACGAAGGCAGACGTTCTTGGTCCGGACAAAACTCTTAAGGCTCCCTGTCGAGGGCTGTGGCTGAACGCCTCTAAGCCACAAACCCTCAGATCTGAGAGCCGGGCCGATACCCGCCTACCGAAAAATAGAGGCGTGATACTGAACAAGCTACATGCTCAGGTCTGATACATGTTCAAAGGCTCTCAGCTGGGGGATATGAGGGATTCCTGGATGAGAGGGCCTGGCCGTTTCTCGTTCACTGCTGCACGAAGATAAGGTGCTGAGCCGGCAGCACATGTAGCCTACCTCGTGAGCGAGTACAAAAAGTCAGAAAAGTGCCCCAGTCGAAGGAAATGGTTACGAAAACTGTCTGTATCTAACTCATAGAGAGTGTAGACAAAAGTGGAAGAACGTCTCAATGATGCGAAATGGAATGCACGGCGAGCGAACCTATTGCGTGGTCTGAAGTCAAAAGCAAAAGCTTACCGAGTGGATGTCGCTCGCAGTCTGACCGCTCCTGGTGTGTGCTTGAGCGATCAGTGGCAAGCGAGATGCCCAACACATGGAAGTGAGGAACTAAAGCAGCCATGAGCAGGACGTGGCAACTCCTGGGGTGATCCCAGTCTCAGAGCATTATGTGCCGGCGCTGCAATTATGGAAGCCTCCTTGGATAGCGAGGGAATGTCCATGGTCTGCCCCTGCCTTCCCTTGAGGGCCGACCGCGATGTCGTTGATCGTTCGTTCTATCTTGACCAGCTGAGATGTTGGCGACATCACAACAGTCTAACATGCCTCGAAACGAGAGGAAGGCTAACCTCATTAAAAAATGCCCGCCGGAAGTCGGAAGTGTCGTCCTACGGGTGGCAAACTAAAAATTGACACTACGCAATTACGACCGAGTGAAATGTCTCGTCCGAATGTCTCTCGTGCTAGGAACAGCTCTGACTACCTAGTTTCCGAATGCCGCTCTTGTTCGGAACAGTTCTGACTAGGTAGTTTTCCGAATGTCTGACGGGCGCAACGACAAGCACATGTCCGAAAACTCGCTGAGTGGATACCGTCTGCAAACCTGTCTGGTTTGTGCGGGAATGGCCCGGGGAAAACAAAATGACCAATATATTGAAGTGAGGATTTAAAGCAGCCATGAGCAGGATGTGACGATTCCCTCGGTGAGCCCAGAACCAGGGCGCTATGTGTCGGCCCTGCAACTATGGAAGCAACCTTGGATGGCGGAAAATGCTATGGACTGTCCCTGCCTTCCTTTGAGAGATGACCGTTGTCTTCGACCGTTCAACCGTGGCCAGCTGGGTTGTAGATGGCATCACAAAAGTGAGAGTCTCCCAGGAATGCTACCTGGTCAAAAAAGCACGCTATAGTCGGATGTGTTGGCCTACGGGTTTCGGCCCAAGTGCGCATAACAGACACACCGCAATCACATCTGAAAAAACACTCCGGATGAACAAAAAGAAGAAGTCTTAGATATGTTATAATTGTGACATAGAAGTGGTTTATAAATATAATAGTGTGAATGTGACCATTTGATTATGTGAAATGTATGGATGCGTCGTATAACAATAGATTATCAAAACAGTACCAGCCTTGGGTTATAACAATCAGCTGTGGAGTTGTGTCATTGGTCATGGAATGTGTAGAATGAGTTATATTTAAACAGTCTCTCACATACGGACACAGCAGTAATAAGTAAATTTACTCATTAACTTTAACTGATATAATGTGTTGGTACCATCAACTACTTGACGACGCACGGCTAAACACAACTATCTGTGTCCTGCAAATAATGAACGAGCCAAAGAATAATATAACAACAGTGAGCATTCTTTAAGTAAATGACCTACAATCAAGCTGTGGCGTAGAGAAAATGCAGCAGCAAGGGGTGGTCTGAGGGTCTGGTCAACAGTCGTCATTCAGAGATAAAGCAAGACGAACCTATAATCAGTTTTCAACTGGCACCATTAGTATTGGAACTCTTCGCTGGCTGTTAAAGATGATGAGTGAGCACTTATGGGAATGACTCAAGTGCAGTGATGTTGGTTCTTAACTCAGCTCATCTTATATATTTAACGTATATATTGAAAAGATGAATGTTGGAGACAATATTGATGAGGAACAAGTAAAAAGGGCACTTGGCTGATTATGATAGAGAGAAATTTAGAAAGACTTAACATAATAGTTATGGGGAAGTGTTCTGCAAGGAGCAAGTCACTGGGTGGTGCTGATGGTGTGACTGTCATAATAACAACTGTCATTTACTGCCAGTACCTTGCGGTATAGGCAGGGGGGGGGGGGGGGGGGGGGGGGTGTCTTGAGCCTGAGGAATTCAGGCAGCCTGGCTAGTGCAGTCACCACAAACTGCAGGTTAGAGTTTTCTTTTTGCCCCGACAGAAAAAAACTCCACACCTTACCGAGGATTTGAACCCGGGTCTCCCAAAGGAGAATCCGGCATTGTAGCCACTTGGCCAGTCGTTCCTCAGCTGGCACCATTAGTATTGGAACTGGTGTGACAGTAGCATATATATGGAAAGAGAAATGAAACTGGTGGAACTGCAGTAAAGCTACAAAAAATACAAACAATAAATCAATGAAAATGAATAATAGAATAGGAAAGCTTTACTCAAACGCATTTACAAGTGACAAAATAGGCATTGTGGCTGGAGCCTTCATTAGCACACAAACAATACACAAACAGTATTGTTAAATAACAAATATTCATATGTGCAGTTGTGTACGCTGGATTGGACATGCAGTCAACTGGAGCTTACTGGTTCTACTTCTCATATTTCTTGACTTACTCATATATGAATAGGAGCTATAGTATAGCCCCATGCATACAGAGAAATCATCATCCAGTGCCTTGCCGCTGACGTGTGCGATCATGTCTCCACGAATTGCCATCTCCGACGCCATGGATCAATTCGTGTGTTGACTCCCACCATGCCATGATACAAGACTCAAGAATCTTCTCATGCTGTCTTCCTCTATCTATCTTTCTGGTTGCCACAACATGTTAAAATTGTTGTATTATCAAACGTGGCCAAATAATGATGAATGCCTCTTTCTGCTTAGCATTCTTCTATAAAACCACATCTCCAAGGCTTCCATGGACTTTTTCACCTGTTTTTGTCCTGGATTGACAGCCGTATGTTAAAACTGGTTCTATGTAACATGCAAGAACTCTTTTTCTAACTTTCAAACACAGTGACTTATTGCACAGAGTGTTCTTCATTTGATAGAATGCAGTTTTTGCTTGTCCTATTCTGCTCTTTATCTCAGTGATGCATCTTCCATCTGATGTTATCCATGTGCCTAGATATTTGAATTTTTGCACTTGCACAAAAATAACAGTCCTGTACTTTAATTGCGGAAAACTACTGAACATAAACTTGCCAAGACATCACAACAGCAAAAAATGCTGGTGTTACTGCAACGTCCTGTAAAAGATATGCAACTAACTTTTAAACTTTAATTGCACATTTAGGCACAATTTGTGTCTTTGATATTACCATGATTTCTGTGTTTCTATTATTCAAAGTAAGGCCCGTTTTGCACTTTCTAAAACCACTGTATCTATCATTTCCTGTTGAGAAATACAACTTTCATTGATATAAATTGTCAACTGCAAACATTGGACTGAAAAATTATAACAGTTTTTATAATTCCTTTTGTTTTTAAGAAAGCTATCAACAAAGGTAAATACAACAAGATCCTCAACATTAGTGAAATATTTATGATTTCTTGTTACAGATCTGGACTAAAGCTGAACGTGATGAAGTCCTCAATGCCTTGTCAGATCTGTTCTTATTAGGCGGCGACTGTGTTGTGGATTTGTGTATATGGCTTGGGCCCCTCATATTAGAGATTGTGTCACGCTTGACCCAATCAGTATTACGAGAGGGGCACTCAGGGCAGAGGCTGCTGAAAAAGATGGCGGTCGTGATGTGCGAAGGTTTTCCCATCAGTTCAGTGCTTCAGAGGTTAGTGTTTGTTAATTATTTATTGTTTTGAATTATTTGGTGTTTGAGTTAACATCTTAACCATAAGTCACTGTAGTCACACCAGTTTATACAGTTGGATAAAGAATGAAAAATAATCTGTAATTCATTTAGTTCATTTTGTAGCACTTGGTAATTTGTAAATTTGTGTACATCAACAGGAATTAAACTTAGCAACGAAACTTAGAATATTAATTCTAACATTAAATCAATACTACAGTATGGATTAGAAGCGCGAAGAATGACTAAAACAATTACTAATAACTACAGACATTCATTTATTGGTGCCTGTACACAAAAGAACTAAAATGTTATGAATCACCAATGTAGAGCTCATGGAGTGAACTAGACAAATACCAGTGATCCAATAGGATAAGAAAAGATGCTGGCCCTGGAAATGACATCCATTAAGAAAAGTATAATTAGAAAGATCTTTGTCTGGAATCCACAGGGAAAGAGAAATAGAGGTAGACCTAAACAGAAGAGAAGTCAAGTCATAAATGAAAATTATGGGGAGGATGTGAACAAAGCTGCTAATAGATAGCTAAAGATAGGATGACTTGCTTGAGGGCCTATGTCCCAGTGATAAATAAAGGACGAAAGAAGTAACTCATTAAAATTGTTCAAATATCACAGCTACATCTGAAAATGTATTTACATATCTGGTTAAAAATGTATTCAAAATAATGAAAAAAACGTGTTTAATCTAGTAGTTACAGAGTTAATCAGGGAAGCTTGTGTGTGTATATGTGAAGATGGAGGCAGTTGTGTTGACTGCAGTTTTGAGGTGGCTAGCTAGTACTTAAGTCACCATAACATCCGTAGTCTTGTGTTTGAACCTCAGTCCACAGACACTTCTCTCTTACAAGGACTTAACCTGGACATACTGTCCAAGTAATGCTGGATTTCAGAACTGTACTGGAACACTTGTACTGACTGGAGAGTGATATTAAGAATATCCATGAATAAGTATTAGTTGAAGATACAATAAAAGATGAAACAACCTATTTAATGATGAGATCGGAGATCAGCAGTGCTGATTGGATAAGAGCATTCACTCTGAAACTTCTGATGTGCTGATGGCGGGGTAGCAGGTTCAACCCCTACACTGGACAGTTGGACTAAAATAATGACTTTTCGTCCACGGCATGGGAATGCAAATTGCCTAAAAGTACCTTAGAAGTCGGAGTGGGGTTACCTGATGGCGAGGGACACTGGCAATAGGCAAAGCTAATGCACCCACAAAAATCGTCTAGTGCATTAGAAGTAGTAGTCTTCTTCTTCTTCAGCTTTCCGAGCCATTGAGGTTCTTTGCTGCAAATACAATCCGTCTCCATTCGTCTCTCTGGTGGACCTTCTCTTGCCAGTCGTTGATTCCAAGTGCTTGTAGGTCTGTATGTATATTATCTCTCCACCGTCTTCTTGGTTTACCTCGGGGTCTACAGTCATTTATTTCCTGAGTGTAAGCGAGTTTTGTTTCCCTAGTATCTTCCATTCTTTCTATATCCCCCAGCCATTGCAGTCTATTAGCCTTCATGATACCAGTGATTAGCGGGGACTTAAACAGATCATAAATGTCTTTGTTACTTCTTCTTTTCCACTCTCCACTTTGTGTATCCCTAATGGGTCCAAAGATGCATCTTAAAATTAAAGTAGTAGTACGTGCATTTAAATTCATACTGTCTTTTCCTCAGGTTCGCTGTGGATTTTGTTCACCTGTATAAACCTTTTACATTGAAAGACACTTCAGATAGTGATGAACCTCCTAGAAAAAGAGCCAAGAAGAATCAGGCAAGTAGAGAATGAACATGTGTTTGCATTTAGGAAGAATTACTATAATTTGTGACCATTTGTCTGTTAACATTTCCTAAGGGAATATGACGTATGTATATTTTACATAATTGGACGTACACAAGGGGTAATATGGATAGTGTTATTAGGCTGAATTTACGTAACCATATATATTTATGGTACTTAGTTTATGGGTCTAGTTAGATTTATCACAAAGTCATACTGGTCAGAGAAAACATTGTTGCCAGCATTGGTGATTGGATCATTATCATCATGTGCTTTGCAAAGCGACATAGGTGTTTTATGTCTTTATACAGATTTTGGTGTTTTGGATCAATTCTATTGATATTCCTCAGTACCAGTGTCTTATATCATCAAGCATGATTTCTGTCGGTCTGCCTCTGCCTTTTCTATCGCTGATCTTTCCAGTCATCTTAGTGTTTTTCACTGCCTCTTTTCCCATTACATGACCAAAGAACATTGATTGCCTCTTTCTTATAGTTACATATATTCTGTTTTCATTAATTGAATACTGGACTGCTTAATGAAGAGATTGAATATTGGACCGGTTTATATATTAAGTGCACTGGCTTCAAGACAGTCTCTGCCCCATTTATTAACTGTTGGAAATGTGAACACTGCCACTCAAACATACATATTGGAAGCACCACATTTTTGCTTTATAGTAACTTAGAAAACCACATAGTAATCTTCTTGTCTTTATCTGTTTGTTTTGGGGTGTCAGAATGAGTAGTTCCCGATTGAGCTCATACACTGCAGTGTTTGTTGGATCAATTACACCTTTCATTCATATTTTTCTGGGATGGCCTTCTGTTTTTTCCCTGTTATATAAGAAACTCTTTGTATACGTTGTCCACTGGTAGCCGTGATATAAGGCCAGATCACTTATTTACTGTCTTTTGATGAAGTCTAGAGAGCTGCAATGGCATGGTGGTTAGTTGGCTTGCCTGCTTAGAGAGTGGTCAGGATTCAAGCCTCAGCATGGGTAGGATTATTTTTTCCAACCAGTATGGCTCTGGGAAATGTATCAATAGTTACTAAGAAAGCACTCTATAACACAATCTTCCTACCAACTATATGCTGACAATAAAAAAGAGAAATGAAAAATCACTACAAAAATGAGATTCCTGAGAAGAATACTAATGTATCAAGAAGAGAGAAAATCAGAAATGAAGAGATCGGGACTAAAGTGGGGGTTATAGAAGTGCTATATTTTATCAGAAGACAATTTAAATGGTTTGACCATGTAACTAGATTACCAACTAACGGTATACCACAACAAGCAATGATGTACAAACCAAATGGAAGCAGAAGAAGAGGATGGCCACGTAAACGATGGATAGAGGGATTAGCAGAGTCCATGAGAATCTCGATCCCTAACCGGGCACTCTCCCACTTTTTACGCTTCACCTCGGATGAGAAGAGACTCTGATATTGATTCAGCCTCATAAAAATGGTACCCGACAATTGTAGGAATTTCCTGGGAATTGTTTCAGAGGTATAGAAAAGGAAGGGAACTAGCCATCCCATCTCATATATAATGCCTAGAATATATGAAGGCCTAACACTTTACACACACACACACACCCCCCCCCCCCCCCCCCCCCCCCCCCCCCCCCCCATGGCAGTATCTGTTATGGGACTATCTTTAACTTATTAAAAACATTACTGGTGTAACTAACTTGTTTCCTAATAGCATTTATCCTGTTTCTCCTTCTTATGTTAGTAATACTAATAGTATCCTTCTTAGGCATGTGATTTCCTTTGTGACAATGTTTTATTTTTTCTTGCCATCAATGTCCAGGTCTACTACTGACGGCATTGCATGGGAAGGAAAATTGTTTGAGAATGCTCATTTGTTTCTATTGCTGTGTGCTTGATGTGTAATAATAATATCTGCCGGATGATCTAGCTGGCTTTGTACTTTAAGTACATTGAATTGAAAATGCTTATTTGATGTAGCAAAAGTCTGTTTTCCTACAGGGTTTAAATGTACATAGAATGTTTAGAGGCAAGTTCCAAATAATGAAACTTGATGAAACTGGCACACATTTGATACTGTTTGTATAACTTTGTAGATTTCGGACTTGGATTGGTGTCATGCCATGTGGAGCTACATGGTGTATCTGCCAGAGACAGCCGACAAACTGGGCATAGAACGTCTTGACGACTATTTGTCCAGCACTGATGGTCTTGTTCGGTGGTAAGTTGAAATTGTTTTAAAGTAGCTGTATTTCGAACTTGAAAGAGAGAGAGAATATTATTCTCATTGCTGATGCTGATGCTGTTAGTTGTGTGGAATGATAGGAATTCATATATTCAAGGTTATGCGTCTGGTCAGAAAACATCCACACTGAAATGGAGATTGAAGTCAGACCTCTGTTTGGAGTGGAGATTGAACTCAGACTTGTGCCTGAAGTGGGGATGAAATGCAGACCTCTATATGAAGTGTGAAGTTTGAAAGCAGGTCGCTGTATGAAGGGGAGTTTGATTGCTGACATCTGTATGAAGTGGAGATTGATTGCAGACATATGTATGAAGTGGAGATTGAATTCAGACTTGTGTGTGAAGTGGAGATTGAACCTAGACTTCTGTATGAAGTGAAGATTGAATGTAGACCTCCGTATAAAGTGGAGATTGAATGCAGATCTCTGTATAAAGTGGAGATTGAATGCAGACCTGATTGATTGATTGATTTAGGAACCGACATCACAGCATTCGGGACATTCCCATAAGCGCTCCGTCCCCATCCTCAGCAGCCAGCGAAGAGTTCCAACACTAATAGTTCCAGTAGCAATCTGATTATATGTCCGTCTCGCCTTTCCTCTGAGCGTCGAGCATCGGCCAGATCCCCTCGTCACACCTCGCTGCCTCATTCTTACCAGACTATGATGATCCATTTGCTCCTCCGAGGTGTACACGTGCTCCCACAAGGCCGCAACCACGTCTATCTTGTCATGCATCAATACTCCACCAAGTTTTGCCGAGCCAGCCAATCTGTCCGCCTGTTCATTCCCCAGCACACCGGCATGCCCCGGAGAAAAGATCCAGGTGATGCTTGCTACCCATGACCTCCGAAGCGAAGCAAGCCACTCTGCACGAAGCCTGCCTGTCCTCACCCTCCTCAGCATGCTTTCTGAGTCAGTTACAATCACAATGTGTGTATGTATCATGTTCTCTATCCAGCGGAAAGCTGCACTGACCGCCTCCACCTCCATTCTTAAGCTAGATGTTGTGTCATCATACGCCAGGCTCTCCTGCACCAAACGTCGACCATTAGCTTTTGCTAAGAATCCCCAGGCACTTCTCCTACCTCTCAACACCGAACCATCCGTGTAGATAATCACATCACCTGGGCGAGAATTATCCTGAATTAGTTGCTGAATTTCCACTTCCGCAGCCCTTGCTGGCCACTCCCGGCTCAATGTGATTATAACTCTGCATAAGTTTGACTGCTCGGCTGGCACTCTGACCCACTCCTCTCCTCGCCTGATGTTCTCCAAGGGGCACACCTGTCTGATCGTATCCTCCGCCTGAGCCTTCCATGATTTCCCTCTTATCAGTCGCTGACCCTTCACTACGTCCAGCGCCTCATGCAGTGGGTGATCTGTGTCTGCAGCTACTCTGAGGTATGCCTTTGCCTGCATCACCTTGTGCCTACCAGCAACAGTAGGCAGACCAAGGATGTAACGCATACACACTACTGGGGTGTCTCGGGTGCATCCTAGAATGACCCACATAGTTTCGTTCTGTATGCGCTCTAATTTCACCAGCTGACTCTTTGAGACAGTGAGCAGTCCTAGTCCATAATCAATCACTGAGAGGATCAGGTGCTGGTATAGTATGCAGACCTGTATAAAGTGGAGATTGTAGAAGTGGAGATTGAAAGCAGACCTCTGTATGAAGTGGAGATTGAATGCAGACCTCTGTATGAAGTGGAGATTGAATGCAGACCTCTGTATAAAGGGGAGGTTGTAGAAGTGAAGATTGAATGCAGACCTCCGTACAAAATGATTGATTGCAGACCTCTGTATGAAGTGGAGATTGAATGCAGAGCTCTGTAAAATGTGAAGTGGAGAATTTGCCACTGCTTAATAAAACACAAAATGGTTTGAATTCACCACTACCAGAATTTGTCTATTTATTCTGCTTTTGACTTTCTTTTGGCATGCATATTTTATTTCCACAGTAAAGATGAATAAAATGTACCCATGAATATGTATGTTGTTATTATAAACTTTGCCTTACATGTATTCTGCCAGTACACTACTTTTTTCTCCCTGTAAATCAGGTATGCATCGTGTGCATTGAGTAAATACTATGCAATGTCAGAATCTGAAACAGCAGCATTTCTAAAGAAGTATTTCACACCAGATGAACAAAGAACATTCACTATACGGTTTGTATCATATTTATCTTCAAATTATATTACCATTATCTGTCTTCTGAATGTAATTTGAATGTCACATAAAATCTCATTTTCGTAAAGTGAATTACTCAGCATCATTTTGTCAGGTCTGTGACGTATCTTCTTTCGTTCGATTGACATATGTCTATAACTGCAAAGTTGTCTCTTGCATGAATTAAACTGTCTTTTTTGGTTCACTCAGTTGCCCATGATGTTTATCTTCCACCGTTGTTTCTCTAGGCCAGAATGTTTGCCTAGATATGTCATATTTTTGGCAGTCTTGGAGTGTGCAATTTGCTGTCTTCGACGCCAATCCACATGTGCACATGGCTGATTCACATATCTTGAATTTTGTATACATGTGGTTGCGTAATCAATTATGTCCTTAGAAGGTTTGCCTAGATATGTCGTATTTTTGATAGTCTTGGAGTATGCAGTTTGCTGTCTTCAACGCCTATGCACATGTGCACATGGCTGATTCGCCTATCTTGAATTTTGTATACATGTGGTTGCGTATTCAATTATGTCCTATTCTGAGGCACAGAATACTGATTTTAATAATTCTGCCAATACCTGGTCCTGTGAACTATCTGATTTGGGAGACCCTGCTACTACCTGGTTCCTGTGAACTATTTTCAACTTTGAATACTAAACAATTTTTGGTAGTTTTAATAAGGTGAAAATATCAGAATGACAGTTATAACATTTTGTGTGGAAGTTAACATGGATGGGGTAGTTGGAAGATCAGGGTGAAAGGATGGGTTTTATTTAAAATTCTGTATTAGCTAAACATAAAGAATAATACTGGAGAATTAATACGATATCCTTGTGTTACGAAATACAGTGTTTACTTGACCTGTCCTTTCTGTACTTTGATGCATCTTTCACTTGATTTTACCAACTAGAGTATCTGACCATGTGAACTTGTTTCTACATTAATCTTATTCTGCTTTGTTTATTCATTATTGTTTTTTAATTGTTGGATGGTATTAGTGTTGTGCCTGTTTATGGCATTCTTAAATGTTGTATGTCCTTTGTAGGATTTTGGTATCCTAAACCCAGGTTGATTTATTTAACGATTCTATGTTCAGTAGTTTGCCACTGCTTTCTAAATGAGAAATCAACATTCAAGTCAAACTGGCTGACCGGTGTGTGGATTGAACTCACATCCCTGCCATGAATAGACTATAAGTTTATAAGCAAGAACACTAAGACATATGATGCCGTTGACCTCTCTTTCAGAATGGCTGCAATATTTGCACCATTTGAACAACACATCCAACTTATTCTTGGCATTTATTGACCTTGTTAGCCTTCCTAAGTATTTTGTTCTCCAGAATAGTCTTCCTAGATTGCCATTTGACCTGTGTTCATTTTAAAGTAATCTAGTGTTGCCATTTTGTGTTTGATTGCTATTGTCAGATTGACACTTGTCCTTTACTCATAACTTCTATTACATAACAGGGTTGACAAAGAGGTGCTGGCTTTACAAGAAAGACTGCACAAAGCACAAGGAGCAGTGGAGGTCGAGAGTGTGGATGCTACCCAGTCTCACACACTGCAGACTGTAACATCCGGTGACCTGACCTCACATGTGGTCAGTGTGATGGGCATCCTGTTGCCTAAACTTGGACAGACATCTGAGTCTGATTCTCAGGTATTGTGATTAACAAGGAGGACATTTTTTTGGGTCTGTATGTAAATCTGTCTTTGAATGTTAGAGACGTCTGAGATGTCATGTAGAACCTGTTCTGCTGTAGGTTGTGAAGCACGGAATGTGAGGGAACATATAAGAAAGTGCTTTGGGGAAACAGATGTGGCTTCTAAGATGAATATTGAGGATACCTTGGTCTGGCGGAGTCACTAATAATGACTGCCTGGAAAAGACTAATAAAAATATAACATTATATACAAATATAAGCGGGCTGCTGGCGGGTGTCTTTGGTCATGTAATGAGAAGAGAGGCATTAGAAAGCATCATGACGACTGGAAATATCAGCGATAGAAGGGGAAGACAGAGAAATGGATTGGGACTGATATGAAGGAACATCATAAATGGAATTGATCCAGAGCACTAGGGACCTAGATCTTGTGAAGATGCATGAACGCCTACGCCAGTTGGCAGGACACTTTGTGATGATGATGTAAAGCAGAGGTAGAAAAATCCAGGCGCCTGGTCACCATGACACCTGTACAGTTTTACATCGCTCCTGATATTTCACTAGTTTTCTTAACCCGTATTTGTAAAGGAAATAAGCAGGTGGCTGAGGAAAAAAAAGGGCTGGATCCTGAATCTTGTTTTTTTTTTTCTTCTACCTCTGATGTAAACATACTGTCGGAAACAATGGAAACTAAGCATGGAAGGTATATCTCACAATGGTTATTTGCCAAACAAATGTTAGTATATTGTTATGGGACATTTTTTGATCGGTTACTTTTTACAGATTTCTGTAAAGTCTGAAGTCCACTGTGTAGTGTTGTATTTCTTTGTGTTTGTATTTGTTGTCTGTTAATTTTGTATCACACACGTTGTGGTAGGGAGGAATCTTTGGGGGACACAAACAGAACATGCTTCTTTCTTGGTAGAAAAACCTGCTTGGCTTCTATTGTGGTTGGCTCACGTTTGGTTCCTCGTCCAATGCATTACTAATCTTCAGCTGCCAAATGAATAAAGTATGCACGTAAGCCACATACACAAGGCCTTATACCATTGACGTAGAAGATGTATGCAACAAGAATCAACATCAGTGCACTCAGGACATTTCCACACATGCTCCATCACTGGCTTCAGTAGCCAATAAAGTGTGAATTCCTGTGCTGAGATAGTAGTGACAGACTGATTGACCTTCTGCCTGCATTTGTCTATGGGTAGAGTTTTGACCAGGCCTTCAAGATGAGTGGCAGAGGGAGTGAAAGGGGAACATGTCAAACATAATTTTGTCCGATAATTTCTGCTGTTGTCTTTTGTTTTGCAGATTTTCAGCCCGCTGGTATTAGTGCCGTCTACCCAGCAGCACCTGCGTAGTTTGGCTGTAGCCGTGTCTTGTTGTAGGCCGGTGTTGTTGCAAGGTCCTGTAGGTTGTGGCAAGACTTCACTTGTTGAGCACCTGGCCATGCTAACTGGTCGGCACGGGTTTCCAGAGATTCTCAAGATTCAGTTAGGTGATCAGACAGACAGCAAAGTAAGAATAACATGATGTGGTTGTGCAAAATTCATTTGGCTAAATAGTTGTATAACTATAGATATTAATAGTTTGTTTCAAAAGCAATTTAAGTTGTAATGTTTAGGGTTGAGGTTTTAAAATGTAAGCTACATGAGTAAACGATAAAGCTAGTTCCATAGTCGAACATTGGGGTTTGAAGTGAGACCTTCACAAATTCTAGGCCATGTGAGCGTGTGGGGCTAGTTCCCTTCCTCAGCACATCAGATTATTATGAAAATTACCTGGTGCCCATTTTTATGATGTTGAGTCCACCCCTATAGTGGGCCACTGCCACAACAGGCAAGCATACTGACCACTTTACCATCATGGCTGTGTGATTTTGTTTTCCCCATTTCTAATTTTAAAAAAGTCATGTTTAATTCTGTGCACTATCATCAGGTCTAAATAAAACAATGCACAGTACAATTATAAATAATATATTACTAATGTCACTCTTCATAATCTGAGTTATCACTGGATCAGAGTTCCTTTGCTGGTCTAGATACTTCCTTCTTCATTTTTTTATACCGTCAGATGTCATCCTGCATATATTTAGAGAAAATAGAAATCAACTCGAGGTTAATATCTCCATAGAGTTGTCCTCAAATTGAGCGGCCATGGCTCAAAATTCAATGGTTTTCAATCAATCAAAATTCAACAGTGTTTTCCTGTAGTGAATTTGAATAACGAAGACACAAACAATAGATTGCACTATTTATTGCCTGGCATATTTCGCTGCATCTCGTCAGGTACATACTGCAGAATTCACACCACATAAAGTAAATGGTAGATAAAGTAGATAAATCCTTCAGGCTGAAATATACACGTTCGCACAGAAATGTCAATTGTCTACCACAGTAATTTTAAGTTATCATAATAGCAGAAGCATATTTGATCCTGCCTTCATTAGCTAGCCCAGTGTATGCTCTGATGGGAGATTACTACTAATGTTGCAGCTATTAATAATGCTCCCACTTCCACATCTTCTTCTCCTCCTCCTCTTCTTTTTTATACATCTTCAGATGTCAACCTGAATATATCCGATGTCAACCTGAGTTTGTCAGGTGTATATCAAAATAATTTTCTCTGTTTTGCATTTATTGCACTCTTAAGTTGTGAAACCCATGGAAATAATTAGCTCTGAATCTGTAACAGTAAATTCTAACTCAAGAGAAAGATCTGGCACACCAATCCCTTACAGCCTTTAATAGTAAATCAGTTGTTGGAAATTGAGATCAGATCTGTTGAATCTTAGTACTGCTGCATCTACTAAGTCTCTATAATATTCTAACTAGTTTTTATTTATTTGAAATGGTTCCGTGATCTGTTGTCTGTTGCAGGCTTTGTTAGGCACGTACTGCAGTACAGAGGTTGCCGGTGAGTTTGTTTGGAGAGCTGGTGTCCTCACTCAGGCAGTTTCCAGGGGCAGTTGGGTCTTGCTGGAGGATGTGGACACAGCACCTATGGATGTTCTGTCTTTGTTGGTAGCACTGGCTGAGACCAGGACATTGATGGTTCCTGGTCATGGTGATGAAATAAGGGCGGCGCCAGGTTTCCAGCTTTTCACAACACAGAGGTAACTAGATGGGCATTGATATGTTTTTATATGTTGTTTTGTGCCTCTCTTAGGTTCAGTTCAGTCTCGGTTCCAACATCACAGCAACGGGTCATCCCCATTATGCACCGTTCCTGTGCCAGTGAATATCACATATAATGTTCTGCCCCACGTGAAAAGTGGAAAAGACAGAAGTCTCGACAAACAACAGCCCGCTCAGGCAGACACTGCATAATGCTGCCACCAGAATGTCACCACAAAAGTCCTCCTTGCAGCATTCATCCTTGATGGAAGTGACAGTCACTATCCCAACCAGATGTTCACCTACAAAGTCTGGATGTTTCTAGATGTTGGTGTTCCGTTTCTAGATGTTTTCTAGCCAGCCGCGCCATTATATCTCTGAAATGCAGTTCACGGAACAAAACAACCTTGGACAGATGTAAAAACATTCACTGTACATAATGCAGTTGCCAGAATGCCAACACAAAAGTCCTCTACGAAAATACAGTTCATCATTGATGGAAACGGCAGTCATTAGAAAACAAGGCAAAAACAACCGGTCACTTCTACATCACAAGCCGCTATGCATGCATGCCTCTCTTAGGGTTGTACACGTGTCTTTAAGATGTCAGGAGAGTTGAACAGTTTTAAAGATTAATGATGCATGTCAACTACGGTGGTCATGTGTTCAATTATCATTTAAGTCAGAGATATCTAAGTTGGACTCCCAGATCGACCAAGCTTAAAATAATTACCAGGGCATTTACTGGGTATTAAAGGTGGCCAAGTGATTTTTATCACATTACCCATCAAATTAGGAGTCCGTGGTGAAGTCAAGCTATCAGACTCAGGACCTGAAGGTTGTGGGTTCGATTCTGGGCAGCGCCCTTCAGTTCACGGGTGAGTTTTTTTCGGAGACTCCTGGGGGGTCATCACTGGAGTTGCGGAATTCGTGCTTTGTGCGATGCTTTCCGGAAAGAGACTGAGCCATATGGGGAAAACCCAATGCAATGAAGACGACTTTTTTAAGTGACCTATCAAATGCTGATTTTCTAAAGTTATGAGGTTAAAGCCATACACCCAGTGCTCATCAAGATGTCCCTCACCATCATGTGAACCCACTCCGACTTCAGAGGTACTTGTAATTTACGTCCCCAAGTCAAGGACGACAGGTCAACATTTTAGTCCAGCTGTCCGGTGTAGGGGTTGACTCCTTATCTTGGCATCAGCACACTGGATGTTTTAAGAATGCATGTTCTTATTCAGCCATGCCGACATCAATAAGATATATCAAAGTCTCCCATACATACACATGTCCATATGGGACTTTTTGTTCAGAACCCTGAATACATCTATCAGGGGAACCACAGCTTAGAGGATGCAGTGTATCCGCAGTCTCAGAAGGTACTGAGTCTTTTTTCAACATAGGACTAAGGACGCAGAGGTGTTTCCAAGGCACCGGGCTGGGTTCTATACTGGCCAAGACCTATTGACGCGTCCTCGCTGCCACATTACGTTTAGACATAATGACATCATCGGAAAAGGCGGTAGAAAATCATAGAGGAAAACACCACAAGAAACTGTTGATAAAGAACACAAAGGAGTGACGTGAGTTATCAACAGAAAGGACAAGGGAGAGGACCTTGGGTGATTCGGCTGAGGCGCGACATATTGTGTGAAGCCCGTGTTCGTTTGGAGATTTGGTTGTGAGAAGGCAAAGGCTTGGCTGAGGACTATCAGGTGGAGGATGTCTAACGAAGAAGGTGTCAATATTGAGCAGAGGACCTGAAGGCATGGAACACCTAGACAATCGGTGAAAATGAGAACAGCGAGATAGATTGAGCTCCTAACTACAGTCGGACATTACTGGGATAGAGTCGTAAATATTTTGTATGAATGCCGTTCCTGTGTTAAAAGGGACAATTCATTTTCTCGATGAATCCATTGTATTGATCCAGCGCATCATTAAAAGAATGTGTGAGTACTGTCGTTTAGGATGGCGTCAGTTGATTCTTCGCATTACAGTTCGATAGTTCACGTGAGCTTATTATTGCTTCAACGTTAACGTTGCCAATTTGATAATTGCGAGAGTTGCGTTGTGGCACTCGCCGAGCGTCCTGGGCAACAGGTCCCTTTGGGGTCCTGGCTAAAGTCAGTAGGATAATTGATTCCTTCAAAGTCGCAGAGTGTCTGCCTGCACGGCGAGGAACCACCAGTCTGCACACAAATAAGCCAGACATGGGACAACGGATACTCATGTAAACCTCAGGTCCTGTATGGCATCACACTGATGTTGGACAACAGGATGTTTTCATCCGACATACAGGACTTCACGCTGGAGTTCACAGCCAGTGAATGCAAGCAAGAAAACATAGGACTAGGAATTTCTCCAACAACCACAAGATATCTTAAGATACGATCCCCTGATCTTTTCTGTAATGATATCAAATACCCAGACTTTTTAAGATACGGGCAAAAAATGGGAGGTCCCATGTGCAAGTTAACAATTCCATGGCAGTTGAAAATTGCAGAGAGTGGGCTAAATTGCAGGACTAAAAATCCTACCTATTGGGATGTAGACCTTGGATAGAATCTGCCTAGAGGAAACAAACTATGTACAAATGTATGCCGAGGTCGGATACACATTGACCATTGAAGTACACATATAGGTGTGACACACTTCCCTCAAAAGAGGGACGAAGAAGATGAAGATGAATACATTTATCAACACCCCCAGGCTTTTCTGGGAGTGCCAGATAGGTTTAAGGGTGCGGCATGAAAACTGGAGATATAAAGACTACCATGCTGACCTGGTGAAGGTTATAGTCACCAGGTTTATAGGCATAACATGGACAAAGATCTCAAGGATATACCTGTATAAGTCGAAGTGTGTTCGCCTGATGGCAAGGGAAACTGGTAATAGGGAAAGCTAATCAATCAATCAATCATGTGCCATGCCGGAAAGCGTGGGCGGTCATGACTCGCCATTTCACTCGATCACCAGTGTCGTGGATCAGCTCAGTGTTCCTGTCTCGTCCATGCCATGTGGCCAAGCCATCCAGGTATTTTCCTCTCGGTCTTCCTCTTGGTCTGTTCCCCTCTATCTTGCCAGTTGTCACTAAGTTCTCCAATCCATTTCTTCTCATAACATGTCCAAAAAATTTTGACTGTCTACGTCTAATTTCTCTAATCAGTTTACGATGTTCATTTGTCTCCTGTAGTACTTGGTCATTGGTTTTTCTGTCTGTCCATGGTATTCTTTGCATTTTCCTCAGAAACCACATTTCTGCAGCCATCAGATGCTTTTCAGCTTGACTGCTCATTGTCCAAGTTTCACATCCATACAAAAGAACAGGCTCTATGTATCCCCTCAACACTCTTTTTCTCGTTTCAATTGACATCTCCCCTCTGCTGTGTGTCCACCGTGACGAGGTAGAGGGGCTTGTGCGTCCCAATGACCCCAAGAGCTATGCCGACGGTAGCACAGCTACTGGTAGGGCCACCCATGTCGGACAGGTCAAAGGAGAGGGACCAGACGAAGAGACACACAAACCTGCTGCCTTGTAGGTAGACTGGGGACAGTCAAAGGCTAGGGAAAGCATCCCAAATACATGCTTGTCGAAATCGGATGTACTGAGCCACAGGCTTGACAAAGCAGTGCAACGTAAAACCTGCTGCCTTGTAGGTAGACTGGGGACAGTCAAAGGCTAGGGAAAGCATCCCGAATAAATGCTTGTCGAAATCAGATGTACTGAGCCACAGGCTAGACAAAGCAGTGCGACATAACTTAATTCATGATGTCACAAATCAAAATTAATCGATATGGTGCTAATCCTGTGAAGTCCCATCAGGCGGTGATAGTGCCGGGCCCCCTGCCTCGAGGGGGTCCACCCATGACTACTGGTGGTCACCTTCCCCTGTGCTGTGGAGTCAAGGCACAGAGGAGTAGGTTAAGAGCTATTGACCAAATACCCCGGACACTCAACATACTACAGTGGAATGCCGACGGAGTTTACAAGAAGAAAGACTCCCTAACACAGCGTCTTCATAAAGATAGAATAGATGTGGCATGCATTCAAGAGACACACCTCAACGCCAATCACAAATTCTCAGTCAGAGGATATCAGGCCACACATTTCGACCGCGAAGGACACAAAGGAGGAGTTCTAATACTTACACGAAATACAATACCTTGCAGCGAAGTATCTGTGATCTCTGACAACCAAACGGAAATTATAGGTGTTGATATAATGATAAAGGACGTGAAAATAAGAATCTACAATCTGTATAGCCCAGCAGATAAGGACCGTACACTCTCAAACATGAAAATAACTGACACAAACTGCATTATTGTCGGAGACTTTAATAGCCGTTCAGAAAGATGGGGATACCCAGATACTGACAAAAGAGGTGATGAATTGGAGGACTGGGAAATAGACTCAAATCTCCATCTACTCAACAAAGCGGATGACACACCGAGCTTCTACTCCAGAAGATGGCTTACCACTTCTACTCCAGACTTAGCTTTCTGCACAGGGGACATCCTCCACAAAATCGATCGCCATGTGCTGGACCAATTAGCAGGTAGTGACCACAGACCAATCAAGCTTGAAATGAATATGGAGTATGTTCCACAGGAGCAAAAACCCTTGCCCCGCTGGAATTACAAACGAGCAGATTGGGACAGATTTGCCATACTAACAGACAAATATTGTGAAAACATAAATACACGATATGGCAACATAAAGCAAATGGTGGAAAGTCTAAACAGAGCGATAATACAGGCAGCCACTGAGTCCATTCCAAGAGGAGCGAGGAAAAATTACAAACCATACTGGACTGCAGAACTACAAAGTTTGGAGGACAAAGTTGAAGATGCCAGGAAGACAGCAGAGAGAGAACAAACAATTGAAGCAAACATCTCTCTCAAAGCCATCTCAGCAAAATATAAAAGAACAGTTAATCAAACAACAAGAGATTGTTGGAGGGAAAAAACAGAAAACCTGAATTTTGACAGGGACGGAAACAAACTATGGAAACTAGTGAAAGCCATGAACAATGAAGGACCTAGAAACAAACAAATAACAATTAAACAAGGAAATGCCTTGCTTACAGGAAAAAAGGCTGCAAATGCACTAATGGAACACTATGCAAATGCAAACCACATTGATATTACAACCGAACAGAAGAAAGCAATCAAAGACAAACAGATACATCATACAAATACAGAGACAGCAGCAGAATATATGATGGCAAATCTAACAATGGAAGAAATGGAACAGGCAATGAATACCCTAAAAAAGAAGAAATCACCAGGAAAGGATGGAATCACAAATGAAATGCTAATAGGACTAGGCACCAAGGCAAAGAAGAAACTACTAGCAGTCCTAAATAACAGCTGGAAGAGAGGAATAGTCCCACAGGCATGGAAGGAAGCTATACTAATACCAGTCCCAAAGAAAGGAAAAGACCTGGAAGAACCAAATGGCTATCGACCTATCAGTCTACTTAGCTGTGTAGGAAAATTAATGGAACGCATTATCAATGGCAGGCTAACATGGCATCTGGAAGAAAACAAACTCTTAACACCACACCAAGCAGGATTCAGAAAGTACAGATCCACTGAAGATCAAATAACCTATATAGCTCAGGAAATAGAGGATGCCTTCCAAGAGAAAAAGCACACACTAGCAGTCTGGATAGATTTAGAAAAAGCATTTGATAAAGTATGGAAGGAAGGACTGAAAGTAAAACTGCAAAACATGCATGTTTGTGGGAAAATGTATAAATGGATCAGCCACTACCTTGAGAACAGAACTGCCAGGACAAAAGTACAAGGACAAACAAGCAAAATGATGCTGCTGGAGCAAGGTGTCCCCCAAGGAGGAGTTCTTTCACCAACATTATTCCTAGCATATATAAATGACATCACAGAAAATTTTCCAGCCAGAGTACAACACATCCTCCTTTGCAGATGACCTAGCCATATGGACATCTGAAGAATATATTAGTACAGCTAACAGCAGAATACAGCAAGCCTTATTAGCGCTAGAGGACTGGTTAAAATCATGGCTAGTGAAGATAAGTGAGGAGAAAACAACATGCACAGTGTTCTCCCTCTCAAATAAAACTCAGCAACCTAAGCTGGTATTGAATGGAAAAATATTGCGCCATGAAGAAAATCCAAACTATCTAGGAGTCACCTTTGATCGTCGCCTGACATGGAAGACACAGGTTGAGAAAAATCGAACAAGAGCAAGGCAAAGAATGGCAATCATGAAAAAGCTTGCTGGTACAACGTGGGGAGCAGATGAGAAAGTTCTCAAGAAGTTATATACTGGACGGGTGAGGCCAGTACTGGAATATGGCATTGCAGCTTGGGCAACAGCAGCTAAGTCAAACTTTAACAAAATAAGTAGAGTCCAAAACCAAGGAATGCGAATCATAACTGGAAGCCTGAAGACAACGCCTATTAATGAACTAGAAAAGATCACTTGTTTACAACCAATGCAGGATAGAAGAGATAGCAGAGCCCAGCAACAAGCAGAAAAATTTAGAAGATTGACAGACCACCCTATGTATAACAGGTTTAATGGTTTTGGAAAAGGAAGACTGAAGCGTAGCAACTTTGTAGAAACTGCAAAACGAAGGATTAGGGCAAATCCTATACTTAACATATCAACAGTCAAGCCCATACACAATGCACACAAGTTCCCAGCTTGGAGACAGCAGCAACTGCCTGAGATGATAGAAAACATTCCTGGTATTGAGAAAAAGAACACTCAGCATGAAACCGAAAGAAGAGAAATAACCCTAAACTACATAAAAGAACATTACCCAAGCAGGAATTGGACCCATGCATATACAGATGGATCAGCCAAATATTCAATAGAGAATGGAGGAGGAGGAATTCTCCTAAATTTAAAAAATGGAGTGAAAAAAACACATTCAATGGCAACTGGAAAATTTTCAAGTAACTTCAAAGCGGAGGTAGAGGCTTTGAAAACTGCAGCAGAAATGCTCCTGATGGAGGAAAATAAAGAGAAGCAAATAGCTATCTTCACAGATGCAAAGTCAGCTGTCTCAATACTGAAGAGCAATAACAGCACAGAACTAACTGACCTAAGAGCAGCACTCCATGGTCTATGCCAGAAATCCAAAAAAGTTGTAATACAGTGGATCCCATCACATTGCAGTATACCTGGAAACGAAGAGGCTGACAGACTGGCAAAAGAGGGCGGACGACTACCACAGCCTGACATAGACATGACCTATAATGAGGCAAAGAGGTTGATAAAAAGCACTTATAGAACCAAATGGGAATCAGAGCATCCAGGCCATCAGAAGGATGATGCATATTACAAACTCGACCGAAGAGAACAAGTAGCAACCTTCAGACTCCTCACAGGACATAACAGGCTGAAATACCACTTGTTCAATAAACTAAAGATAGGAGATACCGATGAATGTAATTGTAGAACTGGAAAAATGACAGCAAAACATTTGCTGCAGGATTGCCCAACATATGCAGAACAGAGAAAGATATTTTGGCCCACACCTGCTTCATTTGAGGACAAGCTCTATGGAGATATCAACAAGCTCAAGTTGACAGCAGCTTACTTTAACTACATACAGGTTGACATTTAAAGGTGCATGAAGACCCAGAGGCATGAAATGGAATATTGCTTGGATAGCAAATCCATTATGTGGAAAGTCCAAATCGAAAGCTCGCTGTGTGGGCTTCATAAAAGGTGGAAAAGTGTCCTAGTGGCGCGAAATGGAATATTGCTTGGACAGCAAATCCATTACGTGGAAAGTCCGAATCAAAAGCCCATTGTGTGGGCTTCATAAAAGGTGGAAAAGTGTCCTAATGGCATGAAATGGAATATTGCTTGGATAGCAAATCCATTACGTGGAAAGTCTGAATCAAAAGCCCACGGTGTGGGCTTCATAAAAGGTGGAAAAGTGTCCTAGTGGCACGAAATGGAATATTGCTTGGATAGCAAATCCATTACATGGAAAGTCCGAATCGAAAGCTCACTGTGTGGATGTCATCTGCAGACTGCATACTTCTGGTTTCCGGAAGAACAGCCTATGGTGAACGGAAGGCCCAATATACGGAAGTGAGGCTAAGCAGCCATGTGCAGGACGTGACGATTCCTTGGGTGAGCCCAGTACCAGAGCGCTATGTATCGGCTCTGCAAGTATGGAAGCCTCCTTGGATGGCGGGGAATGCCCATGGTCTGCCCCTGCCTTCCCTTGAGGGCTGACCAGGATCTTTGGCTGTTCTATATGGACCAGCTGGGATGGGGGATAACACCACGACAGTGAGAGTCAAACGTCCTAAGAAACCCCCGGGAAGGTTAACCCGGTCAACAAATGCCCGCAGAAGTCGGATGTGTCGGCCTAACGGCGCAAGAACGCAGCTCTGCTGTAAACAGGCACAACGCAATCACATCCGAAAAAAAACTCCGGATGAACGAAGAAGAAGAAGAATTGACATCTTCTTATTGGTCAGAATGTTTTTCATCTAGCTAAAGGCTACTTTCGCCATGGCGATTCTTGTTCTAATCTCTTCAAGGCATCTCCCATCAGATGTTATAACTGTTCCAAGATAATTGTACCGATTCACTTGTTGAAGAATATTTCCATTTACTTGTATATTACATTGTGGCACTTCTTCCTTCCTACTGATGACCATAACCTGAGTCTTTTTACAATTTAATTCTAACCCCAGTTGCTCACTGTGTACAACAACCGCATCTACTAATTGTTGCAGGTCCTGCTCATTGTCTGCAATTAATACTGTATCATCTGCATATCTAATGTTATTGATGTTTCGTCCTCCAATGCTGATTCCATTTATATCCTCTACATTTCTGAAAATATTTTCACTGTACAGGGAAAAAAGATCTGGAGACATCACACATCCCTGCCTAACACCTCTCTTAATTGGCTGATACTGTCCCACTTCATTATCAATCCTTATTGCAGCTTGTTGTTTCCAATATGTTTTTATAAGTCTAATGTCTTTCCCATCAATTTGTAGATCTGCAAGCATATCCACCATGCTGACATGTCTAACGCTATCAAAAGCCTTTGTATAGTCAATAAAGCAAAGATGTATATCCTTGTTTACTTCTATAGCATGTTCAATAACTGTTCGCAGCATATACACAGCATTTACTGTACCCTTTCCTTCTACAAACCCGCATTGTTCTTCCCCTATTTCAGGTTGTATCTTCTTCCTCATTCTTTGCATGATAATTCTTAGCAAAATCTTTGTGATGTGACTCATTATACTAATTGTTCTATGTTGATCACATTCCAAGGTTCCTGATTTCTTTGGGATTGCAATAAATATAGAGTTACATAATTCAGGAGGTATATCTCCAGTATCATATAATGTGTTCAGCAGTCTGGTGACTTGATCTAGTCCAAATTCTTCTAAAGCTTTAATCATTTCTGTTGTGATGTTATCTGCACCAGGGGCCTTGCCAGCTTTCATATGCTTAAGAACATTTCGAACCTCCATCTCCAAAATTGGCGGTCCTTCATTATTAAATCTAATATCATACTGTTCGTCTCTGTTATCATCATAAAGGTGTTTCACATAATCTGTCCATACCTGTAGAATCTGGTCTTTTTCTATTATGATTTTGCCATCTTCAGTTTTTAGACACCCGGTTGATGTACTTGTTCTTTTATTAGTAAGTTCCTGAATTCTTTTGTGCACTAATTTGGTATTTTGACTGTTGTGTTGGCTTTCAATTTCTAAGCACTTTTCCTCAAGCCATGCTTCTTTTGCCTCCTTACATAATGTTCTGACTTGTCTGTGAATTTCTTCATATTTGACAGAATTATTTTTGCTGAGTCTTCTTGTTTCCATGAGGTGTAAAATTTCTTCAGTCATCCATTTCTTACGACCCACTTTCTTTAATTTTGGAATAGTTGTTTCTGCAGCCACATTGATTGAATTCTTCAACGTTTCCCATTGATCATCCACATCCTGGAATAGGATCTCTAGATCAGACAAAATTTCAAATCTGTTCTGTACTTCTATGTTGAATTTGTTTTGTATTTCCTTGTCATTACTCAATGTACACAAATCATATTTAGTGTTTCCTGTTATATACTTGACTTTCTTCAACTTTATCCTCAATGTTCCTGTGAGTAATCTGTGGTCACTATAACAATCAGCACTGGGAACTGTTTTTGCTATTGTTAATGCGTTTCTAAATCTTCTGCTAATCAGAATGTAGTCAATCTGGTTTCTAATCCTGGTATCAGGACTCCTCCATGTCCATAATCTTCTAGGGTGTTGTTTGAACCAGGTGTTTCCTACAATCATTTCCTGTTCTTTTTGCCCACTCTACGAGTCTGTATCCTCTTTCATTTCTCTCTCCTAAACCATAGTTTTCTACTGTTTATCTATCTCCTTGATTTCCTACTTTTGCATTGAATTCCCCTATTATGATGTTTATTTCTGAATTTTTACATTTCTTTAAGGCAGACTCTATGTCATTATAAAATTCTTCTACACTATCTTCACTGGATTCTCCTGTTGGGGCATATACTTGAATAATATTTATGCTAAAAGGTCTGCCACTTAATTTAACTAGTAGAACTCTGTCTGACACGGCCCATTATCCTTGAATAGATTTTGATGTT
The DNA here is from genome assembly GCA_014155875.1 of Cepaea nemoralis. Taxonomy (NCBI): domain Eukaryota; kingdom Metazoa; phylum Mollusca; class Gastropoda; order Stylommatophora; family Helicidae; genus Cepaea; species Cepaea nemoralis. Next base: position 232,524 of record JACEFZ010028233.1, read on the forward strand.
TTCCGGTCCAGAATAATTGCCACTCCCCTATGACGATCTTCACCTCCAGAATAAATAATCTTGAAATCTTCTTCTATCTTGATGCCTGCTCCTGTCCATCTCGTTTCGCACATACCTAAAATATTAATTTTTTCCCTTTCAATTTCTTGTTTTATGTTTTCTAATTTTCCGTCGTCGTTTAACGTCCTAACGTTCCAAGTTGCTAATTTTAACGTCTCTGTCCTTGTCTTGCGATGATCGGTCTTTAAGCGAATCATGATATACTAGGCACTTTTAAAGAGGTAGTTTGCCGTTGCTTTCCTCTATGGCAGTGACCTTACTGGTCGGAGACCGCAGCCATTGACTCAAGACGAGTTCCTTTGCCTGCCGTCGTGTAAATCGAGGCCATGACCCACAAATATCTGTCGGCTGCCCTCGAAATTACATCCACCACCTGCCTTCCGTGGCTTCTTTTGAAAACTTCCAATAAAAGGAACACAATATAACATCACATAATCCACAGGGAAACACTATTCACAGGGAATCCAATGAAAAACACTAAATAGCGTCCCTCCGAAAAGTAACGCTTCATCTTGTCGCCATTTTACCGGAAAGCTAATCCACACACAAAATCAGTCCAATGCACTCCTTAGTAGCAGGTGTATGGACTGCATTTGAGTTCAACCTGAGCGAATGAAAAAGAATGAAAAGACATGAAGAGTGGAGAAGTTACTTGTTTGTTTGCTAACATTTGTTCATCTTTGTTCTGAATGATAACATCTGCATTACCCACAGGTTGTTGAGTTCTTCTGATGGCTGGCACCACCAGCGTGGGGGAAACTCTCTACTGCTGGAGAAGCTGTGTACAGTGATAAACGTGGAGCCTCTGTCCAGGACTGAACTGAAGCATGTAAGGGACCAGTTATAAATATACTCTTTACCATTTCTTTTGAGCATATTGTTACCACCATTGCTGCTGTAGTTGACCTGTGATGTGACAGTGAAGTCAATACCGTTTAATAATTGCTTTAGCCACAGACTTGAAGTTTCTAATATCTGTCTGTCACTGACTGAGTGATTTAGTAAGTACTTTGTAATGTATGACCTACTAATTGACAGCTAGGTCACTGACTGTATGATTTGGTAAGTAGTTTATAATATGTGACCTGCTGAGTTACAGACTTGAAGTTTGTAATATCTGGCTTAGTTACTGACTGAATGATTTAGCATGTGTGTTAATGAGCTAGTCATTTGTGACTGGGACACAGACTTGAAAGTCTTAATAGCTGACTTAGTCCCTGACTAAATGATTCAGCAGTATGTAATAAGTGACTTAGTTCTTAACTTGTGGTATTTAGCTGCACATTAATGTGGATAGGGAGCTATACTGATAATGTCATGAGCGGGGTCAGGCGAGTGTTCTGTCCCTCTGTTCATCACCTCACTAAGTCAGAGAACGATTGATCATCTATTCCTCCATGTATTCAGGCATACAAATTACTCTATTACAGATGGCCCTATCACATCACAGGTTCCTGTCTCGGAACTTTGTTTTTATTTGGTGGTATTTGTTAGTCCGCCAGCTTCCTGGCCTAGAGGTTGGCGACTTTTCTCCATAATCTCATATACTCTCGTAAGTGACGATGGTGAGAATCAGCAGTGGTTTGAATCGCGTCTGTAACTTACGGGGTATGTGAGCCGGCCGCTTAGAAAGCAATAGCAAACTACTGAGCGTAATCTTGCCAAGAAATCAACAAGCAGCTGAAAGATGCTGATGTTGACAGCAATGTCCTGTAAAGGATATGCAAATATTTATTTATTTATTTGTTAGTCCAGCTCCACTCATATTTTGTTATTTGGTGGTATTTGTTAGTCCAGCTCTACTCATATTTTGTTATTTGGTGGTATTTGTTAGTCCAGCTCTACTCATATTTTGTTATTTGGTGGTATTTATTAGTCTAGTCTGACTCATATTTTGTGTCCAACTCCAACAGGTTATAGCCATGAGATATCCAGCCCTGGTGCCGGTAGCAGACAAACTGTTGGACATCTATTTCATGCTGTCGGTGGGCAGGCACGATGTCGAGGAACTTGCTCCTCAAGTGGAGTTACAGCCGACGCGAGGGAAGTTTCTTTCAACTGGAGGAAGACAGATCTCTACAAGGTTCGTTGTTAATTATGGCATTGTTTATTGATTGTTTTGTGTCTCTTGGCTTTTTTAACATATTAGTCTGGAAGCGTCAGAAATGTAATGGCTGGCATTCTTGCCTGGCAGCCCAGTGATCATGAATCTTGGGAAACCCCCTTCGAGGCATGGGTTTAAAAAAAAAAAACCCCAATAACTTGGGCTATTAGCTTAAAATGGGTACCAGTAATTGTCCTTGGAAATAAAGGCAAGTGGCTTGATATTGACCACTTCATCCATTGAATGCCAATTAGTAAAATAATGTGGGGCTAGCACTGTACAGCCAAGTCAGCATTTATGGCTTAAGGGTTAGCGATCCAGTTTCAATAGTTTCCTGACGAATCGGGTTGAGGTTTTAAATCAGCCGCAGGCAATTTGTGATCTGATCTCTGTGCGTTGAATTTGATGGTATGAGGCCTCTGCCGTTCAGAAAGTAATATCTAACTACTGTTTATATAAATTGCCCAGTAAATCACAAACAGCCAGTAAATGTTGGGGTTGATTGCAAAGTCCTGTAAAAGAACATGCAACTAACTAAGCCATATATCCAACACACCTCGTTGTGTGGAAATGGGTACCTTTTTTACATTTTTATAATAATGTGCCAGAGATGATGACTTCATATGAAGACTAGAAGTCTCTAGTAGGGATAGTATCAGGAATTACATAATCAAGAATGCGGGTGCAATGACAGCATTACATGATTAGTCATGTAATAGGACTAACTGCATACAGTTTGTAAACAACATTCACAGATACAGTTAATATAAGAGCAATAGGTGAACCTGGTAAGTGATGGGTTTGTGGAATAGCAGAGACAATGATCAAAAGCTTGATTTCTGCTCACTCAGCGACCTTAACCAGAGAGTTGTTCCTAATCTGACACTGAGAGACATAACAGCTGAAGTAAGTAGAAGTGATTTCCCCTTCTGCTTATCATCTCCCAGTGGAGCATAGGCCCTCAACCATCTCCCACAATGCCCTTTGTAGACTTGTTCATGATTGGTTGTATTTTGCTGCTCAAGTGTCCTACAGGATGAGGTTATGAGGTACGAGATAGAGGAAGATTACAAGTGAAGATCAGTGACAGCCTTTCACAGGAAAAGATGGGAAAAAATCAGCATTTGAAACATTTTGTTGAACATGAGATGTGGAGATGCATGTCCACACCAGTTGGCAATGCATTTGTTGATGATTTATTGGAGATTAATTTAAGGATGGCACTGTATAACGATTAACTTTAGAATGGCACTGTATAATTTAAGCATGAAAGACTGAATGGAGTATGAATGTACATTGTCGTCATCCTGTCCACTGCAATCAGGCATGAGTGTTCATGTCTCTTCGCAGGTCTCAAATCTTGGGGTTTCAGATCAACTCTGATATTTCTCCATTCTACCTCCACTCAGCATAATTTCTTTTGGTCTGCCTCTGCTTCCAGTGATCTTTCCAGTTGTCACAATGTTTTCCAACTTCTCTTTATATACCCAAAGAATTTGTCTGTCTTATAGTTGTGTATTGTGCTGCACATAAATGAATAAAATGCTTGATATTGGCTGCAAAAGGGTTAATAAGCTGGACAGTTCTAGTTATAGACAACCACTAGGATGAGAAAGTTTAGGAATAATTCATTTGCAATATCTGAAAGTATTTAATCAATTCTTGGTGAGTCCTCTAATTTTGCACGTTAACATGTTTGCTTGCAGAGATCTGATGACCTGGTGCAGTCGATCTAGTGTAGGCTTTGATCACAAGGAGTCGTCTCAAGGGCTGCGGGTGTTTCTGGAAGCTGTGGACTGCTTTGTTTCCTGTATACCCAAACAGGCCACGAGACTGTCTCTGGCTTGTGCTATTGGTGAAAGGTTAAACATCACTGAAGACAGGGTATGCAGACATATGTTAACTGTTTAGTTGATTCCATGTATTTGTGTAAGCCATGGTGGTGCAGTGGGTAGCTTGCTTGCCTCCTAGCCCAGTGATCTTAGGTTTGAATTCATATTTGAGGCTGATTTTTAAATTAGGCCAGGTCACCCTAAAATGTGTTCCAGAAAATGTGTTGGGAAGTAAAGGCAGCTAAATTGATATTGACCACATCACCCCTTGAGTGCTGATTGGTCAGTAAATATGTAGGTGTGCTTCCAGGGCTAGTGATAGTGAGATTCTGGGCATGTCCATGCACTGTTGGGAAGGTACTAACATCTAATTCAGAACTTGCTCTGCCACATGTTCCTGAGAGGTGACCTCACCCATACCTTGGATTGATTCCCAGTAGACTGGGGTTTGGTTAATGCGGTGGGGTTCATGCACTGGTTTACCATCATAGTGCTCTGAGGTTCTGTCCCAAATATTTGCAGAATTTTTGTGTAATCAAAACAGCAGAAATGTGGTTTGTGAGAAAAGCGGACATAAAAACGAATGAGACTGTCCTACAAGAAACACTTTAAAAACCAGAAATTAGGCAGAGACAGTATAGATTTTTTGGGCATACTGTAAGATTATGTGAAATGAGAATGTGTAAACTTGGTGACAGTTGGACAAATTGGGGAAAAGAGTAAGGGGAAGAAAGAGGTAAATACCTGGTTAGCTTGGCCACATGGTGTAATTAGGATACGACCACAGACCTGATCAAAGATGTCAGATGACAAACCCATGCTTATCTACATGACACACTGGTTTTATAGATACTTCATGGGAAATAGCCAAAGTACATGTTACAGACAGGTGTTGATTGTGATAATTATTGCTCAAATGAACTAACTTTTGTTCTCACTTCTATTTTCCCAGTCAAAGTACTTCTGTACAGATTACAAGCCATCACTTCGAGATTCTACAAATGCTCTTGAAATTGGGAGAGTAAAGGTGCAGAGACGGAGCCTGGCTCTCAGCAGTTTGACAGCGTATGTTATATAAACTTATATGCTCATGTAATGTCTAGAAACAGTTTTGTTTGTTTAGGACAGTTCATGAACAAATTCACAAGTATTGTTTGGTGACAATAGAAGTAGAAGAAAGAAATAGAGATTAGAGGACGCACTAGAAAACATGCACATTTACATCTAGTTACCATCCAGGGATTGAAACCTGTCACCTCCAAATTATAACAGCATCCCAATACAGGAACAAGTGCATGATCAACTTGGGTTTCTCAATTGATATTTCTTTGTTTGTTTAATTCTTTTGATCACAGGCACATGATATAGTAAAACATCCAAATTCTGGGTCAGGAGTGAGGAATTACATGAAGGCATGGAGATGTGGTTTTATAAAATGGTAACACCATGGAAGAGAACTGATTACTCACATCAGAATTCTACATTCTTTGGGCATATCATGAGAGGAGGAAAACTGGAGCACATTGTGAAAATAGGGGAGTAGAGGCATAGGGAAACCAAGAAAGGGCCAGAAGTTATGTCTTAATTTAAATTGTAACCCCAATAAGTCACATGATTCAGAAATCTAGTATAATTCTCTGTTCTTCTATATTGTATTCATTCGTATTTCCCTCGTTCGATACAATTGCTTAGAATTGCTTCATTGTTAATATACTTTATAATATCATCACCATCCAGAATTTTACCCCAGAACAGTCTTTCTGCATAATTTTTGTTGACGGCTACTATTACAGTATTTAAGATTTGCAAATAAACCATGTGCACACATGGATTGGCGCCACAGACATCACTTCACATACTCCAAGACTACCCAAAATACAACATATCTGGGCAAACCTTCTAGCCTAGAGAAACAGCATTGAGAGATAAACTCTATGGATGACAGAGCGAACTAAAAGAAGACAGTGAAATTCACACATGAGACAAAATTGCAGATATAGACAAATTTCAAGCGAACGAAAGAAGAAGAGAAACAACTGCTATAATTTTCTGTGCGCCAGTAAAGATTACAGGGTGCTATTCTTTCCTCCTTTACAGCAACATACTAGTCAGTGACCTTGGCCATTATCTCTATAAAACATTCCTCTGCCTACTATCTTTTCAAAATAAGCATTGAATAGTCCTGGTGATAATGAACATCCTTGCCCAGCTCATTTAAAAAAAATTTGACTGGGCCCTGTATTCCTTGCTTTAGTGCTGTGAGCACCAATTGATTTTCATTAAAGTTCCTAGTTTATTAATTGGTTTGTAATTCCATAAAGAAACATGTTACAAGGCATCCTGGTCAAAGGCCTTCTCATCGTCAATGATGCTGATCAAGAATTTGTTGCGTTCAGACATTTTTTATCTGCAGAAACCTCCAGTGTTCCTATTGCATTTATGGTGCCTCTTATTTTTGCTGAACCAAAACTGATTTTCGTTTAGCACTGAATCTAATTTGTTATCAGTTCTCTTTATTTCTTCATTAGTATTTTTGAAGCATGGAAAATTAGGCTCATAGTAAGTATAATAATGAGTGCAGTCCTTCAAAACCTTTTGAGATCTGACATAAATCCTACCTCAGCTGAGGATTGAACCTTACTGCTATATTATAGTCAGAGTACTATCCATTATGCACTCTGGTTCATTGTATACATTTTATAATAAGAATTTGAAAAGTGGTTTAACACTGAATGTACAGTACATGCATTGTGTTGCCGGTTTGACATATTGTATTTTATGTTTTCATCCGCAGGAGGCCAGCTCCCACTTTCTCTTATACACGCTCATCACTGGTTCTTCTTGAGAAGGTAGCTGTCTGTGTCAACCGCAATGAGCCTGTGCTGTTAGCAGGAGAAACTGGAACTGGGAAAACATCTACTGTCCAGTTTTTGGCACATTATCTAGGTTAGTCTTATTATGTGATGGTCAGTCTGCCTTGTGAAATACACATTTACTCTGAAACTCTTACCTGTGTATATGTACAAACACCTCCCACCCTTTCCCAATTTACATGAGAAATGTAGGATGTTGCTGCACTAAAGCCTTCATCAGCATGCAAGAACACAAGCAACTGGATACTAATATAACCACATTAAAATACATGTGTAGATGTTTACTATGAAAGCAATAAAGGTGGTTATCTGATCACATTGCAAGTCCAAGTTCTTTTCTAAACATTCAGGCTGACATGGGTTTAAAAACAAGAGGATTAACTTCATTAATCCATGTTCTATCCCAAATTGATCAGTCTCTTTCAAATCATGAACCAAATGATGGAGTCCAAAAACATCCCTGGACTTCGTAACACGAGGCATGTGGCTTGACCACTTTTTCACGGAGAAGAGGAGAGCAGTAGTTGAAGTGGGACCACATTAGCTGGTGAATGAGAAATTTGATTTTAGACTGTACCATCGCGAGGAAAGATACAACATGCTGGAGGTTCATTTAAGCTGATCTAAATATGGTAACTGATCTGAGTTAGTACATGATGTCAACCAAATGTTTGTTGTATTAGAGTTTACATGTGAAGATGATAACTGATCTGATTTGGTTAATCAGTGTGGTCAACAGAATATTTGAGTTATTGGAGTCAACAGAATATTTGCTTTATTTCATTCAATGGGGACAACAGAATATTTGCTTTATTTCAGTTAATGGGGACAACAGAATATTTGCTTTGTTTCAGTTAATGGGGACAACAGACTAGTTGCTGTATTTCAGTTAATGGGGACAACAGAATATTTGCTGTATTTCAGTTAATAGAGTCAACAGAATATTTGTTGTATCTGGAAAAACCAAGCTGCTGACCATATGCTAGAAGTCTAGACAAATGTTTAAAAAATTAATGTTAATTGTTTTATGTCACCTTTCAGGTCACAAGTTGCATGTTATCAATTTAAACCAGCAAAGTGACAGTACAGATCTCCTAGGAGGGTAAGTTGCTTATATTTACTGCCTTCAGTTTTGCTTATAGTTATCCAAGAATATTGCGAGACAATCTGATTCTAGATTCTGTAGTTCTTTACAACAGTGCAGAAGTAATATTCAGTTCTTCCCCGGTTTACATGTTAGGTTCAGCAGTTTTTGTTTTCACACCAGTTTTATTCAGTTCTTCCCAAGTTTACACATGAGTTTCAATAGTTCTTTATGGCAGTGTAGGTGTTATGCTAAGTTCTTTTGAAATTTACATGTTTGATTCAGTAGTTCATTAGAGCAGTTTAGATGTTACATTTAGTTATTCTTATGTTTCTTTGTGTTTCTTTTTTGTGTATCCTAGTTTGTAAAAAGTTTAAAATCTAGATTATATAATCCTTTCTGGCAGATTTTTACTCGCATCATCATTAGGTGCCCTTCCAACTGGCATAGACTTTTACACATCTTAACAGATCTTGGTACTTTTTATTCTGGATCAATTCTATTGATTATATTCCTTCTTGCCTTCAGCATGGTCCATCCAGCATCATTTCTTTCTCTTTCTTTGCCTCTTCTACTGCTGATCTTTCTAGTCATACATTGTTTTCCGCCTCTCTTTTCATCAAGTCACCAAAGAACACTGTTTGTCTCCTTATATTTGTATATAATGTTCTAATTATCATGATTCACTTCATAGCTGTAATCTCCATGATTCACTTCATAGCTGTAATCTTCATGATTCACTTCATAGCTTTAATCTTCATGATTCACTTCATAGCTTTATTCTCTATGATTCACTTCATAGCATTAATCTTCATGATTCACTTCATAGCTTTATTCTCTACGATTCACTACATAGCTTTAATCTGCATGATTCACTGTACAGCTGTAATAACCCATGATTGTTCATGTACCACAGCTTCAAGCCAGTGGACCTCAAATTTGTCATGATGCCCCTGAGGGAGGAGTTTGAGATGTTGTTTTGTGAGAGTTTCTCTAGAGCCCAGAATGAGAAGTTTCTTTCCCATGTGCAGGTCAGTCACATTAGATTGTTAATGTGTGAATATTTTAGTGGCAGATATTTTGCTGATACTTTGACATTTTAACATGTCTGTCTGTACAATAATGGCATCATCTGTTGAATTGAAGTGGTACAGAAAGATTCTTATAATCATCATCATCCAGTGCCTTGCCGGTTGGCATGAGCAATCATGCCTCTCCACAAATTATGATCTCCGACATCATGGATCATTTTGTATGTCGACTCCCTTCCATGCCATGACACTAGACTCGAGAATCTTCCCCTATCTCTCTTTCCACAAATGTTTCCAGTTGTAACATGTTCCAGTTTTTGTCTTCTCATAACGTGGCCAAAAACCATGACTGCCTCTTTCAGATGTTTGTGATAAGTTGTCTTTGTGACTCAGCTTCCCTTAAAACATCCTGATAGCTGATTTTGGTAGTCCAGTTAATTTTGAGCATTCTTATTTAAAACCACATCTTCAAGGCTTCCTGGGATTTTTTTCGCTTGTTCACTAATGAACTAACTAATTAACTAACTAACTTACTAATTGTCCAGGATTCGCAGCTGTATGTTAAAATGGTAACACCCGGGAAGGTTAACCCGGTCAACAAATGCTTGCAGAAGTCAGATGTGTCGGCCTAATGGCGCAAGAATGCAGCTCTGCTGTAAACAGGCATACCGCAGTCACGTCCGGAAAAAAAACTCCGGATGAACGCAGAAGAAGAAGAAGAAGGAGAAGAAGAAAATGGTAACATTCAAGAACTCATTTTCTAACTTTTAAGGACAATGACTTATTGCTCAAAACATTCTTCATTTGATAGAATCTTAGAATACCATTGATCAAGATGAAGACAAATACTGACATTCTACCAAATCTTAACATTGAGAAAAACTCATGAAAAGGCTCATGAACAATTTCATGCTTCAGAAACTGAAATACTTAGGCCACATTAAATGTCATGGTAGCTTAGAAAGGCCAGTAGTGGAAAGCATGTTTCCTGGAAAACAAGAGGCAGGGGTCGACAACATAAAGGTGGACACAGAATATTAGACACCCTGTTAATAAAAATGCATAATCCAGGAGAATTGGAAAAAAATCAAGGCCGATTCATGTGGGCTATGATGAGGGTGATTTTCTGCAAAGGGCCTGCCATTTGGTGGTGACGATGACATTGTAAGCTTTTATTCTTAGCACAGTAGAAATATCTAGATGCTGGAGCTTTCATTAGTCTGAAAGTATGGGCCAAGCGCCCTGAATATCTTACATGGCACAGAAACATGGCCTTTAACTGTAACCTTTTAGTTTTGATGAGTATCTAGTGATGATTGTAGTATTTTAAATGATCTGTTGATAGAACCCGTTAGTTTTGGTGTAATTTGTCTATAGGAAGTAAGACTTTCTATAGGAAGTGTATGCTGAATTTGGATGTACTGACCTCCTAGTTGGTGCATAACTAATGGTATGACACTCACCTTGAAAGAGGAAGCAGGTGAAGACATTTTATGTTGTTTGGGGGCGGTTATATCAATGTGTGTGGTTTTCACATTTTTATATCTTTTTCTGGGTGTTTACATATCAGTTTGATTACATAAGTATTCTACATGACATAGTTGTTCATTTTTCTATTTCAGACTTTGTTTTCTAAGAAAAGATGGAATGATTTATTAACCTTGATTGAAGCTCCCACGCGAAAGGCAGTGAATAAATTTGACACAGGTGAGTTTCATTTGTGATGTTCCTGATTTTTACAAGCCTCACATGTGTTATTAAAACATGATTCTTTAGTCCAGTCTCTTTGTATACCTTCAGGAGTGTGGAACCTCACATTTTGGTAGTTCTCTTTCAAATTCTAATGCCAGAAAGCAAATGTTATCACAGTGGCCAATACTGACCATAGCATAGAAGTTTTAGATCTTCACAATATACTAAGTCACAGCAACATGAGCTGGAATGACCATTTTGCCTTCTCATTGCCTTTCCTTTCCTGACATTTTCTAGAAAATTCATAATTATATGAGTCTGATTCTACCTCAGAGCTGTAAGTAAAGGGTCTTTTTATACGCCTTAAAGCATTTTGGGTATGAGGTGCTAGCCCCATATTTGAGGAGACCATTTGGCACTCGATGGGTGATGTGGTCAATATCCTATTTTTTGCCTTTACTTCTTGAACATTTTTGGTGCCCATTTTTGACTGGGTCAATAGGGAGCCCTGGTATATTTGTAAAACAAAAATCCCCATTTGAGGGGGATTTGAATGGATGACCACCTGGCCAGGTGCCAAGCATGCTGGCTAGTGCATCTCAACAGTTCCCTGAGATGTAATGAAGTGGAAAAAAAAATCTTTCTACTTGGAAATAAACCTGGACACTGCTGGTAAGCAAGCTAACTGCTTGCCACATTGGCTCGATGTTTAATTTAAAGGATCGTCTTCATTGCACATGGATGCACACATGAGTGCTTTAGTATTCTCCTTTAGATCACACAAGGAGCATTGTGCACAGTGCTAAACTATGGCTCTTCTAGTATCAACGCTGAAATTGATGCCTTATGTGGAAATAAAGATCATGATCTGTTGATTTATGTCTTGTCTCAGTAACTGGAATTGATACTTTGTATGGAAGGTAATGATTATGGTCTGGTAATTAATATTTCACATGACAGTAATTATGTTACCCTTAATTCATTTGTCAGGAACACCAGATAATGACAGATGGACAAAACTATTAAAACGCATACATGAGCTGAGACTACAGATCAGAGAGATGGAAAATGTTCTGGCATTTTCTTTTATTGAGGTAACTTTCAGCAGTCACACTTATCCTTAATATAATATGCAACAAATATGGTAAGTTCCAATCCCGCATAGAACCAACAAACTCCAGCTACTAAAAAATGCTTTTTCTCTTTGTTTACCTGCCATTATTTCAAGCAAGTTCCCAATGGAGCTTAGGTCTTCAGCCAACGCACACCAAGATCTTTGTAGACTTGTTCATTATTGGCTGGATTTTTCCAGCTGAAATTGTATATGGAAACAGAACCTCTATTTGAGTGTTTTTGTTTCCCTCATTGCTTTTGTTTCCATGCTTGGATTAGTTTCCTTTATTGAAAACGGTGTATTCCCGTAATGAATTTAAACACTGAAGACACAAACAAACGATTGCATGATTTATTGCCTGACATATTTTGCTGCATCTCATCAGATGCATACTGCAGAGTTATATATCATATGAAGTGAATAAATAAATTATACTTTGGCTTAAATACTTGTCTCTGATATTGGTCGGTTGTAGGGCATTTGTTATCCTCACGGTAATTGCAAATTTAAAATGTCTTTCTGTTTGCACAAAATTGTTGGAATCATCTAATTGCTAGAGCCTCGGTATTTTGAGCATGTTTGTCTCCTTCATAGTTTTTGTCTGCATGGTTGTTTTTGCCTGCATAATAGTCTTTGTTTCCATGATTGCTGTTGTTTCCTTGAACAAAGTGTTAAGCGTTACTTTAAACCTGTTGCTAGGGTACCTTGGTGAAAGCTTTGCGGAAAGGAGACTGGATCTTGTTGGATGAGATCAACCTTGCTACGGCTGAAACCCTGGAGTGTCTCAGTGGGCTGCTGGAGAGCTCGTCAGGCTCGGTCGTTCTCACAGAGAGAGGGTAAGTGTGTTGTGTACTGGCATTTCACTGTGTGATTAGTTTGTTGTCTCATTTCAAAATATTTGTGTTCTTAGTTGTTTTCTGTTAGTGCTTCTTTCATTACAGTACAGCTCTGAGGTTCCTTTTAGCCATATACAGTTGGTGTGGTTTAATGGTGTGATATATTGAGTGTTGACAATTTATTGGCACCTTGCTGCCGCCTTGACAGACGATAGTTTGTTACATTGTGCTTCAAAAAGGTATAATAACTACAACCCATGGCTGTGGCGAATGTGACTGATAAGGCCAATTCACACTGTAAATGTTCATCCACAGTGGATGCATGTGAACACATGGTCATTTCCACCATCATGCACCATCTTACGTCTCACACGCTCGGTGTGTGACTTATTTGCAATAATTTCCTCCTTTGTCTTTATTCCATTTCTGATATTTGCCCTCCATGCAACACGATCAGCGTGACTTGCTCCCAATGTGCATTATCAATGCCTGTATCAATCATGTCCTGCTTTCACAAATCTTTGTATCATAGTAGAGGCCGACCCTGAGATCTCTTACTCACCCTGTAATTAACCAAAAAAGATGTCCTTTGGTATTCTACCATCATCCATCCTCCTGATGTGTCCTATCCATCTAAGTCTATGAAGACTGAGCATGGAATAAACCGTCACACAACCTGATCTTTCCAATACTTCAGTATTTGTGATTTTGTCTTGCCACTTAGCACGAAGTATTCTTTGCAGACATCGCATATGAAAGCTGTTCAAACGTTTCTCTTGGTGTGAGTAAGTTGTCCAGGCTTCACTGCCATAAAGAAGAGTACTAAGGACACAGGCTTGATAGACAAGGACTTTTGTTTTGGCAGTAAGCTTCCTCTTCTCCCAGACTCTTTTTCTTAACGTGTTCATTGTTGTTGCTGCCTTACCAATCCTGATGTTGATTTCCTGATCTAGGGATAATTTGCTATTTACCTCTGATCCTAGATATGTAAAATGGTCTACTATCTCTAGTTCGGTGTCGTCAATAAAGATTGATAGTACCCCATGTGCACCTTGTGACATAATCTGTCTTCTTTTTGCTAATTGTTAAACCAAATTCAGAACACGCATTGGAGAATGCAGATAGTAGACGTAATTATTCCTCGGAGTGGGTCGTAATTGCAGCATCATCTGCAAAAAAGCAGCTCTCTGATCAGTACCCTCCTAATTTTGGTCTTGGCCTTCAATCTCTGAGCATTGTAGAGGCCGCCATCTGAGCGTGAGTGAATGTATATACCACCAGTGTTGCCAATTGGTTTGATATACCGAGTGTTACCAATTAGTTTGATATACTTGTGTTGCCACATAGTATGATATACTGAGTGTTGCCATGTGATGTGATATACTGAGTGTTGCCAATTGGTATGATATACTGAATGATGATCACAGTTTTAACAAACCATCTTACACACCAATGCAGTATTATAAGATACCACACGGGAACACAGTATGACTAACCATGTCACTCAGTATATTGCACCACATGGCAACATTCAGGAAGAAACACAATGTGACCGTAATGAGAGCTACTGGTATCAATTGAAATGTACTGCATGTTCTCATTTGGTAAGCTATAATAAGTGTTGCCACAAAATGTGTGGGGTTTGTTTATTTTCTATTTGGCCTTTATTGGTGAAAATCTGCTATTTCAGTAACTTAGCTGCCTTTTCTATCACTAAATAGTGTTTGCTAATTTGAAGTATGTTTCTATAATATTTATAGTTTGTGCATTATTTGTTTCTGTAATTTGACGCTCATGGTTTCATTGTTCACTTTGTTAGAGACTCTGAGCCCATCCAGAGACATCCGGACTTTCGGCTGTTTGCTTGTATGAATCCAGCAACAGATGTTGGCAAGAAGGATTTGCCAGTTGGCATCAGAAACAGGTATACTTTGGCAGTTTTATTGTTCCTTTACTAGCAGATGTATTGAAATTGTATTGGATTTTCTGCTGGTGTGGAACCAAAATGGGAATGTAACTTTATAACCTCAGTTTTCAATACTTTAAGTTTAAGAAGGGAATTAGTATACTTATGTGTTCCTGTGCACTAGAATTTTGAAGGTAACAAGGAACACTATTCTGGCACTAAGAAGACAATGTTTGAATCACACAAAAACTGAGGAGTAGGGTAAAAAAAACACCCAGACACAATTACATGAAAAACACTATATGAAAGTTACTGTTTTCTTGTTGCGGACTGGACACCTGTGTCATAGATATCCACATGTATGATTACAACAAATCTACTAAACCGGAGATGACACTAAGAAGACAATTCAACATTTGTAGGCAGTAAGTTTTCTACTGTTTGCAAGGCCAGGCTAAAGAATCTATCTGACATTACTAGGATAGGCAAGAGAATCCCTCCGACAGCATAAAGCCATAATTTGAAACATAATGCTCTGTGTTTGCGAAGGAGAAGCATTGAGGAATGGAGCTTATCACCTGTTATGATAAAACCTTGATAATGAATATCTAGTCCCTGGCATTTCACACCCATCTTGCCACTTCTGTAGTCTTAGTAGCATATTGGGTACTACTCCAGCATGCTAGTACATTGGTCTAAGTTCAGTTCCCAGTTAAGGTGAAGGATTTGTCCATCCACATACTGGACTGGGGTCGACCCAGCCTTGTAAAATGGGTTTGAAAGATTTCTCTGTTTAGTGGTTATGAAGAGTGATCATCCTTACCACCTGTTTTTTGGGTTAAGAATCACATTTATTGCGCTTGGATATCTCAAGAACTCCAGCCTCCTTTCAAAGATCACACATGGATAATCTCAGCTCAATGTACAAACTCAATAGCAATGACGAGAATTCACTTGTGTGTATACCAGGACCACACATGCTATAAATATTCTTACTTGTGTGTAGCTGATTTAATTTTGAGATTTTGCTAGGGCAGTGGCTTAATTGGCCTGCTTTTTTCATTTTAAAGTGCCAAGGGATTTTTAAAGTTTTTATGGATCCTCAAAGTTTCTCAAATCTACCGCACAATTTGAAGAATTATTCCATCCTGTCATATTTTGTAAAAATACGTTCATGCCATGTATTGAACAAATTCTGTTAGAGCCAGAGAAAGACATCTTAATAACTGAGCCATTCTCCCCCTGTCTCACTTTATAATGATGTAACTGAGTGTATATGAAAGACTACCATGACCTTCCTGTGGCAGTATCTGCCATGGCCTGAACCTTGTCTGGTCAGCCTGCATTGGGTACCAGGACATGTCCTGCAAGGTAAAAGTGGAAGGTGTGATATTGACCACCACATTCATCTGGTTCCATTTGGTCTAGAATTATGGGACTTGATACCATCTGCCTAATTTGCCACAAGATGTGTACATGGTTTCTTTTTTAACTGGCTGTTCATTATATTTATACATTGTTTTCCACTGTGTCAGTGAGAATTCTCTAGTTTTAATTGATTTTTGTAACAGGTTCACGGAGTTCTATGTTGAGGAACTTGAGTGCCCAAAAGATTTGTCCATTCTTGTTAGAGACTACCTCCCAGGCTTGTCACTAACCTCAAAGCAGGTGACTGCTATTGTCAACTTTTACCTTTGTATCAAAAATGACCCCTCAGACAGTTTGATGGATGGAACTGGACACAGACCACATTTCAGGTACGTTCATTCATTCTGTGCAATTTAGTAATGTAATATGTAAATAAAAATGTCATTACTGCCAATAGTACCTTGTGGTGGAGGACAAAAGGATCTCAAGCCTGAGGAATTAAGGCTGCCTGGCTCTGAACTGTGCAAGTTAGTGTTTTTTGTGTCCCCTAATAGAAGAAAATCCATCACCTTACCAAGGATTTGAACCTGGGGCTCCTGAATGGGAGCCAAACATTCTAGCCACTTGGCAGATCCACCTCTTAATGTTTTATGCAGTAAATAAACAAAGACTAAAGAGGGGTTCTTATGAAAAACTACTTCAAAGAAGCATGCAGGCTGTGGAGAGTTGCTGAGAACAGGAGCATGCTGGACATTCCTTGGACAAACAAAATAAGTAAGCTACATATTTTTTTAAAGAGTCTAAGACACAAAGAAAACTTATTAAAAACATCAGTAATAGGCACTCATCTTTTTTAGTCCATGTGTTGGGGAGAGAAGAACTGGGGCAATTTGTGGGAATCCAGATAGAGGAAGATAAGGAGAGAAGATTATTGACAGCATTTTGTCATGGCACTGAGAGATGTCGACACTAATCGATAAACTACGTTGAAACCACAAGTTGTGAAGAAGTGTGGTCATCCATGCCAGTCGGCAAGACACATGTCAGCATTATCGAATGGATAAGAGCGTATGCACTTAATTGTCTGGTGTGCTGATGTCGAGGTAGCGGGTTCAACCCCTACACTGACCAGTTGGACTAAAATGTTGATTTCTTGTCCTTGACTTGAGGACGTAAATTACAAGTACCTCTGAAACCTGAGTGTGTTCACCTGATGGCGAGGGACACTAATCATAGGGAAAGCTAATCCACGTGCAAAAATAATTCCAGTGCACTAGAAGTTATAGCACTTGTATGGGCTACGCTTAAGTTAAAAAAAAGCAAAAAACAAAAAGTATAGATGATGAGACAGTGGACATGATCACATAACAATCTTCAGACATGATGATGATAATGAAACCTAGAGACATTAAATATTCATTTCAAATCTACCGATTGGTGTTCCTGAGAGATGGTGGGTGAGGCATGCATGTCTATGTTTATTGGCATGGCACATGATGGTGATGAGTCAGTAAGTAGCTAGTTTTCCATGTTTAGGAAGGAGGAAACAATAACAAACTGAAAATACATGCTGGCTTTTTTTGTGAACAAATGCGATTGTCTTTAATTAATAGCATGGAATTCGAAAAAGGAAGCCATCATTGTGATTTGCTTGTCATTATGTTCATGAAATGAATTTGTCACAATTGTAATTTGTTTTTAATATTATCTTGTAGTTTGAGGACTTTGTGTCGGGCCCTGATGTTCTGTGCGAGAAATCCATGCAGGAGTGTTCCTCGATCTATGTTTGAGGTAGGTGCCTTTCTTCAGCAGTACAGTTTAAATAACTACTACTAAAGGTAAATCTGGCAAGGTAACATTGAGAATCAAAAACGCAGAAGAGGATTAGAGACAGAGGTGAGTGACAATTGGAGGACATGGAGGAATCTGCTGGAAGTAGCCAAAAAAAAAGTCTGAAGAACATAGCGCTAGCTGGTTGAGGGGCTGTGCTCCAGTGGAATATAAAGAGTAGAAGAAGACAGGTTATGGCAGTTCTGTGAAAGATACTGTCAATAGGATGAGGAATGTTAAATTTTCACATATGCTAGACCAAGACATTGAGATGTGGTGACTAGTTCTCTTTCCTTTACATAAAATTACAGACAGTACTGATTCAAGTACGCAAATTAATAAAACAGGATTACAGTTATCTAAAAAGGCATTGAAGTGAAACAATCCTCGATCGTACATATCTTGATGCAAAATAGTACTCGAGACGCCCCTGTCTGGAAAATTGCCAGTACTGCGGACACCATTTTCTGAACTAGGCAGCTAGCGTAAGGTCACCATATAGTGGATACCATCTGGAAACGAGAGAGCTGATCACAGGAAGGAGCAATAGAACAACCTGATGTACTTGTTACATACCACCAAAAGAAAATGGTCAAATAAATCTGAAAGCCAGCAACACTAGCTCATTATGATTACCACGTTACAGACAGAACGGGACACAATAGATCACATAACCACGTGTAAACAAAATTCTAGATTGGTGAATCAGCCATGTGCACATGTGGTTTGGCACTGCAGATCACATACTCCAAGATAAGAAAATCGAGGCAAACCTTCTGGCCTAAAGAAAAAAAAGTGGAAGATGTGGAACTCTATGGACCACTGAATGAACCAAAAAAGAAAGTAAAATATTGCAGATACAGATAAATTTCAAGCAAACGAAAGAAGAAAAAAGAAGCACATATCTTTTGGTTGAATTAAGTACACTTGAAGTTCATATTTCCTTCAGCGAAGCAGTGTCCCCATGTTAAGGTTCAACCTTAATTCCTATTTTTCTGTTGTATAGCCTGACTTCTTATTTCTAATTGCGTTCTGTCCACTAAACGTGCTAATCAGTATCTGTGTACCTGTTCCTATGTTGTTTCAGTTGCCAATATTTTGTATTTCGACCCATGTTGCATAAAGAAATGCTAAACCAACTTATTTTTTTGTCCTTCAGGGATTCTGTCTTAGCTTCCTAACCCAGCTTGACCGATCATCCCATCCACTTGTTCAAGACCTTATAATCAAGCACATTCTCGCCAACTCCGCATCAAAAGCTGTCTTGGGGCAGAAACTGCCAAAGCCAGAAGGTGAAGATGGGACATTTGTCCAGGCAGCAGACTACTGGATCTCTAGGGGCACCTTGGAGCCAGCTGTACCTACAGACTATATACTGACACCTTCCGTGAGACTAAACCTCAAAGATCTGGCCAGAGTTGTGTCTGCAGGGTAAGGTGTTGATTCCGGGTGCTTCTAGAACCTCTACATTGTTGAGACCTATTCTTCTGTATATTCACATTTATAGGTCCTCTGTTTAATTTCGTACCAAGAATCTCCCGGGAAGGTTAACCCGGTTAACAAATGCCCGCAGAAGTCGGATGTGTCGGCCTAACGGCGCAAGAACGCAGATCTGCTGTAAACAGGCACAATGCAATCACGTCCGAAAAAAACTCCAGATGAATGCAGAAGAAGAAGTACCAAGAATCTCATGGATGGCTTATATGACCAATATCCATGTGCTGTAAGAAGCCATTTCATACAGACAACACTTCTTCTTTGTTTGTCCAATATTTTCTTTGTTGTGGGTGTAATTACATTGTGCCTGTTTACATCAGAGATGTGCTAATTCTGGCTTTTGTGCAGGCCGTTGGCTTGCCAAGACTCCTGTCTTTTCCACTGTTCGCACTGGGCAGTAAGGAACATTTTGTGTGATATTCACTGGCACAGGGACGGAGCATAATGGGGATGACCTGTTGCCGTGAAGTTGGAACCGTGACTAACTGACTAACCAACTTTGTTGACAGATCTGATTTCTTTCCAGCATATGTAGACCAGGTTAACCTTCCTGGGTAGTTTTGAAGGACATTCCAAGACTGACCTCAGAGTGGTGATGATATCTTCACCCTTCTGTCTACAGCTGGTATCTCTAAACAGGCATGTCCAGAACAGTCACATGCACGTTAGTCAGCGCTCAAGAGATAGGAGGGGTAGACCATGGGCATTCCCACTCAACCAGGCACTTCTGTAAATACAGAGTTGACACATGATGCTTTAGTACTGGGCTCACCCAAGAAATTGTCATGTCCTGCTTACCTCACTCCTGTGTATTTATCCTCCCGTTTCATAACAAGCACAGTTGATCGCAGTTTGAGTTTTTAGAGACCAGAAAAACAGTCCATAAATCAAAGGGCTTTGATGACCTCCACATAATTAACAAAGGCAGTTGATTACTTCCATCAGAACAAGACACCAATCATTTTGTGCCACGTTATGAGATGAGTTTTTGAAGTTATGATAACTGAGAAGATCAGGGGTTGTATAAACAAAGGCAGACAGAGGGAGAAAATGCTCAAAGGGTTGGCAATGAGTCAGTGAAGGCAATTAGTGATTGACCTTATCAAGAACATGGAGAGTGTTTGCAAGGAACTTGATCAACAATGCCACTCAGCATGTACATGATGTTGATGATTTAATTGTCTAAAAGTGCTTCCTGGACTGCTGTTTCACTGTCTATACTCTATACAGTAATGGCTACTGCAAGCTTTCATGTCGTGTACACTCCAAGGTGTACAAGGATCAATACAGTGAGAAAACATAAAGATCAGTTCTAGTAAGAAACATAATTAGAATTATAAAAGACAATAATTAACCAAATGTTCTTCTGCCTTTATCCCTCATTAGAGTATAGTCTCTCATCTCAAACCTAGTTGTCCTATCTTTTGCTACTCCTGCAGCTCTCTCCAAGTCCTCCCCATATTATTCAAGTCTGTTTTTATTTCTCTTCTTATAGTATTTCATTTCTTTGATCACCTATGCTATCGTTCATAATTCATACATATTTCTAACAATCCAGGTGCCATTTCTGGAGATTTTCCTAGGTGAACGAGGATCAGTCAGTGACCCAGATTCCTCGCAGGTGTCTCCTCATCACTTTGTTTCTCATCTAGAAGATTCTCCTTTCTTCTTGGCTGGCTGAGTTATTCTTGTCTTCTTATCTGTAGACTTCTTCATGGTTGGTTGGATATTGCAGCTAAAAGTTTCTACAGGGTGGGGTAACCAGCCCACAGATTACAGTGTTGCAATTGTTTGCTTCTCTTAAGGTTACTGGTAACACAAAATAAACAAATGGAATTTCTGTTTCTCTGACAACAGGAAGCATGCAGTGCTACTGCAGGGAGAAACATCGGTGGGGAAGACAAGTCTGATCACCTACCTGGCTCAGCTGACAGGCAACGTGTGCTTGAGGGTCAACAACCATGAACACACTGACATACAGGAGTATGTTGGCAGTTACGCTGCTGATGAACACGGCAAGCTTGTATTCAAAGAAGGTAAATTTATCATTCTGTACAGGACTTTTACATTTTTATGATTTTTATTATTCCACGCTCTTTAGGACAGCATTGTCTTTTTTTCTTCTCATTATTCTTCTGTATCCCAAAGGAGTGGTCTCCCTTAACCAACTCAAGCCAAGCCTTTTGTAAACTTGTTCATGATTGGTTTGATTTTGCAGATAAATTAGTCTACGGGTTGAGGTAGCCAATCTCACGTTGATCTGCTTAAATCACCTCTTAATGTGCCACGCTGGTCAGCGGTCATGTTTAGCCCTCTCACATGATAACCAGAGTCGTGGATCAGCTCTGTGTTCTTTTCCCGACCATGCCATGTGGTCAAGCTATCCAGATATTTACTACTCTGCCTTCCCCTTGTTCTCCCTCCCCCCCTCCCCCAATCTTGCCAGTTGTCACTACCAAGTTCTCTAGTTTATTTCTTCTCATAATGTGCTCCAAACAATTTGACCATGGTAAGTTACAGTGTTACTATTCTTTGCTTCCCTTATGGCCCTGGTAACAAACAGGCAATGCTTCTCATTATTGATATGAAGTCTGATGAATTTGTTGCATATTTATTAATAGATATACTGGTCAAATTCAGTATACCATGTAATCATCATAAATGGAACAAACTACAAGTCATTTATTAGAAGAACACAGTCACAAGAGTTTCATGTGAATTATTTTGACTAGATATGCAGGGTGACTAGATAAACCGGCTCTCTGGGTAAGTAGTTCATAATCCCGCATACCACGTTCGAAACACAGCTGTAGGCGATTTAGCAGCAGACCATCTTGTGTTGGTTTTTATAAAAGGGTATGAGTTTTGGTCATTCATAAAGCAATGGCAAACTACTGAACGTAAACTTTCTATGAAATCAAAACAACTAAAAAATGCTGGGGTTGACTGCGACATCCTGTAAAGGATATGCAACTAACTTTTGTGTAAGCTATCTGGACTATCAAGTATGGGATCAATATACTGACAGGCTCCCTGAGCTCTACATTGGGTATATTGATGATTGTAATGGTGTTTCCAATATGCCTATATCTGAACTTCATCTCCAACTTTCATCCCAGCATCAAACTGACCCCCACCATTTCCTTGTCATTGGTCACTTTTTTTGGATCTAATAACCTTCGTAGGCTTCTGCATTTTGGTTTACTAAAAATTTACGTACATGCATCGTTTTCTTCTCTACACCACCCATCCTCCCTCCTGCAAGGATTCTGTTCCTTTCTCTCAACGGCTGCCAGTCAAGAGTGGGGTACTTATCGCTGGGTTGATTATGTAGTTATTGTGCATATCCAGTTATCTGTTTGATATGTATCGGGTGATATTTGTATTACCAGGAGTCCTTGTGGAAGCCATGAGGAAAGGTTACTGGATTATCTTGGATGAGCTCAATCTGGCACCAACGGATGTCCTTGAAGCTCTCAACAGAGTGAGTACTTGATCACTAGAGTTTGAAGGTTATATTATTGTGACTAAGATAGGTTTCAGGTTGTAGAGGTGTTTCAGGTTGTAAATTTATTCTTGAGACAGTCAAAAGCTAGGGTCAGCATACCTGAAAGAAATTCTTGTTGCAGTCATGTGTACTGAGCCACAGGCTTGATGAAACATTACAATACAATTTACTTAATAAACAAACTCTTGAGGAATATGTCAATGATGCTGAAGTTTACTGCTACTTTCTTTGGATATACTCATGTTGACGTCTGAAAGTGTACAAAGAAGGAAGTTGTAAATATTCTATGTTGATGGAAACCGTTTGGTTCTTCTCATTCTCTGTAATGAATGACATAATGGATCACTGGTCAATATGTAGGATAGCTACATCTTTCCTGCTTATGCTTGGTCTATAGCTGGTTGTTGTTAATCACATCCATGTTTTGAGAAATCTGGATTCCAATTAAACATGAAATGTGACTAGGAAGCTCAGATGAAAGGAAAAACATACACGAGAATGTTTCGACCAGTCTTTATCAACAAGACAGGGCGTTTTGGAAAATGAAAGAAAACCAAACCAAATGGGTAAACAGACAAATGTGTGTATCGATATATAAATATGTGTATATACATCCACACCTGAGCATACATTTGCTCACATATGCTTATGTGCACATGCATGTATGCATATGTGGGCATTTCAGTCCTTTCAATCACTGTGAAGTAAAAAAAAAATCATGATACATGTAGCATTTAGGTAAAACAATAACCCCAGGAGAGCAAACAAATCACAGCTTCTAGCTCATTCAACTGCTACAGCTAAAAGCACCCTAATTGAATTCAACACCATGTAGTAAATAAAAGACACTTTTTCACACTGTAAGCCCATTGGGCATATGGTGCTAGAGCCATATTTGTATAGACCAATCAGCACTTGGTGTGTGATGTGGTCAGTATCACATCGGCCACCTTCACTTTCCAAGATATTTCCTGGCACCCATTTTAGACAGGATCAACCTGTAGCCCAGATTCATTTACAAAATCGACCTATCTGTAACCGGCTCTGTTGACGAAGGGGTTACGAACGCAGTTCGTAATCTCACATACCGCATTCAAAACGCAGCTGCAAGCGATTTGGCAGCAGACCGCCTTGATTTGTATAATAAATGATATGAGTGCCAGTCATTCAGAAAGCAAACTAGATAACGTAAATTTGCCAAGGAATCACAAACAGCTAAAAAAAATGCTGGGGTTGACTGCGACACACTGTAAAGGATATGCAACTAACTAACCTCTGTGTAAATTTGAACCTGTGGCTACTGGGTAGGCTGGCAGGCATGCTAGCCACTGTGCTACCGCAGCTCCCCAATTAGGTTCAGTAGTTAATAAGAAAGTAATGGATTGGCTTGGTCTAATTGTTACAGTAATTTTAGTTGAAGCAAAACACTGATGTGGCTTTCTATGCCTGTTTTTTCCCCCAGCTGTTGGATGACAATCAGGAGCTGTACATACCAGAGACTCAAGAGATGGTTCAGGCTCATCCCAAGTTCATGCTGTTTGCTACACAGAACCCTCCAGGACTGTATGGAGGCAGAAAGGTAACCTCTTTCATGAGTGAGTCAGTGTAGTAACTAATTCCTGGTGGGATTTGTGTGTGTGCCTGGTAACCACCCATCATGATTAAAAATAGAGGTCATTCCCCGGTAGATACTTCCATTCATCATTATCTTGTGTCATACAGATAGATATGGGCGGTAAAGGTTCGGCCTCTCACATGGTCACCAGTCTTGGATCAGGTCTGTGTTCTTGTCCCTATTATGTAGGTGGATAAACTCTCCTGGTATTTGTCTCTTTGCTTTCCCTTTGATTTTTTTATCACCGAGTTTGCCAGTTGTCATTAAGTTTCCAAGTTTATATCTCCTTGTAATGTCCCCAAAAATTCTTGCCTGTTTATGTCAAATTCTGTAATTAATTTACAATTTTCATGTGTTTCTAGGTCTGTCTCATTTGTTTGTCTGTCTGTCCATGATATTCATTGCATTTTCCTCATAAACCACATTTCCATTAAATCTTTCTCAGTTTGACACCCATTCAAGTGTGAAATCTTATACCCTCACATATTCTAAGCAGTAACATAATGAAATGTGGTGGCCAGTTCTCTTCCTCATCAACTTTTCCCCCCAGACAATTCCTCCAAAATTCTCAAAATTGTCCAGGATCCTCTTTAAGACCCTGAGTCAGTGCCATACCCAAACTTCAGGAAAAACAAATCATGCCAGTGCCGGAGATTGAACTGGGATAACTGTATTCACTGTATTGGTGATCAGGCACTGTAAGCTGCAGCAGCTCTGCATGTCCAAATAATAAAAATTAGTCCGCATACCTCTGCCTCATTTTCTCTAGAATTTACTTTGAAGTACTCTCATTAGTTGACTGTAAAGGCATAAATTATGACCATGTTAGAGTTTTTAATGTGTTTATTTTTATAGCTTTCAGTATATTGTTGGATGAAAGAAGAAAAAGAAAAAACTTAACACCTTTTCTCCATTATGTCTTAATGTTCTGAGCTGTACTTGTTTGCTTCTTTAATGAATTACATTTGTTTTATTACAAAAATATTCAGGTGTTATCCAGAGCTTTCCGCAACCGTTTTATAGAGCTTCACTTTGATGAGATCCCAGCCCCAGAGTTGGAAACCATCCTGCATCAGAGATGTGGAATTCCCCTGTCATATGCAAAGAAACTTGTGGCCGTAATGCTGGAGTTGCAGGTAAACATTACCTGCTGTAGGTTTTTTTAATCTAAAATTAATAATAATCTAAAAATTTTTTAATTTTAAAATATTTGCATTATACTTTGCATTGTTCGTGTTATTACTTTGTTGATAGTTTCCCATATGAGTGCTCTAGTCGTCTCATGACACACATGTAGTGGTTGCAAATGTGAATATTGTCTTTCATCCGCCATTATCTGCCTTCTAACTTCTTTATTTAAAGTCAGTTGAATAGTCTTTACATGACGTCACAGTCAGCCCTAGCATTTTTTGGCTGTTTGTGATCTCTTGGCAAGTTTGTGTTCAATAGTTTGCCATTGCTTTCTGAACGACCGGCACTCAGACCATTTTATGAAAACCATTACATAACTTCTTACCACAGAACCAGCAACTTCTTAAATTGCTATTGTGTACATTTTTGTTTTTCTTTTCTTCATTTTAATTTAATAATATGTGGTATCCATGCTTTATGTTTCCATTACCCTTTTCCAAGGACTTTTAAACATGATTTATTCTAAATGCTTTTAACCTGCCTCCAACGGTCTTCCTGCGCTTACCTAATCTGTTTGCAAGACCACATATTTGTTAAAGACAATGACCATAAATTGTTCTTAAGTGTGTTGATTTCAAATAGTTCCTGCATTGTAATGCTTTTCGTGCTTGCAAGAAGTTACATATGTTAGCCCCACCATTTGTATAAACCAATCGGCACTTGATGGGTAGTGTGGTTAGAAAGATGCCAACTGCCTTTACTCCCCAGAACATTTCTTAGTACCCATTTTCGTCTGACTCTAACTGATAGCCCAGGTCAGTCAAAATAAATCCCTGCCTTGAAGCAGATTCGAACATGACCACTAGTCTGGCAGGCAAGTATTCTAGCCACTGTGGTGCCACTATGGCTCCCAAGCCCCTGCTGTGATAGAATAAATATGGGAAGGTATTGCTGAGAGGTTGTGGTATCTTCCTATGGACTCAAAAGTTCCTGGGTTCAAATTCCAACGTAGAGGCTGAGAATTTTTACAAGAACTATTGATATCCAATCATGTCACAAATCCCCTGATCTCTTGGGTAGTGAGGTAAAGTACCAAACTTTCTCGGATACGGACAAATAACACACCCAAGTGCAAGATGTGTGCATTAAAAATCTCACTGCAATTAGAAACCACAAAGGTGCAGGGCCTCTGCCCTGGCGAAACAGGAAAGAAAACCAATCCATGGATAGATGGAGCTTGTCATCTTGGATGGAATCTGTCTAGAGTAAGCAAACCTACACAGATGCATAATAAAGTTTGACACAATGACCCCTGAGGGACATAACTAAATGTGACACACCCCCCTCGAAAGAATGGTTTTGGTCCAAAAGTAACCTTTAGATAGAAGTTGACATTTTATTATTCATTCATGATATTTTAGTGTGCTGTTTTAATGAAATATTCAGAGATCTAGAAAGTGCTCTAATTTTCCTTTTCCAGGTGCGACGCCGAGGCTCTGGCATATTTTCTGGGAAGCATGGTTTTATGACTCTACGAGACCTGTTCCGATGGGCTCAGAGATACAACTGCACCGAGGCTGGAAAAGGGGAGAAGTTTTATGACTGGGACCAACATTTGGCTGAGCATGGTAAGACATTTGCAGAGTGTACAACATTTGTTTAACGCTTGCAACGACAATTATTTACACTGATCACAAAATTAAATAACATTTTAGCTGGGAAGTTATGAATAATTAAATTTTTGTATAGAAGTGAAAGAAGCATTCTTTTAAATTAATGTCTTATGCAATAAATCTCTGTCATTGAAGGTTAGATAAAGAATTTACATTTTTCATAGAACAAGTTTTGTTTTATGGCTGTGAAACCTGGACAGCTAGCAAACAAGCAAAAAAATCCCTTGAGCTCAGAGATGTGGTTTTACTGAAGAATGCTGAAAATTCCTAGGACAGGCAAATGGAGTAATATAATTGTTATGAAAAAGGCTAAGACAAAGGCCACACAATCATCAGAAAGAGACATTCAGCATTTTAGGCCACATTATGAGAAGAAAAACTAGAACATGTGACAAACTGGACAGATTGTTGGAAAGGGAGGTATTCATTATATCCTTCTGTCATGGCACAGAAAGGTGGCCAGCTCATCAATTGATGATTGCTATTGGAGATTGCAAGGTATGGAGAAACTTGATCACCCATGCAGTCAGCAAGACACTCAATGATGATGATATGTGAAAGAATACAACACATATTTTGGTCTATGTGTAATATCGTTGCAGTGTTGTATCCTATTCTGATACGAAACAAGATCACATGCTCTGCACTACAAGATAGTGATAATTGTACTGTTGTAGTTAGTTTTTATAACAGCATTGATGAGTGTCTTTGATTTAAGGAACATGATTGTTTTTGTTGCCGTTGTTGTTCCTTGTTGCTCTCTCTTTAGCCAACATATCTACTCATTCATTTCTAATTGAGAACTTTACTCGGGTGATTTACTGATTTATCTATGTTTAATAATGTATTTTAACCTTTAGGTTATATGCTGCTTGCTGGCAGAGTGAGAAAGCCAGAAGAGGAGGTTGTCATCAAAGAAGTCATCGAGAAACATCTAAAGCGGAAACTACAGATAGATGCTCTTTACACCATCTTGCCACAGACATCAGCACCACTGGCAGCCATGTTGAATTCTGTTGTCAGCCAATCATTGCCTGGCTTTCAGCACATTGTTTGGACCCACAGCATGAGAAGACTGGCTGTTTTGATTGGTCAGGCTATAAGATTTAAGGAGCCCATTCTACTTGTGGGAGACACAGGGTAGGAACTTTCAGAGATATTTTATAGTAGTTCCCAAAGTGGCTGGCTCCTTCAGATATTTTCTGTCTTGTCAAACTTTTATAAGTGCATATTGTACCTTGCATTGTAGGACAGAGGGGGCTTGAGCTTGAGGAATTAAGGCTGCCTGGCTTGTGCAGTCATTGTGATCTGTGCAGGTTAGGGTTTGTTTTTGTAATTTTCCCAGACAGAAAACAATTCAACACATTACCGAGGATTCAAACCTGGGTCTCCCCTCTGCTGTGTGTCCACCGTGACGAGGTAGAGGGGCTTGTGCGTCCCAATGACCCCAAGAGCTATGCCGACGGTAGCACAGCTACTGGTAGGGCCACCCATGTCGGACAGGTCAAGGGAGAGGGACCAGACGAAGAGACACACAAACCTGCTGCCTTGTAGGTAGACTGGGGACAGTCAAAGGCTAGGGAAAGCACCCCAAATACATGCTTGTCGAAATCGGATGTACTGAGCCACAGGCTTGACAAAGCAGTGCAACGTGAAACCTGCTGCCTTGTAGGTAGACTGGGGACAGTCAAAGGCTAGGGAAAGCATCCCGAATAAATGCTTGTCGAAACCGGATGTACTGAGCCACAGGCTTGACAAAGCAGTGCAACGTAACTTAATTCATGATGTCACAAATCAAAATTAATCGATATGGTGCTAATCCCGTGAAGTCCCATCAGGCGGTGATAGTGCCGGGCCCCCTGCCTCGAGGGGGTCCACCCATGACTACTGGTGGTCACCTTCCCCTGTGCTGTGGAGTCAAGGCACAGAGGAGTAGGTTAAGAGCTATTGACCAAATACCCCGGACACTCAACATACTACAGTGGAATGCCGAAGGAGTTTACAAGAAGAAAGACTCCCTAACACAGCGTCTTCATAAAGATAGAATAGATGTGGCATGCATTCAAGAGACACACCTCAACGCCAATCACAAATTCTCAGTCAGAGGATATCAGGCCACACGTTTCGACCGCGAAGGACACAAAGGAGGAGTTCTAATACTTACACGAAATACAATACCTTGCAGCGAAGTATCTGTGATCTCTAACAACCAAACGGAAATTATAGGTGTTGATATAATGATAAAGGACGTGAAAATAAGAATCTACAATCTGTATAGCCCAGCAGATAAGGACCTTACACTCTCAAACATGAAAATAACTGACACAAACTGCATTATTGTCGGAGACTTTAATAGCCGTTCAGAAAGATGGGGATACCCAGATACTGACAAAAGAGGAGATGAATTGGAGGACTGGGAAATAGACTCAAATCTCCATCTACTCAACAAAGCGGATGACACACCGAGCTTCTACTCCAGAAGATGGCTTACCACTTCTACTCCAGACTTAGCTTTCTGCACAGGAGACATCCTCCACAAAATCGATCGCCATGTGCTGGACCAATTAGCAGGTAGTGACCACAGACCAATCAAGCTTGAAATGAATATGGAGTATGTTCCACAGGAGCAAAAGCCCTTGCCCCGCTGGAATTACAAACGAGCAGATTGGGACAGATTTGCCATACTAACAGACAAATATTGTGAAAACATAAATACACGATATGGCAACATAAAGCAAATGGTGGAAAGTCTAAACAGAGCGATAATACAGGCAGCCACTGAGTCCATTCCAAGAGGAGCGAGGAAAAATTACAAACCATACTGGACTGAAGAACTACAAAGTTTGGAGGACAAAGTTGAAGATGCCAGGAAGACAGCAGAGAGAGAACAAACAATTGAAGCAAACATCTCTCTCAAAGCCATCTCAGCAAAATATAAAAGAACAGTAAATCAAACAACAAGAGATTGTTGGAGGGAAAAAACAGAAAACCTGAATTTTGACAGGGATGGAAACAAACTATGGAAACTAGTGAAAGCCATGAACAATGAAGGACCTAGAAACAAACAAATAACAATTAAACAAGGAAATGCCTTGCTTACAGGCAAAAAGGCTGCAAATGCACTAATGGAACACTATGCAAATGCAAACCACATTGATATTACAACCGAACAGAAGAAAGCAATCAAAGACAAACAGATACATCATAGAAATACAGAGACAGCAGCAGAATATATGATGGCAAATCTAACAATGGAAGAAATGGAACAGGCAATGAATACCCTAAAAAAGAAGAAATCACCAGGAAAGGATGGAATCACAAATGAAATGCTAATAGGACTAGGCACCAAGGCAAAGAAGAAACTACTAGCAGTCCTAAATAACAGCTGGAAGAGAGGAATAGTCCCACAGGCATGGAAGGAAGCTATACTAATACCAGTCCCAAAGAAAGGAAAAGACCTGGAAGAACCAAATGGCTATCGACCTATCAGTCTACTTAGCTGTGTAGGAAAATTAATGGAACGCATTATCAATGGCAGGCTAACATGGCATCTGGAAGAAAACAAACTCTTAACACCACACCAAGCAGGATTCAGAAAATACAGATCCACTGAAGATCAAATAACCTATATAGCTCAGGAAATAGAGGATGCCTTCCAAGAGAAAAAGCACACACTAGCAGTCTGGATAGATTTAGAAAAAGCATTTGATAAAGTATGGAAGGAAGGACTGAAAGTAAAACTGCAAAACATGCATGTTTGTGGAAAAATGTATAAATGGATCAGCCACTACCTTGAGAACAGAACTGCCAGGACAAAAGTACAAGGACAAACAAGCAAAATGATGCTGCTGGAGCAAGGTGTCCCCCAAGGAGGAGTTCTTTCACCAACATTATTCCTAGCATATATAAATGACATCACAGAAAATTTTCCAGCCAGAGTACACACATCCTCCTTTGCAGATGACCTAGCCATATGGACATCTGAAGAATATATTAGTACAGCTAACAGCAGAATACAGCAAGCCTTATTAGCGCTAGAGGACTGGTCAAAATCATGGCTAGTGAAGATAAGTGAGGAGAAAACAACATGCACAGTGTTCTCCCTCTCAAATAAAACTCAGCAACCTAAGCTGGTATTGAATGGAAAAATATTGCGCCATGAAGAAAATCCAAACTATCTAGGAGTCACCTTTGATCGTCGCCTGACATGGAAGACACAGGTTGAGAAAAATCGAACAAGAGCAAGGCAGAGAATGGCAATCATGAAAAAGCTTGCTGGTACAACGTGGGGAGCAGATGAGAAAGTTCTCAAGAAGTTATATACTGGACGGGTGAGGCCAGTACTGGAATATGGCATTGCAGCTTGGGCAACAGCAGCTAAGTCAAACTTTAACAAAATAAGTAGAGTCCAAAACCAAGGAATGCGAATCATAACTGGAAGCCTGAAGACAACGCCTATTAATGAACTAGAAAAGATCACTTGTTTACAACCAATGCAGGATAGAAGAGATAGCAGAGCCCAGCAACAAGCAGAAAAATTTAGAAGATTGACAGACCACCCTATGTACAACAGATTTAATGGTTTTGGAAAGGGAAGACTGAAGCGTAGCAACTTTGTAGAAACTGCAAAACGAAGGATTAGGGCAGATCCTATACTTAACATATCAACAGTCAAGCCCATACACAATGCAGACAAGTTCCCAGCTTGGAGACAGCAGCAACTGCCTGAGATGATAGAAAACATTCCTGGTATTGAGAAAAAGAACACTCAGCATGAAACCGAAAGAAGAGAAATAACCCTAAACTACATAAAAGAACATTACCCAAGCAGGAATTGGACCCATGCATATACAGATGGATCAGCCAAAAATTCAATAGAGAATGGAGGAGGAGGAATTCTCCTAAATTTAAAAAATGGAGTGAAAAAAACACATTCAATGGCAACTGGAAAATTTTCAAGTAACTTCAAAGCGGAGGTAGAGGCTTTGAAAACTGCAGCAGAAATGCTCCTGATGGAGGAAAATAAAGAGAAGCAAATAGCTATCTTCACAGATGCAAAGTCAGCTGTCTCAATACTCAAGAGCAATAACAGCACAGAACTAACTGACCTAAGAGCAGCACTCCATGGTCTATGCCAGAAATCCAAAAAAGTTGTAATACAGTGGATCCCATCACATTGCAGTATACCTGGAAACGAAGAGGCTGACAGACTGGCAAAAGAGGGCGGACGACTACCACAGCCTGACATAGACATAACCTATAATGAGGCAAAGAGGTTGATAAAAAGCACTTATAGAACCAAATGGGAATCTGAGCATCCAGGCCATCAGAAGGATGATGCATATTACAAACTCGACCGAAGAGAACAAGTAGCAATCTTCAGACTCCGCACAGGACATAACAGGCTGAAATACCACTTGTTCAATAAACTAAAGATAGGAGATACCGATGAATGTAATTGTAGAACTGGAAAAATGACAGCAAAACATTTGCTGCAGGATTGCCCAACGTATGCAGAACAGAGAAAGATATTTTGGCCCACACCTGCTTCATTTGAGGACAAGCTCTATGGAGATATCAACAAGCTCAAGTTGACCGCAGCTTACTTTAACTACATACAGGTTGACATTTAAAGGTGCATGAAGACCCAGAGGCATGAAATGGAATATTGCTTGGATAGCAAATCCATTATGTGGAAAGTCCAAATCGAAAGCTCGCTGTGTGGGCTTCATAAAAGGTGGAAAAGTGTCCTAGTGGCACGAAATGGAATATTGCTTGGATAGCAAATCCATTACGTGGAAAGTCCGAATCAAAAGCCCATTGTGTGGGCTTCATAAAAGGTGGAAAAGTGTCCTAGTGGCATGAAATGGAATATTGCTTGGATAGCAAGTCCATTACGTGGAAAGTCCGTATCTAAAGCCCACTGTGTGGACTTCATAAAAGGTGGAAAAGTGTCCTAGTGGCACGAAATGGAATATTGCTTGGATAGCAAATCCATTACATGGAAAGTCCGAATCGAAAGCTCACTGTGTGGATGTCATCTGCTGACTGCATACTTCTGGTTTCCGGAAGAACAGCCTATGGTGAACGGAAGGCCCAATATACGGAAGTGAGGCTAAGCAGCCATGTGCAGGACGTGACGATTCCTTGGGTGAGCCCAGTACCAGAGCGCTATGTATCGGCTCTGCAATTATGGAAGCCTCCTTGGATGGCGGGGAATGCCCATGGTCTGCCCCTGCCTTCCCTTGAGGGCTGACCAGGATCTTTGGCTGTTCTATATGGACCAGCTGGGATGGGGGATAACACCACAACAGTGAGAGTCAAACATCCTAAGAAACCCCCGGGAAGGTTAACCCGGTCAACAAATGCCCGCAGAAGTCGGATGTGTCGGCCTAACGGCGCAAGAACGCAGCTCTGCTGTAAACAGGCACAACGCAATCACATCCGAAAAAAAACTCCGGATGAACGAAGAAGAAGAAGAAGAAACCTGGGTCTCCGAAATGCCACTTAGCCAGAGGCTCCTCATAATTCCTGTAAATTGAAATATTTTAGTCAAATCTTGACACTTAAGATAACATGGGGGGGGGGGTGTAAGTTGTTTTACAGAAGGTATTTGTTGATCACAAAGATGCTGAGTTGTCTAATTTTGCCATCCCAATGTTATGCTTACTAAGATGCACTTTCTCTGCAGCTGTTCCAGAGACTCATAGAGTGAGATCGCAACTATATTTTGTATGATCTTTTTCCCTTTTAAAAGTATAGGATATTTGATGAGTTAATTTCATAAGAGTGAGAATAAAGCTTGCACAAGGGTGCATATCATGAATTGAATGGCTTAGATAGCTTTAGAAACATTTGTCCATATATGTACACTGGACTTTAAGGTGTTACATGAAACATCAGTGGCTTCTTTCAAACCTGGAGTCATGCTAGTGTAGTGGCTAGTGCACTTATCTGCTAGCCTGGTGGCCGTGGGATCAAATTCCTCAAGGCAGAATGTTTTTGTGATCACATGATTCCAAGGTCTACCAAATCTCATAAAATGGGCACCAGAAACTTTTCTGGTAGATAAACTGGCTGGTGTGATAGTGACCTCATCACCCATCAAGTGATATTTAGTCAAGAAAATATGAGCTCATCACCATATCAAGTTATATCACATCTGTTCTGCTGTATGGCAATGAGGCCTGGCATGTGAATAAACAAATTAGGAAGAGGCTTGGAGGTAGCGGAGATGTGGTTTCTTGGAGAAGTGTTGTAGATAGCTTGGATGGCCAGAGTAACTAGCAACGATTGCCTGGAAGAGTTCACTGAAAGCATACAATTATATATCAATATAAGAAAGAGACAATGTTCTTTGATTAAGACAAGTGACATTAGAGGGCATCATGATTACTGGAGAGATCAGAGCTAGAGGAAAGCAGACACACTAAGACTATGGCACTGAGGAATGTTGTCTGCAGAATTGATCTAGAACACCACAGACTGAGATCTGTAGAGAGAAATCACCTGTGTCACTTGCAGGTCTCATGATGATGAGCACCATATCACCAAACAATGCCTCAATGGTTTGGAAACTGGGTAATTACCTTTTATCTTCACTACTAATATTGAATTCACTATTAGTCGTGAATGCATCCCTGGAATATTTTTTATTGTATTTAATTACAGTTTGATTCCACACTATTTTCTTTGTGCAGGGTTGGAAAGACTACAGTTTGCCAGCTGTATGCAGCACTGCAGGGAAGAACTTTGCTCAGCATCAACTGTCACATGCATACAGAGAGTGCAGACTTCCTGGGCGGTCTCAGGCCGGTTAGATCACAGGACGATGACTCTGTGAGTTACTGATTTCATGTTTAAATAATGAAGATACAAACAGTATATTGCGCAATGTATTGTGTGTTACATGTCACTGTATCTAGCCAGGGTCATACTACAGAACCAGATTCAATTTAAATAAAAGCAGTATAATGAACACTTTTTAACCAAAATAAGCAAAACTCATATGTTTCACTGTCACCGCAGTAGTTTTAACAAGAGCATACTGTCTTTGTGTTTATGCAGGATCAGTCACTAGAAGAGACTGCTTACTGAACACTAACACAGTGACTTTCCCCAACCAGGTGGCAAGTAAGATAGTGCTTGATGGACATAGTTTCTAATATACTTGAGTGGCACTGGTGTGTCACCAGGGCCTATAAGGCAAGCAAAGAATAGTAACCTGGCATGCATGTCATAAGAGGCCACCAAGGAGGGTTGGTGTGATACTGGCTACCTTATCCTGTAGAACATTTTAGCTGCAAAATCCTGTCACTTCTGAACAAGTCTACAAGGGGCTTATCATAAGGTGGGGGGGGGGGGGATGCTCCATTGGCAGCTGTCATATTTTTATTATATATGTTCCATTTATCTGGTGGCAGATAAATCAACAGACCTACAACAATTATTGGACACTGTAGTAACAGAGAGTGCAAGGAAAGGACTCTCCTTGAATATCAAGAAAACAGTAACAATGGTGATATCAAAGAAAATGACACCAAAATGTGACATAGAAATAGAAGGAAAAATTCTTAACTAAGTGGATAATTTTAGATATCTAGGGACATTTATAACATCAGATGGAAGATGTACAACAGAGATTAAGAGCAGAATAGGGCAAGCAAAGGCCACATTTCAGAAAATGAAGAGTATCTTGTGCAACAGGTCACTATCAATGAATGTAAGAAAGAGAGTGCTGAAATGCTATGTAGAACCAGTTTTGCTGTATGGCAGTGAATCTTGGAATGTAAATGAACAAATTAAGAAGAAATTAGAAGCAACAGAGATGTGGTTCCTGAAACGAATGTTGAGAATTCCTTGGACTGCCAGAGTAACTAACAATGATTGCCTGAAACAAGCTAATGAAACTAGAATACTATATACAACAATAAGAAAGAGACAAACAGCTTTCTTTGGTCATGTAATGAGAAGAGAGGCATTGGAAAACATTGTGACAACTGGAAAGATTGAGGGGAAGAGAGGCAGAGGCAGACCAAGAGAAATGATGCTGGATGGATTGAAACGGTGGCAATTACGGAGGAATATCAGCAGCAGAGTTGATCCAGAAAACCAAAGACCGAGGTCTGTGGAGAGCCATGAAGGCCTACAGCCAGCTGGCAGGGCACTTGATGATGAGGATGTTCCATTAGAAGAGCTAGAAAAGATACCAACAATAGAATACCTATAATATGTAAAACTCTTACGTGGATGTGTAATATAGGAAGAAACAGCCAGGTTAATTTATCAGGAACATGCTCGTAGGCATTCACAAAGCCTTATGTTGCAGTGACATGTTAAACAACTGTACGAGTATTCACACTGTCTAGCTTTATGTGACATTAGGAAAAGAATGAAACAAACCATCTTTTGAACTGATGCTGTGGAAAAAACGCTTTGTTTTTCACAATTGATATGTTTTGAGTCTACTTCTGTCACTAATTTATGATGCCTTCACAGAAGAAAGAAAACATGCTGTTTGAGTGGAAGGATGGGCCATTGGTCACAGCTATGAAAGAAGGTGCCATGTTCCTGATTGATGAAATCTCTCTTGCTGATGATTCTGTGCTGGAAAGATTGAACAGGTATGCATTGTGTTTAAATGATTCAGTGGCAAACATAGAATAGAGTTGAACCAAACATGGCACATAATCAAGTCAAGTATTGTAGTGTAAATTTCTGTTCACTGAGCATTGACATTGTGGAAGCTACCATGAAACAAAACAAATAAGACGATGATCCAGCCTAGTATGGCAATATATCGTCCTCCTGTCCAAATGGGAGGTCACATTTGGCAATATATGAACCTTTGGCACTGAATCAGTTAATTGTTGTACTGATAGCCAGTAGTTTAATGAATATTTCTCATAGCAACCATGATGTTTTGTGGTGAAGTTTTGGTGACTTTGTAAATCATGAAGGAATTAGTTAATTGATGTAATGATAACCAGTAGTTTAATGAATGTTTCTCATAGCAACCATGATGTTTTGTGATAAAGTTATGGTAACTTTGATATTCATGAGGAGATCACAGTTTTGTTTTAAAATGTCTTCTTCCTCGCCCACTCTGAATAGGATGTTGGTTGTGCTGTCTGTTTACAGTAAGCAACATCATTTGCCTTGCAAACTTTCATAGGCGTTCATGTCTCTCCACAGATCTCAGTCCTTGGTGTTCTGGATCAATTCTGTTGATGATATTCCTCCATGTCACTGTCTCAATCCATTCAGTATAATTTCTCTCGGTCTGTTTCTGCCTCTTCTTCCACCGATCACTCCATTCGTCGTAATGTTTTCCGAAGCCTCTCTTCTCATATGATCAAGAAAAATTCTCACTGCAGCATGTACAGAGTTCTGATGGGAGAAAATTGGCAAGTGTGTGAATTATCATTTAATTCCTTACCATCCAGCATGATCGCCAATGCTTATCTTCAGTTTTTATTCCCCAGCAGAATGTGTACATTTATGTGCTCACAGAACTCTTGCCATGATGGACGGTTGTGAAGAATCCTCTCTTGCTGCTTTCCTCTTTATCATTTTCTCTCAAACTTCATCGTCATCATCATCATGTACCATGTCACTAGGCATGGGCTGGTCACCTCAAAGGTTCACCAATCTTGGATTAGGTCTGTTTTTGTTCTGATTGTGGCCAGGCCATCCAGGTAGTTAGCTCTTTATCTTCCCCTGGCTTTTTCCACCATAAATTGTTAGTTGTGACTGTTTTAATCTTACCAGTTGTTAAAATATGTTCCAGTGGCCAGAACTAGAATGGGCTTTAAATAACATCTAAAGTCTTATTTTCTGATCTCCAGTTAGTCAGCAGCCTACTAACATGGCTGACTAGTGTCATATCCCACTGGTGATAGGACTGGGTTCTTTTCTCTCCAGTACGATCCAGGGATTGACCCAGCCTCATTAATTGGGTCTTGTCTTGTCTTTCCTCTCGTGCCTAAGGCGGCGCATAGGGCAGAAGTCATGGCTCTCCATGTTTGTGCGAAGCGTCACACATTTGGAGCCAGAAATCTGATTCTGTAACAGCTGGGAGTTTTATGATTTTATCATTAATTGGGTACTAGATAACAATTAGAATTTTCTGGGATGGACAGCAAGGAAGCGAGCTGGTCACCTAATCTCTTTACAGAGTGGCTTTGTATTTCTAGAGGCCTAACATTTGACTCTCCTGCAGTTTATTTATGAAATCAAACTTCTCTTGCAGTGTGCTGGAACCAGAGAGGACCATCTTGTTGGCTGAGAGAGCCAGCGGAGGGGAGGCTGAGGTAGAGAAGCTGCAAGCTGCCGAGCACTTCCAAGTGTTTGCCACCATGAACCCTGGAGGTGATTTTGGCAAGAAAGAGGTGAGATGCGTACAGTTCATGTAGTCTTATTTTTATACTTACTGTTCTTCTTATAGTCTCATTTTTATGGTACAGTTCTTCTTAGTCTAATTTTTATGGTTAAACTTCTTCTTATAGTCTCATCTTAACGGTCACAGTTCTTCTTGTGTTCACATCTTTGATGTTTTACTGTCAGTTCTCATGATGTCTAGAGTTCCTCTCTAGTTTCACAGTTTTGGGTGAAATGAATTATATACACTGATGGATCTGTGCCAAGAGGAAAAAGAGTCCTTGGGGGTTTTATTGAAAAGTTCAATGGACACTATTTTAAAAAAAATGAGTTTGGTAGCTGCTACTACAACATCTAGCATGAGAATGGAGGTTGAGGCTACGATGACAGACTTCCGATGGTTGGAGGGCAGCACAGCCTGGCTTGTGTTTGTAACAGACTCACTCAGTATGATTTAGAAAGTGGAAACTGGCCTGTTCCAGTTAGGTTAGAGTGGCCAGCATCAGTTGACAGGTTGCAGACTGACTGCATTTTATTAATGTTCAGGGCATCTGTGCGAGAAAATCAATGGGCTGATAGAATAGTTGCAGAGTGCTACTTTATGATAAATGTGATATGGTGAGGACACTCTGGGATATTGTGAAGTCTCGTCCTTGACTTTGGGACATAAAGTAATAGGGAAAGTTAATCCATGCCGTTTCTCTGATTATCAATAAGACTGCAGTGCATGATATTCTTGGCATTTGTAAAGAAGGTAGTTTGCCATTGCTTGACTTAGAGAACTTGGTGACAACTGGCAAGATCGAAAGGAAGAGACCAAGGGGAAGACCGAGAAGTAAATACCTGGTTTGGCCACATGGCATGATCGAGACAGGAACATGGAGCTGATCCACGACTCTGGCGATTGAGTGAGATGGCAGAACATGACCGCCCACGCTTTCCGGCATTGCACATCATGGATGGATGGTATGGATAGGAAACATGACAAACAATTTTAACAATTACTATTAAATGATAAACATTCATTTTCTGGTAATTGTGCAGAACAGGGTTAAAATGAGATGATGGAACCACTAATGCAGGGCTTAGGGCAAAGAACTAAACACAATGCAACACATCAAGACGTCTGGAAAAAAAAAAGCTGGCGCTGGATAGAACACACATTGAGAAAACCTGATAATAATAGAACTTGAAAGTTCTTTCTCTGAACACACCGAGCAAACAAAATAATATACCTAAAAGCAATTGGACAAGAGACTGGTCAACAATAATACAGGTAGGATATAGAGGGAACTGTAGGGGATAGCATCAGATAGAATGGATTGGGGTGAGTTGTGTGAGGGCATATGCTCTGGTGGGAGATAAAGGACAGCAAGAAAATAGCATTCTTCTGTAAAACCACATCTGGGGATTTTAGGGTTGTTGCTTGCCTGTGAGACCAGACACTTACTACACAGGCTGACTAGCGCATAAATGCCTTTGTATATAAATGTTATAGACGGGCTCTAAGAATATACAGAAAAGAACAAATGCATCTATATGACAAGATCTGTATATTGAAGAAGGTTGGCTACTAAAGACAATAAAACAAAGCAAATTGAAATATTTTGGTCACTTGAAACATCATTAAAGATTGGAGAGAACAATCATGGAGAGATATATGCTCGGGAAGAGAGAAAGAGGAAGGCCAAAGAGAAGCTGGGTGCAGGATGCGGCAGATGATCTTTCAATGGGTGTATCGGATACAGAACATCTTGTTTATGACCGAGAAGTTTTCCGGGTGGTTGTTATGGGAGCAAGAATGTGCAAAGGACATGTTACTGATTGAATGAATTAATGAATAAATGAGTGCTTGTTTATTAACTATCCAGGAGTCACATATGTCAATATTGTGTTTGTGTAACATGCAGTTTCCAACTGGGAATATCATAATTTCCTATTTGATTTTGTTCTTAGCTGTCTCCAGCCTTGAGGAATAGATTTACAGAGATCTGGTGCCCACAATCACATGATCGGGCCGATCTGATTGCAGTCATTGAAAAGAACATTCACCCAGGGCTACACCTGTACAACACACAAGATGGGATGAGTGGATTTGGCCATGCGATCCTGGAGTTTGTTGAGTGGTTTCTCAGCTCAGAGATGGGAAGACGGTGAGTGTTCTGTCAAGTACCTGTTTATAAAATACAAGTGTTCCAATTGCAGAAAACATTACTGAAATGGAGATTAAGATGCGCAGAAGATTATCATCAAGTACCATGTGAAATGCCACAGTTGCTCTTGTCATTTCACAGATCTTGGTCCTTGGTGTTCTGGATAAATTTTACTGCTGAAATGTCCCTATTGCCACTAGCTTAGATAGTCAAGCACTGCCACTAAGACAGCACACCAGAAATTCTTAAGAGCAAGCGCTCTTTCCCATTCGATCATGTTGACCTCCATTTGTCTTTCAACTGGAGTTTAGTTTAGTTTTGTCAATGGATCAACATCATGGCATACGGGTGTAACCCATAAGTGCTCCGTTCTACTCCTAACTCAAACCTGAGTCTGGAGAAACTCAGCTCAGTGCACAAACTCCGTAGCACCGGCGAGGATCCTGAAATACTTTGGGTAGATTTTTAACTCAAAATTTTGCCTGGGCAGCGCCGTTAGGCTACTCTTTTTCAATTTCCAACTGCCAAGGGATTTTTTACGTGCGCAAAACTACACACATGCGTCTGATCTCACTACCCAGAGACCAGGGGAAATCTTATTACTAGAAGTCTATGTGAAAAAATCCCGGTCCTCACCGGGGCTTGAACCCGGGACCTCCAGCACTCGAGGCGGACACCATACCTCAAGACCACACGGAGTTGAGCTGCTACCGCTTATCTTTCCAGTTGTTAATGATATTCTCCATTATCTCTTTTCTCATATGACCAAGAACAATGTCTCTTTCTCATAGTTGTGTATAATGTTATTCTTTCATTACCTTCTTCTAGGAAGTTGTTAGTTACTCTGGCAACATTCATCTTAGAATCCATATCTACACTGCCTCTAAGCGCTTTTTAATTTGTTTGTTCAGATTACAAGATTCCATGTAATCCAATAGAACAGATGTGATATAACATTTCAGTACACATTCTTTCCGACATCCAATGACACAGACTTTTTACATAAGATACTTTTCAACTTCTAAAATGCAGCATAGAAGATCCCTCTGTAATACCAACTGTTATCCAGCAGGTTGCATGAGGTTTTGTTTTTTGTTAGATCCACATCGTTTCTAGTTGTTCTCTTTTGTATGATGTGAAGAATTGGGAACTGGTGGTGACCTAGTAGACACATTGCACACTCATTCCAAGCATCAGTTGTTAAGGAACCTTTAAGGCCATCAAGACAGCACATAACAAATTGGCTCTTGAAAAGTATGGTTTGTGTCCTCTAATCTTCACTTTCTTCTATTTCTATGAGTGCCAGTCAATACTTTTGAATCATTCTGGGCATGCTTGTAAACTCTCCAAGCGAAGAGTGCAAGACTTGGGTACTCATTGCCTACCATCATTGATTGGAATTCCTGTGACTCTTGCAGTCTTGCAGCATATAGTTTTAGCAGTAAGTAAAGAAAGGGCCTTTTTTTAAAAGGTATATTGGACATGATGCTCGTCCCCATATTTTAATAGACCAATTAGCACTAAATGAGTGATGTGGTCAGTATCACAACAGTAGTCTTTACTTCGCAGGACATTTTCTCAGACCGATTTTAAGTTGGGTCAACCTGGGAGTCCATGTCAGTTGTTAAAATAAAATCTGCCTTGATGGGGATCAGTTTCAGCAGGCTTCGTCAGAATGAAACCATGATTGATCCTTTATTAGTTATCTAAACTTGTGTCTGTCCACGACAGCTGATGGGATCTTGGTCGAAGCCAGACCATGGCACATCAATGCCTCTGTGAGCAAAAGCTACTCTCATGGCAGATACTGCCTTGGAGGTGTGAAGTGTTCGGCATTCACATATTTTAGGCTGTGATATGTGAAGAGGGGTGGCCACTTCCCTTCCTCATCACCCTTCCTCGGACAATTCCCAGACAACTCTGAACATGGCCCTGGTATCTAGTCTGGAAGCTAGGTTGACATGCTGGTAAGATAAAAAAATAATGCTGCATCTGCTGGGGATTGAACCCAGACCACTGTCTTGGCAAGTAAGCACACTAACCACTGTGATACAGTGACTCTAATACCTCTATATCCTAACTGAATGAGGTAGACAAGTACTATTGTGTCTGAAAAACGAGCAAACCTGGACCCACATCCAGTCAGGTTATGATGAGAGAGAGGTTCTGCCAAGCACTGACTAAACTATGTAGCTAGTGCCAACTGAATGGACATGTGTTCTTTTCCACGGCTGAAACTTTGTGCTTCCTTGCTATTGCCCTTTAATTATTGGTCTTTAATTATTGGTCTTTCATATTTTTTCTGTCTTCATTTACTGACTTTGAACTTGAGCATAGTCCACACTGGGTGATTTGTGTTTGTGGGCCAGCTTTCCCTATTACCAGTATTCCTCAGGCGAACCCACTATGACTTTTGAGGTACTTGTAATTTATGTCCTCAAGTCAAGGACGAGAAGTCAACATTTTAGTTCAACTGACTGGTATTGGGGCTGAAGCCGCTACCTCGCCATCAACACACCAAAAGTATTTAAGCCCACTCTTTAACATGTTGTCTGTTGGTTGTTATCAGAGTGACAGTTAGCATTCGAGACATCCTGAGCTGGGTGGGCTTCATCAACACCTGTGCTGTCAGTCAGGGACATCCCACGCAGGATGCAGATGCCATGGAGACGGATGATGTGTCGCAATGCTGTCTTGACTCTGTGGTTGCTTATGTTCATGGGGCATGTCTTGTCTTTATAGACAGTCTTGGAGCAGGTTTGTACATTAATGTGGTAGATGGATTAGATTTGTACAGTGTTGTATGGTACAAGGTGCAGGGTTGTACATCAATTTGGTAGATGGATTAGATTTGTACAGTGTTGTATGGTACATGGTGCAGGGTTGTACATCAGTTTGGTAGATAGATTAGATTTGTACAGTGTTGTATGGTACATGGTACATCAATTTGGTAGATAGATTAGATTTGTACAGTGTTGTATGGTACATCGAGCGGGGTTGTACATCAGTGTGGTAGATGGATTAGATTTGTACAGTCTTGTATGGTACATGGAGTGGGGTTGTTAATCAGTGTGGTAGATGGATTAGATTTGTACAGTCTTGTATGGTACATGGAGCAGAGTTAGATGGATTAGATTTGTACAGTGTTGTATGGTACATGGTACATCAATTTGGTAGATAGATTAGATTTGTACAGTCTTGTATGGTACATGGAGTGGGGTTGTACATCAGTGTGGTAGATGGATTAGATTTGTACAGTGTTGTATGGTACATGGAGCAGAGTTAGATGGATTAGATTTGTACAGTGTTGTATGGTACATGGAGCAGAGTTAGATGGATTAGATTTGTACAGTAGTGTATGATACATGGATAAGATTTTACTATGTTGTATGGTCTATGTATAAGATTTTACTTTGTTGTGTAGTACATGTATAAGCTTTTACTATGTTGTGTAGTACATGGATTAGATGTTGTTTGTCCATCAAGAATGATGATGACCATTCATTTCATCCAGTGGGGTTGAAAGTATGGAGCCGTGGGTTCTAAGATGGCTGATAAGGCCTATTTTGGCTCGAAATGTTCTTTGACAATGTGGACAAAGAATGCTTGACGTTTCTGGAGGAGGATTTCCTGCTGTGGTTTTTCTGTCCTGCCTTTTCTTTACAGCTCTTGCAGTCCTGGTTGCCTCACACATGACTGCACCCTTGTGTAATGATGCACGCCACGAATTTCAGTCTCTGGCTGCAGTCTCCCAGGTGTCATAATGAATTCCAAAAGCATTCAGAGAGATTTTCTAAGTGTCTTTAAAGCGTTTCCTCTGGCCACATTGGGAGCGTTTACCACAACGCAGTTCGCTGTAAAAAATTCGTTTAGGGAGCCTGTGATCTGGCATGCGAGTCAAGTGACCAGTCCAACGAATCTGATTCTTCATCAGTAGATGATTA
Source organism: Cepaea nemoralis (assembly GCA_014155875.1). Lineage (NCBI taxonomy): Eukaryota > Metazoa > Mollusca > Gastropoda > Stylommatophora > Helicidae > Cepaea > Cepaea nemoralis. Next base: position 277,154 of record JACEFZ010028233.1, read on the forward strand.
GATGTTACTTTGTTATGTAGTACATGGTTTAGATGTTACTTTGTTGTGTAGTTCATGGATTAGATGTGTACTATGTTGTATGGCTTAGGGGTACTGAAATAGAGTTTTACAATCCCCTGGCATAAAGAGTTGAAGGTTCAAACTCAGCCACTGACAGTTGTTAAGGAGATCGCTTTGAGTAGTGGTTCACTTTTGCATGTTCACTTTAATAGAACAGAAAGAAAAAAAAATACATATTAAATTACAACTTCTCAGTTTGTGAGAAATTTTGCGTGTTTATTTTGGCAGAATAAATTACATGTCCTTTGTGGGATTGTTTTTAAACAACCAGCCCCATTTAGTTTACTAGATAATTTTATGTTCAGCTGTTTGCCTTGGCTTTCTGAATGAGAAGTCAACATTTAAGTGCCACTGACCCACGTGTAGAATAAACTCACTACACGCCATTAGCAGAGAAACCCCTCAACCATGCTGACCTCTTGGTTATGAAATGTTATTTGACTTTTCCCCTTGGGCATTAAGTTGGGGAGTGTTAACAATGAAATACCTAGAACCAGCGGAGGACACTTGGTTAACTTAACTAAATTTCTTTCTTTCTTAGGATCAACAACTTTCATCACAGAGGCCAACGCACAAGCCTCACGTCTAGTTTGTCTGAGTTTCCTTCAGAAGCAGCTTTCAGCATTGCTGGGTCACGACTTTGACCTCAACCAGTGCCAGATATTGTTGCCTGGAGACAGTGAGAAGAAAATGCTTGTGGTTGTTACAGAGCAGACGCTGTGTATTCCCCCATTTCATATCAGCAGAGGTAAAGTGCTTCTAGTTAAGTTTCCATTAACTTGTCTGTTGTCAAATTTACTGTATCCTTTTCCTCTCAATCCAGCTTAGTTTTCACTAACTTGTATGTTATTATCTAGATTATTGTATCCTTTTTCTCTCAATCCAGCTTCTAGTTTTCACAGACTCATACATTGTTATGTGCATTATTGTATCTTCCTACTACTGCTACTCTAGCTTCTGGTTGCTTTTTCAATGATACATACAGTTTTATAGATGCTGTATCCTACTCCAGTTTCTAGATACATTTTCTCTAACTCTTATGTAGTTATCTATGATTGTATTCTCTGTATTACTAAAAAAAAGTATCTCTCTATCAGATTGTATTCTCTATGTTACTACAACGGTGCCTAGTTATATTTTTTCTGACTCTTATGTAGTTAGCTCGATGATTGTATTCTTCTCTTACAACCCGGCTTTCAGTTATATTTTAATTGAATCATGTGTACTATACATTATTGTATCCTGCTCAAAGGTCTGGTTATATTTTCACTTTCTCTTATGGAATCTAGATTATTGTATTTTCTGTATAACCACTATACAGACAGGCTCTAAGAATATCTTGGATACAGAAAAGAACACATGAATCCATACAACAAGATTTGAATATTGAAGAAAGTTGGCTACTAAAGATGATGAAAGTTTGGAGAGAACAGTCTTGGAGGAATATATGCCTGGGAAGAGAGGAAGAGGGATATATGCCTGGGAAGAGAGGAAGAGGAAGGCCAAAGAGAAGATGGGTGCAGGATGTGGCGGGTGTATCGGATGCAGGACATCTTACTTGTGACCGAGAAGTTTTCCGGACGGTTGTTATTAGAGCGAGGTTCTGCAAGGACATGCTACTGAATGAATGAAGGAATATAACCTCTACAGTGTCTAGTTATAATTTCTCTGACTCTTATGTAATCTAGATTATTGTATTTTCTATATAACCATTGCAGTATCTAGTTATATTTTTTCTGGCTCTTATGTAATCTAGGTATTATATTCTACTCCTAATATCAGTATCTAGTTATATTTTCAGTGAATCGGATCCTCTTATCTAGATTATCTTTTTTTAAATGATTTTATCCTCCTACTCCCAATGACAACCTTAATACATTTAAAGAAAGCAGCATTCAGTTGTTGACATTTCTGTAGTGTTTGTCCTGTTATGGAGCTGGTGTAGGCTAAAAGTGCCTTCTCTGCATTTCACATTTTTAATACTATTGCAGCAAACGTTAAGGCACCATTATTCTGCAGCCTGAATTATAAAATTGGCACTAGATGTTGCTATGAGCTAAGGATGGAGTTAATATGAGGAAGAGAACTAAACACCACAATATGTGCAGAATTCTTAATATTAAACATCTGTATCACATGGTATACTATGATATTGACTGTGTGTGTGTTAATCTTCATTTCTGCTAATTGGATTGTTTTGAATCTAATATTCTGCAATAATATGTGAACTTCCAGAGCCAGTGCCAGATACTAGCGTTGAGAAATTTGCCTTACAGGCCCCAACAACGTGCGTCAATGGTCAAAGATTGTTAAGGGCACTTCAGTTACCACGACCTGTACTCCTGGAGGGGTCACCGGGCGTGGGCAAGACCAGCCTTGTAGCAGCAATAGCCAGAATGGCTCGGAAGACTTTAGTCAGAATAAATCTTTCAGAGCAAACGGTAAGCATTTGATGCATTTGTTTGGCTCATGCTGCAGATTTGTGTCTATTTTTAAATGAGTGCAGGCATGATTTGAATGTGTGTTGTTTGTTAATTAATTTGCTGTTTTATTATTTTGGGCCAGGATGAAATTATTCTTTTCTGTTCTTGTTTTTAAATTTAACAAAATTATTCTGTTAACTATCTCCATATAGACAATGGCTTATAGGCCACATCTGTTGTGAAATGAAAGGTCTTATAGCAGATGGGATGTGAAGTGTTAGAGTTATATATATTCTAGGTCATGATATATGAGGTGTGGTGACCACTTCCCTTCCTCATCACCTTTCATTTCTTCATCACCTTTTGAGAATTCTTAAAATTGTTAGGTACTCATTTATACAAGGCTGAGTCCACCCCAAAGCTGCCCTGGTAAAAAAAAAATAATCCTGATCTAGATTGAACCCATACCTCTGTTGGCAGTCCAGCGCACTAACCACCATGCCACTTCAGGTCTTAACAGTTAGTTGCATATCCTTTACAGGATGCCACAATCAACCCCAGCATCTTTTCAACTGTTTGTGATTTCTTGGCAAGTTTTTACATTTAGCAGTTTGCCATTGCTTTCTGAACAACAGACACTCATACCTTTGTATGAAAACTGGCACAAAGAGGTCTGCTTCCAGTTTGCCCGCAGCTGTGTTTCCAACGCAGTATGTGAGATTACAAATTGCATTCATAAGCTCTTCACCATATTGCAGCGGTCTTAACAGATTTTAAGCAATTTGTGAGATTTTGAGAGACGGTAACACTGATTCTGAGAACAGCCACAGAAGTTCACCAAATATAACATTGAAAATAGAAATAGAAAAATAATGAATCGATGTATGCTGAAGACTTTTGATAATTGAATTCCAGGATGTGACTGACCTGTTTGGTGCTGACTTGCCAGTTGAAGGCCAGGAAGGTGGACATTTTGCCTGGAGGGACGGCCCATTCTTGCAAGCTTTGAAGGCTGGCCATTGGATTGTATTTGACGAAGTAAGTTTTCAAGTTAATCATTGTAGGTTGACATTTTGCATGATCTTGATATAGCATTTGTATAGACAGTTACAAATGGTTTTTTATTTTCTTAAGTGATATGATATTTAAACCTTCTGGGCTGTAATTAGAATACAAGTCCTGCTTACGACTAACTGGAAAGAGAGCAAAGAAAGGAGAAATAATCAAAATCGATTTATTTGTGTTTTTTACTGGGATTTGAGATTTAAACATTGAGCACAACCCACTACTGGCAACGCTGATCGTATTCCGGTATGAACCTAAGGCCTTGTCCACGTCAATATGGAAGCACTAGACTCGCTCTCATTTGAGCTCGTCAGTAGTGCATATCCTTGACTGGACCCGGGATCAAACCCGGATCACTGGCATGTGACGCGGGTGTGTAATCACTAAACCATGCAGCACACGCTAGACACGACCAAATTATCACATTAGAATATCATCGTCACCCATCGTAGACTATAGCTCGAAATTTGCCCAATCGCCACAACTGACATCCATCAATCGATGTGGCCCCGAATGATCAGGTCTTCTCAACTGGCAAGGGACACCATTCCGCCTAAAGTCGGACAGTTGTGATATTAACCCTTTACAGGGCAGAGCGGCCGATCGCTTAAACGAGTGGATCGGCCGTTTACGTCCAATACTATTATGCATTGTAAAAATGCGATCTCTCGGCTTTCCGACACTTCCGGCGGCTGCTTTCGCCGACAGCTTGACAACGTGGCCGCCATTTGTAAACGCACTACTATGAATTTGAACGGACTTTTTTTGATAGTTTTCTGGATTTTTACGCTGTTTTTCAAAATGGATTTCGGCGATTCTTCAAGTGATAGCTGAGATTTCGCTAGGTTCAATTTAAATGACATTAAAGGGCACGAAGTTGACTATTAATCGGAGCTAGATATCAGTGCAGAGCGTTACTTTGCATTAGCAGTCGTGAGTCAGACTTTAAAGAAAGTGATTATGATTCTGAAAATGTGTTTGTAAATTGCCGTATAGATGACGGAAAATCACAAACAATATGCTGTATTTCGTAAATATTTGTGTTCATATATGGATTACCAACAACAATCACGTGAGTAACATATTCTGCATGCTTTTCCCTTCATTGTGTTGTTTATTTAACTAAAATCGGTTGACTAACACCTTATTTGTGATGTTTTTACTAACGCGACCCGAAATTTTACCAAACCTGAAAAAATCTTGCCCGTTCAGGGCTAAAAACGGACAAGCGTCTGCCCTGTAAAGGGTTAATGTTGTGCTCCCCTTCTTCATAAGGATAAGTGGTATGTTTGTTATTTCATTTTGTATAAGTTATATTTTCTTATTATTTCTACTGGTATGCTTGCTTTCTTGCTTGCGTTCGCTGGCAGTGAACTCCAGCGCGAAATCCTGTATGTCAGATGAAGACATCCTGTTGTCCAACATCAGTGTCATGTCATACCGGACTGAGGTTTGTGTGAGTATCCGTTTTCCATGTCTGGCTTATTGGTGTACAGACTGGTGGTTCCTTGCCGTGCAGGCAGATACTCTCCGACTTCCAGAGGATTTCTACTGGTATAATTTAGAGTGAAAAAAGTTACATTCAGTGATTCCCTATATAGACATTTTTATACATTGAGATATATCAGATTTGTGTTTTTGCGGAAACAATCGTATACTGCTCGTAGAAAAACTAGAAGTATAAACGAAGCCCATAATTGGGCACTCTCACGAAGTTTATACTTCACCTCGACACCGCAAGGTACAAGAGGGACATGATGAGATGAGATGAGACAATCGTATGTTCTTGTTGTTTATGAACTTTAAACACTTTACAAAGTTTCTGGCAGTTGAACTGTGTCAGAAATCCATCCAGCAAAAAGCTCAAAAGAAAGAACTTGTCTCTTAAATTGAAGAAACTTAAAGTAAGCTGGGGAGTCTCTGTGACAAAGTGGTTATGCTGCCTGCCTCGCACACAAAAGGTTGTTCGGTTCCGCGTGCACTTTTCTCTGAAATTCCTAAATTTTCTCGGGGACTCCTGGGGGTCGTTGCTAGAGCTACAGAGTTTGACTTTGTGCGACACTTTTGGCAGGCACTGTGAAAAATGACCCAAGTCTTGTGGGATAAAACCCAGTGCAATCAAGTCATTCCTTGTGCCTTTCAAACCTTTCAAAGTTAGCAGGTTTTAAAATTTATTTATTTTTGTTATTGTTGCCTTTGCTCGCTTTGAACTCAAGCGTAGTCCGTACACATGCTATTATTTCTAGGGGCACTGGACTGATTTTTGTGTGTGGATTAGCTTTGCTTATTACCAGTGCCCTTTGCCATCAGACAAACCCACTTTGACTTCTGAGTAATTTACTTCCCAAAGTCAAGGATGAGAAGTCAACATTTTAGTCCAACTGACCAGTGTAGAGGTTGAAACCACTAACCCGCTATCAGCACCCCGGAAGTTTAAGAGGGATTGCTCTTATCCAATCTGCCATGCTGACCCTTAAGTAAGCAGTTTAAAGTGTCCATGTTTAATTGTCTAATTGCTGCATGTGTTTACACATTAACTATCTACACTAATAATTTCCCAATCCATTCAATGTTTACTACTACAGCTGAACTTGGCTTCCCAGTCTGTGTTAGAAGGACTCAACGCCTGCTTCGATCATCGAGCTGAAGTTTACATTCCAGAGCTTGGCAAAACATTCCACATTCAACATGAAAAGACCAGAATTTTTGCCTGTCAAAATCCCTTATCTCAGGGTGGGGGAAGGAAGGGCCTCCCTCGCTCATTCCTGAACAGGTTTACGCAGGTAATCTACGCTGTACATTATAATGAGTTATTGCAGTCAAAGCTAGCTTGAAGAATTTATATATACTCTGTCGCTGTTGTCTTGTGTTTGTTGTGGTTATATCAGGTCAGTTTCTGTCTGGGCATTTTATTGGAGTCTGTTGGCAATAAAATATCTAAAATCTGTGACGGAACATTACCAATATATGCCAGTCAATCTCAATAGGGGAAACTCATCTTTTGAAAGATTCAACAGGGAAAACTAGTCATGTGTGAGATTCTCAACAGGGAAAACTAGTCATGTGTGAGATTCTCAACAGGGGAAACTCATCACATAAGAGATTCTCAACAGAGGAAACTAGTCTCATGTGAATTGAAATGCTTGAGAAAGGTTGCTAAGTTTTCTGAAAGAGACAGGATGTGAAATGTCAAGATCTGAAACATGCTGCCTTGATTTCATGGAGAGACACACAAAAATGTGGTTATAACATCTTATAAGAATGTAACCCGATCAACTGATAAGAGATACAGCAAAAAAAAAAAATATTTGTATATATAACATAGGAAGACCAAAAAAACAAAATCAAGAATGCTCTCAACAAACACAGACATGACACAACCAAGGCAACACATCTGGCCTAGGAGCACAAGCTTAGGCTCCTCACACCCCTACACTTAACATAAGTGTGGATGAGGAGAAGAGGCATCATCCACCTGGATTAGACAATCGACAGTAGTCTCCAGCGGGGTATGTCTTCTTATGTGCCCTCAGTAGTTTCTTTGTCAAACCTTGATCTTGCTGGGTAATTCTCTTGTCATTCCTACTTTTTTAGGACTTCTTTATTTGCCATTTCAGCTTTCTGTGACATTTGCATCATTTTTCTGTGTATCTGACTTACAGCTTTCTCCATATCTGTCTCTTTTTGACTGTATCTGTCTTAATTTCTATTTCCATCTTTTTCTATCTCTTTCTCTATTGCTTTCTGTCTTTGTTCATTTCTATCTGTTTCTCTCTCCTCTCCGGGCACGTTGGTGTAATGTTATGACGGATGGGCGAGGGTTTTATGTTAGCTATCTGGGAGAGGAAGACTGGCCCCTCCTTGTTCTCCAGTGCACTTGGTCCTAAAGAAATGTGAAGGTCTTAACATTTCACATACACACCACAGAAATTCCTGCTACAGGTTGTTGTTTCTCTAATATATATTTATGTAGATCACCATGTCATCTGCCAGGTTTATGTGGATCCCTTGACCCGCAGTGACCTACTGTTCATCACAACCGCTCTCTATCCCGGCTTTCCAGAAGACATGTTGCTGACAATGGTGGATTTTAACTCCAAGGTTGGTTCACACGGAATCTGATATTTCTGTATCCATTATTGCTATTATTCATCATGTCTGTTCATTGTCAGTTTTCATATTTGCCATCTGTACTTTATATTGTAAATATTAGTATGGCTAAATTATTTTAGAGATATGACATAATAGAAATGGACAGAGTTTGAAAATTTAAATTGCCCAGTGTTTTGGACTTTTAGGATTTACTTCATTCTCACAGTTTATTTAAACACTGATGTTTAAGGAAGAATAAAAAAGTACATTTTGCCATGTCTTTTCCCTATCATTAGGATTATAGAATGACATTTGACTCAGTCTTAACACTCACCTTTGAACAGTGTGACGAATAATCAGACGACTTCAAAGAAGGAACAAGACTCGTACTTTATTTTCGTAACGAGTGGAACAAATAACAGAGGATGATTATCATGTGTTATTAAACTGCTCCCGAGATGTGGGCGCGGCGTTTAAATATTTAACATTTCACGAACTCCCTGCCTTCTTCCAAATGTTCTCCTTGAGGCGTGGACCTGTCATTTCGCTGTCCTGAATTGTATCACGTCTAGGTTTCGGGTCCTGCCTTAAGTATCCATTTGCCAATCAATCCCTCCTCCTGAAAATCTATTCGCTGACGCTCGGAATAAGTCGCATACGGATCTCTGGAAGACACGTCTTCTCTTTCTGAATCACACACAGAGAAAGTCCTTTGTTGTTCTGTGACGCTGTTTTGTTACCAATGGTATCTTCCTTTCCTCCCATTGACTGATAAACAACTCGTTACGCTTTGAACAATGTGACGAATGATCAGACGACTCCAAATGAAAACAATACTCACACTTTTATTTCGTGTCGAGCGGAACAAATAACAGCGGACAGTTATCGGGTGTTATTAAACTGCCCCCGAGATGTAGGTGCGGCGTTTAATTAGTAAATGTTTCACACGAAACTCCCTGCCTTGCCCCAATGTCCTCTTTGAGGCGCAAACCTGCCATTTCACCGTTCAGAGTTGCAGCGCGTCTAGGTTTTCGAGTCCTGTCTTAAGTATCTATTTGCCAATCGATCTTTCCTCCTGAATTCTCTTCGCCTAAGCTCGGAATCAGTCGCATACAGCGCTTCACACACGGCTCTCTGGAAGACACGTCCTTTCCTTTCGAATCACACACAGAGAAAGTCCTTTGTTGTTCTGTGACGCTGTATTCATTTCCAATGGTATCTTCCTTTCCTATTTGTCCATTTTTGTGCAGAACTGGGAAAATCCCATTCATGACTTTGGTGGAGTGTACCGTCATATGGCACATTTCATTGTTTATTCGTTAAATACACAATTCTTCATTTATTAGATAATTTATTCATATATTTCTTTGACTTCTGTCGTGTTTGCCATTTTAGTTCTAAAACACACCACTATGGAAAAGTTGAAGGATTTAAGATTTTCAAGTTTTGATTTTCAGATGGTCTGAATGTTTAGTATCCAGATATTTAGACCTGGACTGTACATGCACATATACACACAGACGTTTGCATGGCAAAGTGGGTAAGTTGCCTTCCTTGCCCTCCCGATGTGGGCTTGATTCTGGACACTGTGATTTGGTTCAGCAAGTGCAAATTTATTGGAGACTCCTGGGGGTCGTCACGGAAGCTACACAGTTCATGCTTTGTGATGATGCTTTTGACAGACCACCCTGTGGGAGGAGACCAAGCCATGTGGGATAAAACTCGGTGCAGTGAAGTCAGTCCTCTCACCTTAAAAAAACAAACACACACATACTCTTTCTGTGTCTCTCCCTCCCTCTCTGCACTTGTTATTATAACTGATGTTTTTGTACACCTTCCTCTAGATGCAGGAGTGCACTATGGTGCAGAGAACTTTTGGAGGGAAAGGTGCACCATGGGAGTTTAATCTTCGAGATCTGTTTAGATGGTGTGATCTGCTGCAGGAAAATCAGGTAATGCTTTTGTGGTGTGCACTAGCTTTAATAATTGTGCATATTTAATCTGAGCAAATATAGAAGATAGTTAGCCTGGTACCAATTACCTCATAGTCATATTATTTTTGCAATGTAGCAGAAACATGTGGAATGTTCCGGAAAGGTGATGAAATATGTCTGAAGAGTGGACTGGGTAGGTTCTGGTCGGATAGAAAGTGGATATTTGAAAAAGTTGATATTTGCAAACTAAAATACAATTCAAAGTTATGAAATCAGCATAGGTTAAAGAACATGCAATCATAAGAGAACAGACAGGCATAATCAAAATGCCTTAATCGAGAACCAAATGGAGCAGCATAGCATGAACATACCAAATGAAATAATTAGAAGCCAAAAAAAAAAAAAGGGATGGAAAAATTTTTAAAAACGAACAAACATGTGTGCTGTGGTTCTTTGCTTTATCTCATGTTTCTGTACTTGTTTACATAATTGTCCCATTGGCTTATTTTTATTGTTCTTTTCTGATGTTTTCAGAGTGTAGACAACCTCAACCCTGGAGAATATGTTGGACTTATATACAAGGACAGGATGAGAACAGCTGGAGACAAAACTAAGGTTAGTGCTAGAGATTCGATACACAGACAGGAGGGGATCCAAGTCGGATAGCTATAGAGATATTTTCGCAGTGAATTTAAAAACAGAAAAAAAAAAAAAAAAATGAAGTGCTTGTTAGTAAGCCGGGCGTCATATTGGGTATCGTCATTAAGTGAAATGCATTGCAGTGTGCAGTTAGCACTGTGGCTCAGCACATCTGACTTCAACAAGCATTAACAAAATATATTCGAGCTGGAGTATGTTGTCACAGTTGGAAGTGGGGGGGGGGGGGAAGCAGGGGGAGACCAAGAGAGAAGATGTTAGACAAAAGGTCAACATGACCGATCTGGAGCGCTGGCTCTTAAACTTAAGGGGGCGCTGATGGCGAGTTAGCAGGGTCAACCTCTCATTGGTCAGTTGGGATTAAATGTTGACTTCTCGTCCTTGACTTGGGAATGTAAATTACAAGTGCCTCAGAAGTCAGAGTTGGTTATCCTGATGGCGAGAGACTGGTAATAGGGAAAGATAATGCACGTGCCAATATCAGTCCAGCATGGACTATGCTTGAGTTCAAGGCAAGCAGGAAATAAAAAGATGCTGGACAGTTTGACATTGCATCATTTCGCATGTGTAATTGTTAATCACATTGATTGTGTAATCATTAATCACATTGTATGTGTTATCATTAATCATATCTTTTGTGTAATCATTAGTCACTGTGTATGGGTGATCAGTATTCACATTGTTTGCATATTTGTTATTTACAGTGTATGTGTAATCATTAATCACAGTGTATAACTCATCAATCACATTGTATGTTAAATCATCAATAAGTTTTTATCTGTAATCAGTCACATTGTATCTGTAAATGTTATTCACATTATATCTGCAATTGTTAATCATTTAATAATTATTGTATGAGTGATCATTAATAAGATTGCATGTATGATCATTAATCACATTGTATTTGTTCCCATTAATCATATTGTATGTGTGATCATTAATCACTGTGTATGTGTGATCATTAATCACATTGTATTTGTTGCTATTAATCACATGTTATTTGTTTACAGGTTGATGAGTTATACCTGGCAACATTTGAACAGAAATACCCTCTGTACTCGTCTTCACGAAAGCTTCACATTGGCCACTCACTCGTCCAGGCAGGCCACTCGTTCTTGCCTCGTGGAGGATGTGAGGATGCAACAGACTCAAAGAGGGCTGGCAAAAGCTTGTGTCTGCACCACAGTTTGGAAGCCTTTGGAGTCCCTGATGAAATGTGTGGAGATGGGCTGGCTGACGATACTTGTGAGTGAAATTATGGGATATTTCTGTAGTACTGTTCATCTTTGGCATCCTTATTCCCTGCGTTGACACTACCTCACCCCTTCCTTTCTTCCTTCCTCCCTTCCTTCCTTCCTTCCATCCATTCCTGCCTGCCTGTCTTTCTTTCTTTACTTTCTTTCTTTCTTTCTTTCTTTCTTTCTTTCTGATTGATTTAATGATTTGTTTCAGCTAGTCATCTATGAGAAATAAAAGAATAATCTTCTTCTTCAGCTTTCCGAGCCATTGAGGTTCTTTGCTGCAAATACAATCCGTCTCAATTCATCTCTCTGGTGGACCTTCTCTTGCCAGTCATTGATTCCAAGTGCTTGTAGGTCTGTACATGTATTATCTCTCCACCGTCTTCTTGGTCTACCTCGGGGTCTACGGTCATTTATTTCCTGAGTGTAAGCGAGTTTTGTTTCCCTATTATCTTCCATTCTTTCTATATGCCCCAGCCATTGTAGTCTATTAGCCTTCATGATACCAGCGATTAGCGGGGACTTAAACAGATCATAAATGTCTTTGTTACTTCTTCTTTTCCACTCTCCACTTTGTGTATCCCTAATGGGTTCAAAGATGCGTCTTAAAATTTTGTTCTCAAAGGTTTGTAACAAGGCTTTGTCTCCTTTCGTTGTACTCCAGGTTTCAGAGCCATACAGCACAACTGGTCTGATCAGTGTTTTGTATATTGTGATTTTGGTGTTACGAGATAGCACCTTTGATTTTAGTAGATGTTGTAGTGCATAGTATATCTTATTTCCAGAGTTGATTCTAGTTTGTATTTCTTCCCTTATGATGTTGGAGCAGTTGAAGATTGTACCCAGGTATTTGTATGTTTCCGTTCTTTTAATGTTCAAGGAAAATAAAGAAATTTGTCTAAGAACATGTCTTCTCAGGTTATTTAGTCCGCAGACAGGAATGAGATTTTTGTTAACATGTCCCTTTAGCATACATTTATTTAAGTCTTATGGCTCACCGAACACTTACTCTCTGAAAATTGGTAGGGCTTTCGCTTGATGTCAACATCCAATAAGAGACATACGTCTGAATATTCTTTTATGAGTAGCATTTTAAATCTGCAATTTTGCCCTTTTTTTTCATCCTTATTTGAGATGGTTAGGCTTCTGATCTACTCCTTTGCTTCTTTTTTCTCGTGCCGTTTATCCTGTGGAGTGTTGGCCCTGAGCCAACTCCTGCCAAACTGTCCTAGTTCTTTTTCAGCTCCCTCCATGTCCTCATCATATTATTCTCCTCTTTATAATTCCATTCTCCGGTCGCCAACATGGCTGTTAGGCGTTGAACCGTTAAGGCCTGTGGTGTGTTTATGCTTGTAGCTACAGTTTGCAATCGCATTTCCCTCATGTTGGACTGGTAGTACATGGTTCCATCGCCTTGCTACTGAGTGAGTGCGTGGGCGACACTGTTAGCTGTGAAATTCACGGGGAAAGCTTTTACATCTGTCCTGTACAGTGACCTGCATGTTCGGAACAATGGTTACCGATTGTTGCTGAATAGACTGATTTGCCTTTTCGGTTCATGAGAGCATTTTTCAGGAGATTTGAGGTCAATGAGGTCTTTCTGGTGACTGCATCGACGATGAACTGTGGTTTCCGTGGGTTAATTTTGTGTTGGCATTCTGGCAGCGGCATTATGCACAGTGTACCTGTGCGGGCTGTTGAATTGCTGAGACTCCTGTCTGTTCCACTTTTCACATTGGACAGTGGGGAGCATTTTGTGTGATACTCACTGGCACAGGAACGGAACATAATGGGGACGACCCGTTGGTGTGAAGTTGGAACCTCGACTAACTAACTAACTAATCTCCATGTGTTTTTATGTGTGTTGGCCAATGGGTTGTAGACAGAAGACTTTTTAGTTAAACTGCTACCAGGTTTTCTCAGTATGTATCCTGCCTAGCACCAGCGTCTTTCTCACTTCTTGTTTGACTGGCATTTGTTCAGTTCTCTCTGTGAGCTCCACAATGTTGATTCTGCTACTCCTTTTAAATCCTTTTGCTGGGGATCAGCAGGGGTTCTGGAAGAATCTCAAAATTGAGAGGAAAGACCAGGAGAACTTTTAATCAGATAGCCGTGGGAACGAGAGAGTCAATATGACTCTTTGCTGGCTGTTGACCGAGGGGATAGAATGGGAATGTCCTAAGTGCATTGATGTCGGTTCTTAGTTCATCTCAACTAAACTCAAATTGGCTAGAAAAAAGATCTCATAGATGATGGATAAAAAAGGGGAGAGAAGATTGTTATAGATAGCATGGGCTTGTGAAGGAAACTAATCAACGTGATCTAATGATAAAGGGTTTTGCTTGTTACAACAGGTGGGGCCACAGTCGAGTGGCAAGACAAGCCTAGTGAAGCTGCTGTCGAAGCTTACAGGCCGGGCGTTGTGTGTGTTGCCAATGAACAGTTCCATGGATACCACAGAACTTCTTGGTGGTTTTGAGCAGGTTAGTTAGTTGTTGTTGTTGTTGTTGTTGTTGTTGTTGTTGTTGTTGTTGTTGTTGTTGTCTATGCCTAGAACCTGGTTGGTTATGGAGTTCAAGGCACATAATTCTATTTTTATGATGATAAAAATAGAACCATTAGAGACAGGAGTTCAGGACTAGAAACAAAATGATGTAAAGCACAGGAAAATTAGAGCAGATGCAGATTGCTTGTTGCTTAAGTGAGAAATGGGAATTAAGTGAAAAATGGTGCCAACCTTCCTAGAATATTATGAGTAGGATGATTTAATTTAACAGTTTGTGATATTTTAGACACAATAACTAAATTTTGTTGTTGTTTTAAAGTGTTACTGAAAGTTTTAAATAGTTACTTAAGAAAAACAGATATGTGGTAAAGGGACTTTTTATCTGTCAGTGATAAAAAAAAAATATTTGCCAATCTACAGAATTACAACTGCTCTAGGAAAGTGGCAGTCAGTTCTCCTCTTCAAATGCTGTGACAGCACTGTTTCTTAGTTGGTTTATCAATGTGACCCTGTGCTTAGGGGTTAGTGACCTTGGTTTCACAATCCCTCGACATACCGAGCAACGGGTTCAAAGTCAGCCACAGGGGATTTGAAAACAGACCGCCTTGCGGTGATTTTAATAATATGAGCGTCAGTCATTCAGAAAGCAATGGCAAACTATTTAATGCAAAAATTGCCTTGTAAATCACAAACAGCCAAAGAATGCTGGGGTTGATTACAAAGCAACTAACGTCACTTGTGCTGTAATTGGCTTTAAGTTGTGGAATTTTAATAAGATTTTGGAGTGGTAGTGTAGCTAGGCAGTTATAGTCTTTGGTTGCTAATGCAGAGGTCTGTAATTCTCACCCCAGCATGGTCAGTTTGATCATGTTCTCACCAGTTTTGCTCTGGGGTCTCATCCAATTTGGAGTAATTTCTTAAAAGGAAAATTGAGGAAGTGAACTGGTCAACTCACTTTATATTGTGGCCAAGCGTTTGTGAACTAACGCTTCACATCCATATGCCAGTATCTGCTGTTGGATTAATATTTCTATTTTAATATATAAGTGTACTTACACAGTTATTCTCATCCAGAAATGGATATGCTTACACACACTGAGAGAGACAGACAGAGAGTCAATCAGAATGAGAAAGTCAGAGAGAATGAGAAAGTCAGAGAGAATTAGAGGAGTCAGAGAGAATGAGAGTCAGAGAATAATAGAGAGAGTGTCAGAATCAAAGATATAACAAACTTTATTTTCAAAGTGTTAAGAATTGGGCATGCAGATAGTCAATGAGAATGTAAAAGTGGAGAGGATGTGTGTGTATGTGCGTGTGAGAGAGAGAGGCAGAGAGAGAGAGAGAGAGAATGAGAGACAGCAGAGAATGACTTACAGAGAAAAAGAAGAGAGAGAGAGAGAAAGTCTTTGAGGACATTTATTACATTAAAATAATATATTAATAACAACATAATAGCATATATTGCTTAAAGAGTAACATTTATGACCTTAATATTTTGCTAAACATGTCAAATCTCAGACCTTAGAAATAGCATTAACACATGTACATGAGAGTTTCAGAGTGAGCCAAATTTATCTGCTTATTGATAATGTGTTGTCTCATTTGTGAGCATGTCTGTAACCTCACATTATCAGTTCTAATATTCAGTCTGATCAGTGTTACAGTTGATGTATTACACAGAAATATCAATCGGGGAATCCCTGTGGCCAATAAAGCAGCTCATAAAATCATTTATATGTGTTGGTTGATGCTCCTAGAAGCAGAAGAAGGAAGTAGATATTTGAGGGCACTACATAATATAAGTTGGAAGCTTTAGTTACCACAAGCTCATGGAAAGAACTAGAACAAATACTGATGAACCCAGAGGTGAAGAACAGACGCAGGTGCTGGATAGGTCACACACTGAGAAAATCTGAGAATAGTACAGGGTATTTGTAAAGTCTCACTACACTTTGTATGTAGAACAGCTGTTTGTTGGAGAGTGTTTCCGTTTGCAAGATGACAAACAGCTGTTCTACATACAAAGTGAAGTGAGACTTTACAAACCTCCCGTATCACTAGAAAAGCCGAAGTCTGTAACCCACAGGACAATAAAAATAGAGGAAGACATAAATACTCACAGAGAAGAGAAGTAGAAATAGAAATGAACAATATTGGGAAGGGTATGGACAGAGCTGCATGGGATAGCTACAGGAGGAGGCTTGGAGTGAGTTAGTTGAGGGCCCATGTCCCATGGGGTAGGGGGGGGGGCCATAGGGAAAAATAAGAAGTATAGTACCACACTGGGATTTGAACCTTCACCTCCAAATGACAACAGCGTCTCGCTGCAGGAACAAGCATTCTTTGTTGCATGACCAACTGGACACCCCAGAGAAAGGTGTCATTATCCGGATCTATCTTCCAGCCAAACCACAATTATGGGATATGGGCAAAATTTGTATCTAACCTTTCAGATAGTTTAGTTTAATTTAGTTTAGTCGATGGATCAACATCACGGCACACAGATGTAACCCATGAGTGCTCCGTTTTCCTCCTAACTCAAACCTGAGTCTGGAGAAACTCAGCTCAGTGTATGAACTCCGTAGCACCGGCGAAGATCCTGAAATACTTTGGGTAGATTTTTAACTCAAAATTTTTCCTGGGCAGCGCCGTTAGGCTACTTTTTTTTTGATTTCCAACTCCCAAAGGATATTTTACGTGCGCAACAATACACACGGGCATCCGATCTCACTACCCAGAGAAAAGGGGAAATGTTATTACTAGAAGTCCACGTGAAAAGGTTTCGGTCCTCACCTGGGCTTGAACCCGGGACCTCCAGAACTTGAGGCAGACACCATACCTCTAGACCACCCAGCCCCCCCCCCCCCTTTCAAATAGCAACATAGATCTCAGATTATGTTTCTGTGAGTGCCGACCAATACTGTGAATTTGTTTATGAGTTATATTTAATGGTTTGTTGCATTTTCTACTTTCATCAATATGCTGTATTTGATTATACTATTGTATTAAAATTTCATCAGCGCTATATTGGGTGATATCTCATAAAACCCACTGTCATCTCTATTACAATTAATGATAACTCACATAATCTGCTTTCATCTGTGCTAATTAATATGTCGTATAATCTGCTTTCATCAATATTACAATTAATCTCATCGCATCCTCTTGTTCCTCTTGTACCTTGCAATGTTGAAGTGAAGTATAAACAGTGGGAGAGTGCCCACTTATGGGCGTCATGTATCGTTATCCCATGCACTCTGTTATTCCCGGCTTCCATCGTTTACATGGTATTACAATTAATGATGTCACAACATCTGCTTTCATCAATATTGCAATTAATATCACCACATGTAATCTGCTTTGATCAGTATTACAATTATCTCACATAATCTGCTTTAATCAGTATTAAAATTAATTATAACTCACATAATCTGCTTTCATCAATATTACAATTAATGATAACTCACAGTCTGCTTTCATCAGTATTATAGTTTGTGGAATCTCACATAATCCATTCTCATTATTATTGTAGTCATCGCACACAATCCACCAGTATCTTTTTTTTTTGTTGCATTATATTTCTCACAAAATCCACCTGTTCTGTGTTGTAAGTGATGATACCACACATATTCCATTTTCTCAGCATTGTAGTAGATATCTCACATAATCCACTTTCATCAGTATTTCTGTAGCTAAAAATATCTTGCATAACCCACTTTCATTAGTATTTCTTGTCTGAAATCTCACATAATCCATTTTCACCAGTATTTCTGTAGCCATTATCTCACATAATCCACTTTCATCAGTATTTCTGTAGCTATTATCTCATATAATCCACTTTCATCAGTATTTCTGTAGCTGTTATTTTACATAATCCACTTTCATCAGTATTTCTGTAGCTGTTATTTTACATAATCCACTTTCATCAGTATTTCTGTAGCTGTTATCTCACATACTCCACTTTCATTGGTGTTATCTCACATAATCCACTTTTATAAACATTTCTGCTATGTAGATATCTCACATAATCCACTTTCATCAGTATGTATGTGTCTGAAATTTCACATAATCCACTTTCATCAGTATTTCTGTAGTTACAATCTCACATAATCCACTTTCGTCTGTCTTTCTTTGTCTGAAATCTCACATAATCCACTTTCGTCAGTTTTTCTGTAGTTGCTATCTCACATATCCACATTTAACCGTATTTCTGTGTCTGAAATCTCCCATTATCCACTTTCGGCAGTATTTTTTAGTTGAAGATATATCACACAATACACTTTATATTATTCACACTTGTCAGTATTGTTATTGTTGATGTCAGCTGACACAATCATCTATAATTACTATAGCTGTAGTTAGTGATGTCACCCCTGCTTCCGCATCTGACCAGTTGAGCTAAGACTTGTCTCACAGTGAGATGTCAGGGTATCACATCATGTACTGTCTGACTCACTCTTCAGAGCAACCAGTTGAGCTGAGACTTGTCTCACAGTGAGATATCAGGGTATCACATTTATTGTTCTCCAACTGACTTTCTACATGTAACCAGTTGAGCTGAGACTTGTTCTCCAACTGACTTTCCACATGTAACCATTTGAGACTATCTCACATAATCAGAGTTTGACATTCACCTTTGTCAGTGTTGTAGTTGATGATTGTCTCACAGTCAGATGTCAGGGTGTCATAACAAGTACTGTCTCACTCACTGTGCTCATGTACCTTCATCAGGCATTAGTCGTGGTTCCAACTTCACGGCAACGGGTCGTCCCCATTATGCTCCGTTCCTGTGCCAGTGAATATCACAGAAAATGCTCCTCACTGCCCCCCCCATGTGAAGAGTGGAACAAACAACAGTCTCGATAAACCAACAGCCCAAATAGGTACACTGTGTATAATGCCACAGCCAGAATGCCAACACAAAAGTCCTCTACAAAAAATACAGTTCATCGTCGATGGAGGCGGCAGTCACTAGAAAACCAGCAACCACACATTACTGCATAAGGCAAGCCAGTTAAGTCAGTGACAAAGCCGCCATTTGTCATTTTTCCAAACATGCAGTTCACGCTACAGTCAACAGCGGACAGATGTAAAAGCATTTCACACAAAATTCACAGCTCACAGTGTCGCACCATGCACAGTAGCAGGGCAACGGAACCATGCACTTCCAGTCTAACGCAAAGAAAATGCAAATGCAAACGGTAGCCATAAGTATAAACACTCCAGAGGCCTTAGCCGTTTAAATGCCTATCCTCCATTTTTGGACCGGAAGTCAGTGTTGTAATTAATGATTGTCTCACAATGAAATGTCAGGGTATCACATTTATTGCTCTCCAACTGACTCTCCACATACATCCAGTTGAGCTAAGACTTGTCTCACAATGAGATGTCAGAGTATCACATTTATTGCTCTCTAACTGACTCTCCACATACATCCAGTTGAGCTGAGACTGTCTTACATGATCAATGTTTGACATGCACCTTCATCAGTGTTGTAGTTGATGATTGTTTCACAGTGAGATGTCAGGGTGTCACACCGAGTACTGTCCGACTCACTCTCCACATGTTGGAGTTGTGGCGATTCTTCAGCATGATTTGGCATGAACTGAAAGTTCTCGTTGTGAAACCCGATCCCACCACTGGTTTCATACATATGATTAATCTCCTGTCTGATGGCATCTCCGGATCGGGATGTTGTCATGGGCAGGGCATTTGTGTATACATCCTTGGTCACCTTCTCACCTTTAGCTGTATCGTAGTAGATAATGCCACAGAAGATGGGTGTGGTTATTGGATGTGCCCAGGCCAGAATCATAAGCAGGCGGTAGAAGTGTGGCGGCTGCTTGTAATGAACATCCAGCAGGGTCAGCACAAACAATGGATACCAGCACACCACAAAAGACACAACCATCCCCATCATTATGATGATTCTTCGGAGGTATCGCCTTGACTGCTTGAGTGCCATCTGTGATGAGAGATCATCAAATTCATAATGAACTTCTTCTGTTTGGTCAGTATACAATGCATTATGAGGTGATAAAGATGACAGAGACTTGTGGAGGAAAGTCCACTTGCGACTTTTAGCACTTGTTCGTAATTTTCTGAAGAAATGAAAGAAACTGATGCCTGCGACAACTATTGCCGCTGTAACTAGAATAACCCACAATGCATGTATGACATAGTTTTTGGTGACTCCGTATCGGTAGATACAGTTACCCACATCCTTGCTGTACTCTGAGTTTCCAGGCAAGAAGGCCACACCAAGATGCAGCAGAACGGTAGTGAACCAAGTGATCACAACTCCAAATGCGATGCAGCATCCATCCCCGTTCTTATGATAGTTGCGTCTTGATGTGAATGAGCATTGGTACTCTTCATTAACAAGCAAGGCCAGCAGGTTATAAGCTGAGACTGTCATTAGAAGAATATAGCCAGCACCTAGAAGGTCACAATGGGGTATGTTGGTATTCAACAGAAGGCTGTACCCAAAAGGAATGCAAAACCCTGATTTGATGGTGTCCAACAGACAGTGGTGGAACAGAAATGCAGATGACATTTGGCGGAATGTAGGACAGACAAGTGTGACCACCATTACGAATATGTTTCCTAGACCACCAGTTAGGGCCACAATAAACAGCAGTGCACCTTCTGCAGTTGATGGTGGAATGTAGTTTGAGAAGTTTCTCTGGGGCACTGCACTGCCATCGTGGCTAATGTCATTGTCATGCAGCGTGGTGTAGGCATTCATGGCTGGATGTGGTGCAGGGCTGCAGGCTCTATGTTCTCTATCAGTGTTCAAACAGACAGGCTGTTCTTTAGTTTAGTGGGTGCAGTCTGTGAAGACTGATCAGCATCATCAGAAGCCAGTTCATAGTTCTGTGAACAAATAAGATTATTAGTTATCAAAAAGGTCATTGGTATTTTATAAATATAGAAGCTAATAATAGTAACACTGTAACCTATAGTAGGTGACTATGGAGGGTTGGTGTAAGACTGGCGTCCTCGTCCCATAGAGTTCTGTCTCTTCCCACCTGCCCCGTCTCATACATGCTTGATAATGCATGTATTTCAATAATTTACCTGGGTTTATGAAATAACCATGTTGTATCTGTATCTCGTGATGATAAAACATTAGGTAAATCAGCAAAGAAGGGAAAGTGGAACTTGTGAGCTTTGCAAGAGCACAATCACAGATAACAAAATTGACATTTGCTGCTAGAAAGCCTTCATCAGCACATGAAAACAAAAAGATACTGATATAAATACATTACACAATTTTAAAAAAGTCATTTAGCTAAGGTCTTGGAAGCTTCTGAGTTCTGGGAAGGAAAAATCAAACTTTAAAACATGGAATACTCGTTTGATGCGGCTACTATCAGCCTGGCAGTATCCTAGAGTAGTAGAGGAATGAACTAAATGTGCCATCCATAATTAACCTTCCAGACTTTCAGTAACATGTGCAAATAATTATGTAAACACAAGAGGCGCAGAAACAAGTGATATTTTAACTCATGGGGGACTTGATCAAATAGCTGAAAATTAATATTCTAAATGCCTGCTGTGTATATACAAGTTAGTTGCTTGTCCTTTACAGGACATCACAATCAACCCCTGTATTTATTGACTGTTTGTTCTTCTTTCGTTCACTTGAAATATATCTGTAACTGCAATGTTGTCTCTTGTATGAATTTAACACTGAATATGTTTATAAGTGCAGTGTTGTCTCTAGTATGAATTTAACTATCTCTTTTAGTTAACTCAGTGGTCCGTAGAGTTTATCTTTCACTGTCGTCTCTCTAGGCAAGAAAGTTTGCCTAGATATGTTATATTTTGGGCAGTCTTGGAGTAAGTGCTCTGCTGCCTGCGACGCCAATCCACATGTGTACATGGCTGATTTACCAATGTTAAATTTTGTATACGTGTGGTATTGACTGTGATTTTCTAGGTAATATTTTGCTAAGTAGTTTGCCATTGCTTTCTGTGAAAATCAGTGCAAAGTGATCTGTTCCTAAACCCCCCGTGGCTGGCTTCCATTTAACTCAGTATGTTGGGATTGTGTATATGTATATGTGATTGATTGTGTATACACTATGTATATGTGACACTGAATGAAACAAATATGCAAAAATACACTATCTAAATGCAGATGAATGTTAAAAAGTTAGAAGATGAAAGCTGGGAGTGTCAAAGGAATGAAGTACACAAGTAAATAAGTAGACATTGTGTAATAAAAAAGTAATATTTTACAATTGTTAGAATTATTTTCCCTCATAAAACATTTCATTCTTTATGTAATTTTTTTTGGGGAATAATTTCAGTCTGATGTGTGGCGCCACCTAGGTTTAATTACTGCACTTTTGCAAGCTGAAGTTAGAAATCTGGGTAAGCGTTTCTTGCTGGAAAAGGATTCAAAAGAAAGCAGCTTCCTGAGATTGGTTCAAGACTGGGCAAAGTATAGAACTCTTGCAACAACAAGTGAGTATTGTTTTGTTGAATTCCAGATAATGTAGTTTTACTTTTCTGTGTACATTTGTGTGGCAAATTACTGTGATTTCCTCTGCTTTGTTATCCTAGTTTCATTATATACAGATAATCTCTGCTTCCTCATAACAGCCATATGTCCTTTATTAATTTTATTTTTATAATCATGAAATTGTTAATCTCCATTATAGTTTTTATTTATTGATATTGATTGTCATTGTTTATTGATATTGTATTTAAAACAGGAAAACTTCATCCCTCTTCAGACTTTTTTACCTGTTAACATGCCATACTTATACTGTTGTTTTGCAGCTGAGGGCTTGTCATGTTTAGATGTTATGGCACTGTTCTCTCAACATTTAAAGCAACTGCAGATGATTCTAGGTCACTTGGAAAACATTGGACACAGTCTGCCTGGTACGTTGTCATACATGTAGATATTATAGTTCAATAGCTCTTCATATTATAGAGTTAAATCATACGTTTAACTTTTTACAGATCTGACATTTTCTTAGTAATTTTCTGAAATTGTGTAACATGTGTCTGTTTCTGTACTAAGTTTCTGTAAAAATTTAATTCTGTATTGTGCAACATAATTGTGGTGTTTACATATAGTAGAATAAAATAGCATCCCCATTTTCTTTTATTGTGTACACTGTAATTTTTGCCCATCTATCTCTTACCATAGCTCTAACCCACAAAGGCCTGGCTGATGAAGGGCCTTCTGCTTTTCATCCTCCAGTGGACTGTAGGTACTTTACCAGGTCACGCCAAGCCCTTTGTAGACATCTTCATAATTAATGAGATTTTACACCCCCAGGGTTTCTACAGGAGGCGGTAGCTGCCAGTCTTATGCCAATCTTCCTTAGTTGTCTCTTATGACACATTTATTAGGGTACTTCTTTGATTTCCTTCTGGAGAAGTGTGTTGTATTGAAATATTCAGAGTACAGCCAGTAGAGACTTGTTATTGTGACTGACTAAATCAGATATAATACTGTATGTGAATATGAGGTTATGGACACAGTGGCCTAGAGGTCATCCTCTAGTAGTATCAATGTATGTTCTTCTGCGTTCATCCAGAATGTTGTTTTAGACACAAATGTGCTGTGCCTGTTTGCACAGAACTGCATTAATTGCGTCTTTCAGCTGAGACATCCAAATTCTTAATTTATTTGATCGGGTTAACCTTCCTGGGTTTGTTGTTCTGACCAGTACAACTTTGGAGATGTCCTTCTCACCTCAATATGGAGCACCCTGGGCAGGCATTAGTATTGCGAATAAAAGGAGGATCGACAGCGGTCTCTTCTGTGATGAAGCCAGCCAAAGGGCCAACATTTGTGTCTATGAGATTCTGTTCTCAGAATAGGACCAAGGATTTCACTTGAAATGTTATAATATTTCTTCTTCTTCTTCTTCTGCGTTCATCCAGAGTTTTTTTTTCTGGACGTGATTGCATTGTGCATGTTTACAGCAGAGCTGTGTTCTTGCGCCGTTAGGCCGACGCATCCGACTTCTGTGGGCATTTGTTGACTGGGTCAACCTTCCTGGGGAAATGTCATAATACTAACCATGTTTCCTCGTGGGTGCCATGTGGTCATTGGAAATACATCTAACAATATAACAAACAAAAAACACGCATGTGCGCGTGCTCACACACGCACGCACACACAAACACACACACACACACACACCCCCCCATACCCCCCATATGAGATTAGCACCATGTACCCAGTATGCCTTAAGGTCAGGACAAAGGTCTTTTACTTTATTTAATTACCATATACTCAATATGTCATGGCAGGTAAGTAGTTGACTACACTTTAGCTTTTTGTCAAAGCAAATATTTAAGTGTTGGCTTTCTCATTTACAGACAAGCTGTCAGAAATTCAACTCCTCCTATCCCAGCTGTCAACCACAGTATCAAATATGAAACCTGGAGGAGGGGGAGGGGCCTTTGAATGGATGGACAGCATGCTTGTTAAGGCCTTGAAAAATGGTGACTGGCTGTTGATTGACAATGTCAACTTCTGCAGGTAGAAATGTTGTTTATCAATATAACTTTGTGTACTAGTCTGCCTAGACATTTTATTTGTTTGGAATTTGTCTGATATTTCTGCAGTTGTGATGGGTGTATTTATGATGGATGTACTTGTGCTGTACCTGTGTCTGAACATCGATCCTAGCCTGTACACTCTGTTGTGACCGCCTGGGCTGTCTTTATTGAAGATTTGAGATTTCAGAGGGTGAAATGCTGGATGCCTGGTAGAATGGCATGAAAGAGTCAGTTGTGTTGAGAGCCTGGCATATGACACCACAAAATCTAATTTGAGAATGGGTGTTACGGGCAGTCACTGTGGTGCTTCACTGGCTGGAGGGAAAAACAAAATAAGTTGTGATTGTAATGGACTCAGTAGCTTGGTGAGAAGGGTGAAGACATATGCTTTGTGCAGAGTGGCATGCTTCAGTTAAAAAATCATGGCTAGGGAGCATCCATTGGATCATTTTCCCAGGACATGCTGATGACGTGGGAAATGAGCAGGTGGACAGATTGGCTGCGTCTGCACCGTTAGGTGGGGTTTTGGAGCACGACAAGGCAGATGTGGTCAGGGCAAAATGGTGGTCAGGGCAAAATGATGGTCAGCCACCATTTTAATGATGCAAAATAGCAACTGCGTGTATTATGATGCACTTTACCTTGTGATTAGTTCATTGGTATGTACATTTTTATGTATCATAACATTGCACATTTTTACACGATAGGCTGTTCATTAGTATGTATCACAGTCTACAAAAAAAT
Organism: Cepaea nemoralis; assembly: GCA_014155875.1. NCBI lineage: Eukaryota > Metazoa > Mollusca > Gastropoda > Stylommatophora > Helicidae > Cepaea > Cepaea nemoralis. Next base: position 302,412 of record JACEFZ010028233.1, read on the forward strand.
GTGTAAAAGAAAAAAGAATCCCACAAGTGCACGCTACAAACAAACCAACCACCTTAACTATAATCTTTAAAGAATTAAATAGTGTAATCTGATGCTTTTAAAAATGTTCTTATTTTTTAGTATTTGCTTTTAGAGTGATTTTATTTTCATTCTTTGGTTTTTAAGTACAGTTTCTGTTTACTTTTTGTTTTAATTTATCTGTGTTGTTCTTTTCAGTGCTTCTGTTCTGGATAGACTGAATGCATTGTTAGAACCAAAAGGTGTCCTCAGCATCAATGAGAGAGGGTCAGTAAACGGAGAGATAGCAACTGTTGTTCCTCATCCAGAATTCAGGTGTGTATGCACAGATTGTCCAGCTTCTTATTTTTCCATCCACTTGTATTGTACACTATACTATACGCATCACTGTACACTATACTGTGTGTATATTGGCACACTTTATTGTATTTAAACAAGTTAAAAGGCAAGGCAATCAACTTTGTTGCACTGGGTTTTATCCAGTCTACCTGAGAGCAGCAAGCCATCTGCAAAATGTCACACAGAGCATGGACACACAGCCACACACACACACACACGCACGCTCAACACCTACACCCACCCATCACCACCAGAGGTCACAGAACAAAATTACATTTGCGAACCGAATGATGGAGTCCACGAACAACCCCAGGATCTTTTGAGCATGAGAAAGATGGCACAATCACTTTGCCATGGAGACCCTCAAGCTTGACTGCATGTATCATAATGCACTTTACGTTGTGATTAGTTCATTGGTATGTACATATTTATGTATCATAACATTGCACATTTTTACACGATAGGCTGTTCGTTAGTATGCATCGACAGTTGAAAAAGTATTACGTGTTTCAGGTGTTTAATTACATTATATCATAGTTAAAAAAAAAGATTTGTTGCATATCCTTTACGGATGTAGCAGTCAACCCCAGCATTTTTTGGCTGTTTGTGATTCCTGGGAAAGTTTACATTCAGTAGTTTGCCATTGCTGTCTGAATGACCGGCACCCATACCATTTCATAAAAAAACCCAATGCATCTGTGTTTCGAACGCGGTATGCGGGATTACGAGTCCGTAACCCCTTCGCCACAGAGCTGGTATATGTATCTATATCTATATCTATATATATCTGATATCATAGTACAGTACATATTTAAAGAATTGTATTTGACCATAATGTAACTTATTATATCACAGACTGTTCTTTGCCATGGATCCAAGATATGGGGAAATCTCTAGAGCCATGAGAAACAGAGGAATAGAAATTATCTTCTCGGAGAGGTATGCATTAGTTATGCAAGTATTCTTCTATAGGAAAATGCCCATTGTCAGTTACATAGGATAATTGTTAGACATTAGCCATCTATAAAATGGTGATTGTTGTGTAAGTTCAAACGTATAAATAGCAAGATTGTTTAAGCTTCACAATGTGGAATAGGCAAGCATACCACTACACATCCCTATAAAGCATATGAGAATGACTATATAAAAAATCAGTAAGGCTCAACAGCTAGTATGAACAAGCAACTAAAAAAAAAAATATAAAAATGTAGGCCATTATGTCCAAGCCTTGTGATGGGAGGCCAGTATTTAGAGCTGATATTTCCCAGTGTTTGCCGTGGGAGGCCAGTATTTATTACTATTTTCAAGTAATCTAGATGGGAGGCCAGTGTTTAGCGCTGAAAGTGTTTGAGATGGGAGGTAAGTATTTAGAGCTGATATTTCCCAGTGTTTGCCGTGGGAGGCCAGTATTTATTACTATTTTCAAGTAATCTAGATGGGAGGCCAGTGTTTAGCGCTGAAAGTGTTTGAGATGGGAGGTAAGTATTTAGAGCTGATATTTCCCATTGTTTGCCGTGGGAGGCCAGTATTTATTACTATTTTCAAGTAATCTAGACGGGAGGCCAATGTTTAGCGCTGAAAGTGTTTGAGATGGGATTTAAGTATTTAGAGCCAGATGCTTGAGATAGGACTCTAGCATTTAGATCTGATAATTCCATATAGGAGGCCAGTATTTATAGCCATTCCCAAGTACTCCATTTGGGAGGCTAGTATTTATAGCTATTTCCAAATGCTCCATATGGGAGGTCAGTATTTATAGCTATTTCCAAATACTCCATATGGGAGGTCAGTATTTATAGCTATTTCCAAATGCTCCATATGGGAGGCCAGTATTTATAGCCATTTCCAAGTACTCCATTTGGGAGGCTAGTATTTATAGCTATTTCCAAATGCTCCATATTGGAGGTCAGTATTTATAGCTATTTCCAAATACTCCATATGGGAGGTCAGTATTTATAGCTATTTCCAAATGCTCCATATGGGAGGCCAGTATTTATAGCCATTTCCAAGTACTCCATTTGGGAGGCTAGTATTTATAGCTATTTCCAAATGGGAGGTCAGTATTTATAGCTATTTCCAAATACTCCATATGGGAGGTCAGTATTTATAGCTATTTCCAAATGCTCCATATGGGAGGCCAGTATTTATAGCTGATATCTCTAAGTGCTCCATTTGTGAAGCCAGTATTTATAGCTATTTCCACTTGTTTGCACCCAGTTATTAATTAAATGCTGTTGAATACTTTCAGGATGAAGGATGTGCATACAGCCAGCCAGACATTTGCTGTATGCTGGGAGCAGCAGGGCTGAACGACAAAAGGGTCTGCCAGTGGTGGTTAGAATTGCACACAGCTTTGAAATCAGAGCTGCCCTTCGGTGACAGACCCGCGGTTGCTGACCTGCTGCACGCAGGGCACCCTTTGTGTCCAGCTCCTGGACGGGGGGTTTAGTCTGAGGCATGCGTTTGCCTACGCTGCAGAGGATAGCTATGTGGGCAACAAAAGGAATGCTGCAGCAAAACAGGTGAGGACTGCTAGTCTTTCCGCTTCTGTGTAAAGGTAGTTTAGTTTAGTCAACGGATCAGCATCATGGCACATGGGTGTAACCATAAGTACTCCGTTCTACTCCAGGTCTGAGTCTGAAGTAACTCAGCTCAGTGCACGAACTCTGTAGCACCAGCGAGGATCCTGAAATATTTTGGGTAGATTTTTAACTAACAATTTTGCCCAGGCAGTGCCATTAAGCTACTCTTTTTCAATTTCCAACTGCCAGGGGATATTTTACGTGCGCAACAATACACACAGGCATCCGATCTCACTACCCAGAGACTTGGGGGAAATTTTGTTACTAGAAGTCCACATGAAAAAATTCCGGCTCTTACCGGGGCTTGAACTCGGGACCTCCAGCTCTCGAGGCGGACACCATATCCCGAGACCACTCAGCCCCGATGTGTAAAGATAACGGTGATCCTATAGCAAGTAGATACTGCTGTTGGGGTGTGAAGTATTAAGACTTTACATATTTAAGTTATGATATATGGGTTGAGGGTGGCCAGTTTCCTTCCTCATCACAATAAATGTCTGGAAATTGTCTGATATCCATTGTTTTGTGAGACTGGTCGACCCAAGAACTGTTCTGGTAGGGAAACATTAATCCTGCCTCGGTGAGGGATTGAATCTGGACCAGTATCTTGGTAGGCAAGTGTGCTAACAACTACCACTGCGTTTCTCTGTAAGCAAAAAAAAAGGAATGCATCATCATCATCAAGATGCGCCATGCCAATAAGTATAGGTGGCCAGTCGTGGATTAGGTATTTGTTCTTGTTCCTATTATGCTGTGTGGGCAAGCTATCCAGGTATTTAGTTCTCTGCCTTCCCCTTACTCTTTTCCCATTAAATAAAAAAAAAACAACTGACAAATGTACATATATAACAACTCAGGGATGGTAATAATGCTTGTTTTTACTGGGAAAATTTAGGAAAAGAGACTGAGTGAACCCGCTTTTTAATTGGAAAATTTAGGAAAACTAAACTAAATAAAGCTGCACCTAGCAGATCTAAAGAAGTGGCCCCAGACATCTTTTAATCTATTCCAATTAGGAAAGCTCTTGAAACTTAGTTTATAAACAATCATTCTGATTGTTTATATGAATTAATTGCTATTATTATGGTGTTTCATGGCTGCCTTCCTTAACATTTTCATTGTTCATTTTCAGCTGGCCAGAAACATTGTCAGTCGGCATCTTGAGGCAGTGCCAGAACACTTGTCTGATGCCTCTGTTGCCTGCATAGATGTGCAAGCTGTGGCCAAGCCGTGGATAGGAGAAGCCAGACATTTGGCTAATGTCAAAAGAGATGCCACATTGATACTGTCCACTTTGGAAAGACTTTCACACAACCCAAGGTTTGATTTTGATTATTTGTTATTTTCTTTAATAAATTACATCTTTGCTGAGCTTACTAAGAAGCATCAATTGGCTGCCTTGACCCTGTGAAGTAATGTAAAGTCCTGCATATTTTTTTTTTTTTTGGCGCTCTCTCGCTTTGAACTTGAGCATGGTCCCTATACATGCTACTTCTAGTAGCACTGGACTGAACCTTGTGTGTGGATTAACTTTCTCTATTACCAGTCTCCCGCACCATCTGGCAAGTCCACTCTAACCCCAGAGGTACTTGTAATTAACGTCCCCATGTCAAGGATGAGAAAACATTTTAGTGCAACTGACCGGTGTAAGGGTTTAACTCTCTCCCTCCGCATCAGCACACAGGATGTTTAAGAACGAGTGCTCTTATCCATTTGGCCATGCTAAACTCTTAAGTCCTGCATGTGAGGAAAGCGCCTATTACAGCTAGGCTTGCCAGCTAGGGCATTCACTATCCATTGTGCTACTACAGCCCATTGAAAGTTCATGTTTGGTTTGCTATAATTGAACTGAAAGAAAATCTGGCTTAATGTTGGGTTCAATCTTGCCTGTGCTTTGCAGTGTAGCAACAGTCTTTCAGTTCTAGCTTTTACTTGGGGAAGCAGGGTAGGGGATATCCTCCATCAAAGGAGAAGTAAGACACCTCCTCTCTTTGCTAGGCTACGGAACACATTTGGAAACCTCCCCCAAATATCACAACATGCATCTTCCGTGTCACGTTTTATTCCCAAACAATTCCAATAAAAAATTCTGGTACCCATTTTTATGAGGCTGGCTCGGCTCTAGAGTTGTACTTGTCGGAAAAAATGTTATTCTGCCTCTGCTAGGGATTGAACCCTGACCATGCTGTTGGCACTAACCGCTATAGCACTTTGACTCTTATAAGATTTGTTTTATGGTAAAATGGTGTAGGACATCTATCATGACTAGAGCTTACAGGACAAGCAACGGAGTAGGTTAATTTACTTCAGCACAGAGTGAATAATGTATTAAATTGTGGCGTGACTAAGTGATGAGGTTGAACTTCATCATTATCCCATGGGACCACTCACTGCCAAATGTGCTTATCTGCTGTTTTCTATAGCATCATTTCTTTGGCACATGACTGTACATTCTTCAGAGAGCGAGAGATAAAAGTGTGTTAAAATTAAATGCTGCTGCCTAGGGAAACAGCATGGCATAGAAGCTGGAGACTTGCCAGCTGGCACAGTGGTCATGGGTTTTGAATCCACATGGGGGAAGATTTGTAAAACTGTCCTGGGCTCTCAGGTTGACCCAGCCTAAAATGGTCACCAGGAAATGTTTTGGGGAGTAAAAGTGGCTGGTGGGATAATGACCACATCACCGACAGAGTGCCGACTGGTCTATCCAAATGTGGGTCTAGCATTACATGTCTAAATGCATCTAAAACATATAAGAGGGTCCTTTACTTTTAATGACATAGTTACTGTTTTGTTAGTTAGTTAGTTAGTCGCTGTTCCAACTTCATGGCAAAGGATCACCCCGGGTCTAGCATAATATGCTCAATGCATCTAAGACATATAACAGGGTCCTTTACTTTTAATGATATAGTTACTGTTTTGTTTGTTAGTTAGTTAGTCGCTGTTCCAACTTCATGGCAAAGGATCACCCTATTATGCTCCGTTCCTGTGCCAGTGAATATCACACAAAATGCTCCTCAGTGCCCCATGTCAAAAGTGGAACAGATAGGAGTGACAACAAACATGGGTATACAATGCATAATGCTGCTGCTGTTGTTTTGTATTGGATGATATGTCATTTAGTATTGTTTGTCCTGCAATCAGTATTAATCATGAATTTCAGACAATAAAGTATAGGCCTTAAATAGCTACAGGATAATAAAACTCTGTATTTGTAAATCCACCGACATTATATTTAATGTATGTGTACCATCCCTTTTTATTTATTATGTTATAAAAATCCAAACATTTGACACTGAGATGAACCTGGAATGCTTGAACCAGAGGTGGACAACAAAAGGTTTGATTTCAGCCTTTATTTCTGTAGTTTTATAGGCTCATGTACTCATGTGTACATTTGTGTATTTCAGTAGAACAATAACCCCAGCATGCAGAGTGGAGCTTCAGACAGCAGTTCTGATATTTACATCTCTTCAGTCAGAGCTCAGCTGGAACCTGGCTCTAGAATGGACAGAGGCGGTTATCCCAACAGTTGAGCAAAATCTGGCTGCTGTACTCGGCACTGAACAGGATGTTCACGACGTGAAATTCATGCTTGACAACTGGAAGACCCTGGTATCTGACTGCCTCAAGCAAGTGTTTGCTGGCTCAACACGGGCTGATCTCACAAGAACCCTAGAATCGGTCTTTGCCAGCAGTTCTACAGGTATGTTGATAGTTGTGAAGTTCTGTTGTTTTCTCCCTGAAGCATTTGTCGATTATGTTTATTATAGCTAGATTTGTTGTTTCATCTAAAGATTCATTTAACCTTTTTCCATACTAAATTGTTATATTTTAGGGTTTCCAGGGGGGAATTCAGATTATTTTAAGATCGCGTTAATACAAGAACCGATTACTTGATATTGTTTTTCCCTTCATACTGTACGGTTCTGTACGTCTCACCTTTCTACAATTCAATTTATAAAGTAAGTAGACCTACAAATCATGTTTTATGTTGACGTCTAGACTTGTTTTAGTATGTGCTATTAAATTTAGCTTTCATTATTACGTATACTGTGTAGGGGCAGGGGCGGGATTTTTAGGTAGGAAATACGAAAGGGGGGGGGGGGGGGGGGAAGTGACGTTCTGAAAATATGGTGAAGGGGGAACGAGCCAAAAAAGGTTGAGTACCACTGATGTAAACTAATCACGAAAGTAGCACTTCTGAACTTGGCTCACCACTAATGTTTCTGACTATGGTGGCTCTGAGGTAGATCCAGCCTAACAGAATGGGCCCCATAGTATTCATAATGTTTTAGGAGTGGCTGGGGAGGAAAAGATGGGAGAAATGAAACTTGCCATCTCACCTCATAATGCCTCTCACATTGATGGCAGTAACTACAACCTTTACTTTATCTGCTTCCGACACTTTTAATGCTTTCTTGCGTCACATTTAATGCTTTCTTGTGGTAGTGGTTTATTTCATAACCAGATATTGATTTTCTTGACCGCTTCGACATTGTTTATGATGTACTTTTTCAGAGTTAAACAGTGAGGATTCAGCCGAAAAACTACTTACAGATGCTGGCCTAAGAGTGGGACTGAACACATTATTAGTCATAGCAGTGTGGGTTGGGGTAGGGAGGATTGACCCAATCACATACAGTGCATGGCCTCAGATTTTTCGGATATTTCTGGTTCAGAAAATAAAAATAGGAATGGGTTACCTTATTTTATTATAGCATAGTCTAGTATATGTGAAGGTCTGCCATTTGACATTCATATATCAGTAGTTGCTATGGAGTTGTTCTTTAACCCTTTACAGGGCAGACGCTTAGTCCGTTTTTTAGCCCTGAACGGGCAAGATTTTTTCAGGTTCGGTAAAATTTCGGGTTGCGTTAGTAAAAACATCACAAATAAGGTGTTAGTCAACCGACTTTAGTTAAATAAACAACACAATGAAGGGAAAAGCATGCAGAATATGTTACTCATGTGATTGTTGTTGGTAATCCATATATGAACACAAATATTTACGAAATACAGCATATTGTTTGTGATTTTCCGTCATCTATACGGCAATTTACAAACACATTTTCAGAATCATAATCACTTTCTTTAAAGTCCAACTCACGACTGCTAATGCAAAGCAACGCTTTTCACTGATATCTAGCTGCGATTAATAGTCAACTTCGTGCCCTTTAATGTCACTTAAATTGAACTTAGCGAAATCTCTGCTATCACTTGAAGAATCGCCGAAATCCATTTTGAAAAACTAAGCGTAAAAATCCCGAAAACTATCAAATAAAGTCCGTAAACGTCCGTTAAATTCATAGTAGGCGCTTACAAATGGCGGCCACGTTGTCAAGCTATCGCGAAAGTGAAAGTAGCCATCGGAAGTGTCGGAAAGCCGAGAGATCGCGTTTTTACAATGCATAATAGTATCGGGCGGTTTCAGACAATCTGCGCGTTTAAGCTATTGGCCACAAATGAACGTTTTGCCCTGTAAATCGTTTTAAAAAAAAAAAAACAACAACATAAGATTGCCTTATTTTGAAATCAAATAAACTGTTTGACAGTGATCGTGAGGCAAACAAGCGTGCATCATCTTGGTTTTCTGCTGCTAGGGGGGAGGGGGGCCTGAGCACCTGCCTGTTTGCTCATAATGCAGTAATGTTGGCTCATTAACTTATAACATTGTAATTATTTTACATGCTTCAATTGTTTATGTTTACACTATTTCTACAGCTTTAACTTTGTTGAGGGAACAGCCGTGGGATCTGACCCTGAACCCACAAGCTAGCCAGCATGCAGCACTTGTACATGAGAGAGAATTGGGCAGGACTCTGCAAGCGAAGCAGGCCTTGGCATTGAACAATGTACAGAAACTCATTAGCAGGTATGTAAGTTTAACTCTTACTGTGCCACATACATTAACTGTCACAGTCTCTTTTGAATGAACTCTGTATTGAGTTTCCTAGCAATACTTTCATTAGTACAGCTTTTGTTTATAACATTGTTTGCTTTTTAAGGAAGCTGTAGAACAACTTAGTAATTACCTCTGAAAGTCATAAGAAAACAGGATAGCCACAACAAAAGACCAGATGGCATATTTTTATCTTAGCTGTCATTGTCATTGGTGCTATCCTAGATGTCACATTAACTCTTCTGTCCCAGACAGTTATTACTTCTGTCCACTGTATACTAGTCATCACTATCAATATTTCTATTCTAGATGTCACATTAACTCTAAGTCCTAGACAGTTATTACTTGTATCCACTCTATCCTAGTCATTACTATCAGTGTTTCTCTATCCTAGATGTCACAATAACACTTTCAGTCCCAGGCAGTTATTACTTGTATCCACTCTATCCTAGTCATTACTATCAGTGTTTCTATCCTAGATGTCACAATAACACTTTCAGTCCCAGGCAGTTATTACTTGTATCCACTCTATCCTAGTCATTACTATCAGTGTTTCTATCCTAGATGTCACAATAACACTTTCAGTCCCAGGCAGTTATTACTTGTATCCACTCTATCCTAGTCATTACTATCAGTGTTTCTATCCTACATTTCATTCAAAATGGATATCAGGAAATGTCCTGGGAAGTAAACGCAGCCAGCAGGATCTTGATTAAATGACCCATTGAGTGTGATTGGTCTGTAAAGATATGGGGCTAGAACCATATGCCCAACACAGCCCAGGGTGGGTAACAGGGTCATTTAATTACTTCACTTACACACATGAGAAGACTGTAACATACCAGAGGTGAAGTGTGGTTACAGTTAATATATCCATTCACCAGACTGCAGCTCATCCAGATCTGTGTTGTGTTGGCAAACAACTTGAAAGACAAGATGATTGTGTTGGAGGAGACAATTTCCAAGGGTGAGTAACTATGTCAATATCAAGTATCTGCTTGCATGAGGGACTGACGTGTTTGTGTTTTTGTAGTTGCATGCTGTGAATTTTTGTATGTGTGTTCTTGCTCTCTTTGAAGTTGAGCATAGTGTCCACACACACACATGCACACACACACACACATACACACTACTGTTGCTAGTAGGTTGCTATTACTTATGAGAATACTGGACTGTTTAGTGTGAGGGTTAGCTTTCCCTGTTACAAAGTGTCCCTTGCAACCAGGCGAACCCTCCCTGACTTTTGAGGTACTTGTAATTTACACCCCTATGTCAAGGACAAGAAGTCAACATTCAAGTCCAGCTGATGGGTGTACGGAATGAACCCACTACCCCGTGATCAGAGGAGAATTAAAATCTCAGCCATGTCAACCTCCGCATGCTGTGGATAATTTGTAGTATAGCCTGGTATCCCATTAAAAGCATTCTGGGATGGTTTTCATGGCTTTAGAGATCATTTGGCATTAAGACGCATCTTTTAACTTGACAGGCAACAACAGACACATTAAATATGGGGAGAGGTGAAGTAAGGGTGGTGTTGGGTGAAAGGAGTGAATAGAGAGATTGGTCAGGTGTGTGCACACATTGTGTGTTGCTGGATTAGTGAGTGCATGTACTCTCATGGATCTGCTGTAGGCAAGTGGGTACTTATGTGTTTACATGCTGATGCTGTCAGTGACTGTAACACAAACTCACCATCCTTACAATCCTGCCTCTTTGACTGTAGGGTGAAAAGGTACTTTCTTACTGTCTGTCCGTCCGTCCGTCCGTCCATCTATCTGTCTGTCTAGAGAGAGAGAGAGAAAGAGAGAGAGAGAGAGAATTCACTTACAAGACCATGAAAAATGAGATACTCTTGCAGAAGTGAACCCAGTGCTTTCACAGACGTGCCTACAGAAAAGCATGCCTGATTGGTGTGTGTGCATGCATGTGTGCGCTTGCCCTTGCTTGTGTTCCTGCCTGTATATATGTATATCAGGCCTTCACATATACTAATCTGAAATGATCAGTACTGTTTCCCACCCTCTTTCCATCACAGAAATGTCCACTTTTTAAGACTGGGTTGACCTAATTGTCCTAGGAGTTGAAGAAAAATGAATCACATCCTCCCTGTACATAACATTTTCTACTTTTACTCCTCCCCCTTCACCTTTTCCTGCTCTGTCCTAAAAAAAATGTTAATTGCAGTGTGATATTTGCACCTATGAGCTGACATACGTAACTTAGCCAAAGCATTGTTTTTGGGGGAAGGAGGGAAGAAGCGGGTTTGTCTCCGCTTATAGTTCCCTATTCTCCTGGCTGCTTTGATGCAGCCAAGAGCACCTACCACTTGGAAATCAAGTAGGGCCTTGGGAAGCTATAGCTCACTGCCCTTGGCACAGGCAGTCTTGCTATGTATTGTTGACCGCTTTCATCACTTTTTACTGCATCTTCGGTTTTGAACCTCATATTCCTGTGTTAATAAGTCAGTGCACTAACCACTAATACTATTCTAGTTCCTTTAGTATGACCCTAACCACTTTAGACAATAAGCAGTTGCACTCAAGGTTGTCAGCTTTGGTGTTTCAAGGTAATAAAATCATATGTCTTTAATAGCTACAGTTTGTTAATCATTAGCATGCTTGCTTGCCAACACGGTGATCAGCATTCAATTCCCTTTAATGACGTGTGTTTCTCCGATGACCATAAGAGAACTGGTTTGCCCACCTCATTATGCCATGACTTAATATATTCAGAACAGTTAATTTAAACAGAAGTCACAAACAATAGGTTACACAATGTATTGCCTGGTACATTTCGTTATATCTCATCAGGTGCATACTGCAGAATTGTATATCATGTGAACTGAGTGTATGAATTATTGTTGGCTAAATTACGTTACATGCATAGTCCATGATACTGATGAGTGTAAAGCATTATTATTTCTATGGTAATCACAGAATCACTGTGAAGTCTTTGCTCCAGTTTTAGATGACTAATTGCTATGGTCTTCTTGTGTTTGAGTAATCGGTTATTGTTCAACCTTAAATTTATAACCGCAAGTTAACAGATGTTGAGAGATGGTTGAGTTTGGGCTTTTTTAGCCTGTCCACTGCACTGAGTTTCCTGAAGACAAATTATGCCTTTTTTCTACCCACACTGGTATATGTTTGGTTACTCGATTTGCTAATTGCCGTTCTATTCAACCGTTGCAAGTTGCTTGGCACTCACGTTATAATTGATATTAATTGCCTAGTCAATCATAAAAAGCCAATAAGGGCTGGGGTTAATTGCAATGACTTGCAAAGAACATGCAATTGTTAATTATTTATAACCTTATAAACGTCAGTGAATCATAGAACATTATAAAGAGATTAGGAAGAGCTTGGGAGCTATGGAGATGTGGTTCATGAGACGATCTTATCAATACCATGAACTTTAAGAAATACAAACAGCATTCTTTAGTCATGTGGTGAGAAGAGGCATTGGAGAATATCATGACAACTGGAAATATCAGTGGGAAAAGAGGCAGAGGCAGACTAAGAGAAATACACTGATTGCCATGATTGATTGGTTGAATCAAGAATCATCATCACAACATTCCAGGCAAGCCCATAGATGCTCTGTCCCTGGCATTAGATATGGCAGAGTATAGATGCTGATCATCGTAAACACCTTAACTTTAACCATCTCATATGTCTCTTTTTTCCAGACCCACATGTAACTCCAAATTCGGTCATCCTTAAATTTGCTGTTTCATCCCATACTGTGCTCTTATTTATTAATCGTTCATGCTCAGTTTTCAGCATATCTGTTGGTCCATAATGATTGTTCCAATTGCTTCCACTTTTGAGATTACCAATTATGTTTACTTGAAATGTGAATGATATGGAGGTGGGGACATGAACAGGGTGAATGGGATAGATAAGGATAGGAGGCATGTAGTGAGTTGAGTAAGGGGTGCATGCCTCAATGGAGAATAAAGGCTGAATGAAAAAGTATACTGTTAACCCAAAAGAGTTCCTGCTGATTATGTCCCCTGATTTATATCTCGAGGGGAAAATTAGAGCTCACATGTAAATTCTTCTTTGTGCCTGTAATTCTGCTCTAGTGGGATGATGAAAATGAGAGCCTTGCTATCTTTGATGCTCAGCTGAAATGCACAGATACACGTAACATTCTCACCCAAATAACCACACGCATAGACCGTACATGAACATAAGCCTTGATTTCCCGGATAACAGCTTTTGGGACGCCGTTCTGGGGGATTGGGCTATGGAGTCTTGTGGACGAGGGTGAGGAAACCACTTAAGCCATAGACAGAACGCAGTGTTTTTACCATATGGATATGGATGCCGTTCTCATTATCCTATAGGGTGCGGAAACCACTTAAGAGACAGAATACAACGTTTTGACCACATGGATATGGATGCCATTCTCATTATCCTAGTTCTTATCCTCGACATGGAGAGAGAGATTTTACCTGGCATGGGAGAATTATACATCCCCCACACCACGTGGCTACTGCTTAGGCAAACAATGCCACTCTGTGGGTTGCAGATGCAATTCGTAATCCAGCATACCATGTTCGAAGCACAGCTAAGGGCAGTTTAGAAGCAGACTGACTGCCTTGCATTGGTTTCCATGCAATGGTATGAGTGCCGGTCGTTCAGAAAGCAATGGCAAACCACTGAACTTAAACTTGCTCTGGAATCACAAACAGAAAAAAAAAAAAAGCTTCAGTCTTTACATGCCTACCTGGCAGAAAGACCTGTGGTGTAATGGTGGTCAAGGGTTCGAATCACATAAGGCAGGTTCAGATTTATAAAACGCCTGGGTTTTCATGACAACCCAGCCTTAAATGGGTACTAGGAAATGTAAAGGCGGCCGGTGTGATACTGACCAGATCATCCACAGAGTGTCGGTTGGGCTGCACAAATTTAGACCTAGCACAGAACACCTAGAGTGCCTTTAGGCATATAAAAGGCTACTTTACTTTACTTTACTTTACTTTACTTTACTGACAGAAAGAAGGCCTGGTACCATGGTGGTAATGATATTGCTTCTAAACTGCTCTTGTTGGTGATGGATGGAAGTAAATTATTGGAAGTTTAACTAAGCACTATGAGTTTTGCACAAGACACATGCTGGCATGCTTATGAGTATATTTAGCTCTTTGGTTGTAATTTAATCTGCAAATGGGGAATAATTTAGTCCGTAGACACACTTAAGGTTTGGGTTGTGGGATAGTTGTGGGATACAAGCAGTAGCCTGGTAGACACAGGCGTGGAAAGTGAAGTGATGGGTATTGACATACTCAGTAAGTATCGTCGTTACGAGGTGTGGTTGCGGTTTCCTTTAATCTTCCTCTTTACCTCACAGAGTCATCTTTGACATTGGTTTTACAACAAAAAAAGAGAATAATCTTGCAAAATACGACCCTTCCTCGTTTGATGACTAACCCACTGTCACAAAGTGTGTGGGCTAATGGGCTGCCCTTTAGTCCGCGACGGTTCCACTATAAAGATGAAGTCACGTGAGCCCATGTCGAGGTACATATTTTCTGTGACCCAACCCAACTCAATCCAACCCACAGAGTGATTTCCTCTGTGTTACCTTAACTTTCCGTGAGAACTTTCTAGTAACCATTCTAATAGGCGATGTCGATCCCATAAACTTAGTTGCGGAAAAAGAAACACCCAACACACAACTCCTGAGGTCGAAATAAGAGCAACGTTTAATAGACAAGTGCAGTAACAACTCGGCCAGCATATTGTGCTAGCTACTTGTTAAATACACCAAACGGCGCTGGTGGGGTGCTGTCAGTGTCACCACTCCTGCCACATCTAGTTCCCAAGACATTTTCTGGTACCCATTGTAGACCGTGTCAAGTGGAAACATTAGCCTCGATGCGGGTTCGGAACCATGACTGCCGTGACGGCAGGCGAGCTAGCTAGCCACTGCTCTAACAGTCTCAGGGGGAAACGAGATACAGCTGCAGACACGCCGTTGATTGAACAACACATGTTCATAAAATGATGCTGCCGCCGTGGTGTTTTGTTTGTTTTATTCCGGTAGGTTAGTGAGTTATATGTTATGTAAATTACCAATTTTCAAAATAATTTTATTTTGCGCTCGCTTGCTTTTAACGCAAGCGTAGTCTATACAGTGGTACCACTTCTAGTGCACTGGACTGATTGTTTGCGTGTGGGTTAGCTTCCCCCATTACCAGTGTCCCTCGCCAGACTAATCCACTCCATCTTTAGAAGTACTTGTAATTTACACGTCCCTAAGTCAATGACAAGAAGTTAACATTTTAAGCCAACTGACCGGTGTAGGCAGGGGTTGAACCCGCTACCTCGGCATCAGCATACATGAAGTTTAAGAGTGAGCATTCTTATCCATTCTGCCGTGCTGACCCAACAAGTAAATGAAAGCAGATAACTTTAGCAAGCAAGATTGTTGATATAAATGGTTTAATAACCGTACAGTGACGGACAGGTCTCACAGTTGCCCGCTCACAAAAGGTCATCTTCACACGTGTTTCTAACGTAAAGTTCCCGGTGTTTCCCGTCGTCTGTCTGTGGACGGGCAATAATAAACGAGTTTGTTTATCTTCTTCTCTGGTAGTTTGATATCCCCGCTCTAACAGTCCCTATCAGTGGCCGGAACAAAATGTCTCGGGCCTGCCTCTTGAATTATTCATGGCACGTTCCAGACAAACAGACGAGACCGGGCTCTGCCAACGGTGGCATGGTTCGTGATACGGCTACTGAACTGTTAGGACACTACTTGTGTTTGTTTAGAACTCCAGCCTTATTTGTTTCATATTGTTTCGTGTGTTAGTTGAGATCCTTTGATTCTGCCCAGCCTGTCTTATTTGTTTCCCTATTGTTTCGCGTTGTCATTAAGATCTTTTGAGTCTTTTGTATTTGTTTGCCTGTATTTGTCTGTTGTATTTCGTGGCGAGGTATTTAGGGATGTAATTCGTAATCCCGCATACCCGCGTTCGGATCACGGCTGCAGGCGATTTGGCAGCACACCACCTTGCTTTGGTTTCTTTACGAAATGGTATCGGTGCCGGTCGTTCAGAAAGAAATGGAAAACTGCTGAACGTAAACTTGCCAAGAGATAACAACAACAAACAATGCGTCCTGTAAAGGATATGCAGATAACTAAACTAACTTTTTTGTTTAATATTGTTTGATGTTGTAGTTGGGGTCTTTTGATTCTGTCCCATCTTGTTTCCACACTGTTTGGTGTTGGAGCTCAGATTAAAAAAAAAATTATGTCCAGCCAGTCTTACATGTGTCATATTGTTTGTTTTAGTTGAGATCTTTTGACACACTGTTAGTAGTTAGTCGCTTTTTCATTTTAACGGCAAAAGGTCTCCACCATAATGCTCCGTTCCTGTGCCAGTGAATATCACACAAATTGCTCCTCACTGCACCTCACTGAAAAGTGGAACAGACAGGATTCTCGACAAACCAACAGCCCGCTCAGGTTTACAATGCAGCCGCTGCCAGAATTCCAACACAAACGTCCGCCACTAAAAATACAGTTCATCGTCGATGGAAGCGGCAGTCACTATAAACAAGAGATTCCGACATACGGTTCCAGAGTTCAGTTCCTCATAGTGGCAGTATGGCTGTAGGTTCCACCACGAGTCATAAATTGGCACTAGAAATCTGGGAGAGTAGGGGCGGGCTGTATCAAACTGTGACAATCTTACATCGCGTGTGCCGTTTGGTTATCTAAATTTGGATCTCACATAAATATCCTCAAATGTATGCCTTAATGGCCTGTAAATTGAGTCACTTTACTGCTACATTTCCCCACCCAGAACTGCGCTAGAGCGAGCATTTGTATCCCTCACTGCACATATTTTTGACTCGGCGCACGCGCTGACGACATAACGACGTCATTCACGCAATGGTCAACTGTGGACTCGCTCACAGCTCTAATGGTAGTAAAGGGCGTAGAATATTTTCTTACAGATATTATATAGCTTTGGGGGATCATTGCAACATCCCAATATACAATTTCTATCTCACAGCTCACTGAGTAACAGCTCATAGAGAGAGTATTCAGCGCCTACAACAACCGAGTGTTAGACGCAACCCCTGCAGTAATCAATATCTTTCACCTTCATAAATAGCCCAACAATAAATCTCGGATACACACTGACAAATAAGCTAAGTGCATTGACGTGTAGAATTTGGAGTGGGTGGGGGGGGGGGGGGGGGGGGGGGGGGGGGGGGGGAGTGGGTGAATATTGATACATTTATAAGATCTATTTCTCTTTAGAATGAAGGTCATAAATTTGGCGCTTAGAATACTGTCAGACGCACGGAAATGAGGTGGAGTTTTACAGTCTTTTTTGTAAGCCGGGAAAAGGTTATTTCGGCCATATGAAGTGGGATTGTGGGCAATATTAGTCGAATAACACTTATTATTCAGTTTCATAATTAATTAAAGAGAGCCACGTTTGAGAGCCCGTGGAACACCTGTTACCCTGTACTTTATCCCCTGTTGGAGGTTAGGTTCTCGACCAACTCACGCCAATCTTTTGTTCTTTCGCCTCATAAGGAAGAGCGTCATAGCTTTTGCCCGTCTCGCCCTGTAAGAAAGAACGTCCTATCTCTTGCTCTCTCGCCTCAAAAGGAAGAACGTCCTATCTGTTACTCTCTCGTCCTGTAAGGAAGAACGTCCTATCTTTTGCTCTCTTGTCTCATAAAAAAGAGCGTCCTATCTTTTGCTCTCTCGCCTCATAAAAAAGAGCGTCCTTTCTTTTGCTCTGACGCCGTATAAGGGAGAGCGTCCTATCTTTTGCTGTCTCTGTAAGGAAGAGCATCCTATCGTTTGCTCTCTCGCTCTACCAGGAAGAGCGTCCTACTGTTAGCTCCCTCGCCTCATAAAGAAGAGCCTCCATTTCTCTTGGTTGACTAAGTTATTCTTTTTCGTTCCCCTGTTCATGGTTGGTTGGATATTGCAACTAAAATTTTCAGCGTGGTGGGGTAGCCAGACCCACAACTCTCTTTATTCTCATACGATATGTATGGCAGCTTACTATTCTGTTCTCCCCATAACAGCACCAGCCAAACACAGAGACAGCGGAACATACATTGTGAGCCCTTAATCATGTTGTTGCCTTCTGGTAACAGTGACACTTGTCCCATAGCCGATACTGCTACTTGGGTGTCAAGTGTTAGGCGTTAACATATTGTAGGCTGTCACATGTGAGGTTAATGGAACCAGGTAGATCAGTCTCGCATAGTGATACCCAGTAGTGTTGTGGCTGCTGGTTTTCTAGTTACTGCCGCTTCCATCGACGATAAACTTATTTTTCGTGGCGGACTTTGGTGTTGGCATTCTGGCAGTAGAATTATGCATAGAATACCTGTGCGGGCTGTTGGTTTGTCGAGACTCCTGTCTGTTAGATTTTTCACATGGGGCAGTGAGGAGCATTTTGTGTGGTATTCACTGGCACAGGAACGGAAAAAAGGGAGCGACCATTTGCCGTGAAGTTGGAACCGCAACTAACTAAATAACTGACATAGTGGTACACGGCTAACCACCAGAAGCTGAATAATGGGAATATGAAAATCATAAACTGATTATAGAAATCAGAACATTTTTTTGGGCACTTTATATGAGTAAACATAAATTAGAGAACTTGGTGGCAACTGGCAAAATTGAGGGGAGAATAACAGGGGGAGGGCAGAGAAGTAAACATCTAGGCGGCTTGACCACATGGCATGGCCGGGCAAAGAACACAGAGCTGACCCACGACTCTGGTGATCGTGTAAGATGGCGAAACATAACCGCCCACCCACTCTTATCGGCATGGTACATGATGACGAGTGGGATTCTCATTCACGTCAGTTAACAAAGACACTTGATAGTAACTAATTTCAAAAATGCAAAACCCCTCTCCGCCCCTCACATAACCATTGACATTCGTGTTGGGACACGCTGAGCTGGTACCTTCTAATTTAGGACAGCAGACGATTTCTTCGCCGGTTGCCAATAGTAGCGGCTGTCGTTACCACACGGTGGTACGCCTAGTGGGACTGGATGGTGTTAATGTAAATAACTGCACATTCAGGTCCTGCTGGTGAGCAAGATTCATGTATCGATTGCGGCTAGCTCCCAAACGGAGACCATTCACGATTTCCATTTATGTGGCTAGCAGGCGCCTTCTTTTCTGATACCTTACTCTTATAAATAGTTTGATGGATAAAAGCTCTCGTATAAATAGATTAGTGGATAAAGACATTATTTATGAGGCTGTAAAGAGGGTCTTTCATTTGTGCTTATTGTGGTTTCTTGTTGTGTGGATAGCTGGGGGAGTTGGCTAAATTAACCCATGGAAAGGATTAGCCCTTTACATATGTCTCGCCACAGTTGGTGTCTGGGGATTGTTCATGACTGTACCATTGGTCCAGTAACTTGCATTCGTCATGTCGATTGTTGTACATACGCAATCACTGAAAATACTCGTCTGTTATTCAAAGGTGAAGTAAAGAATAGTACCACTATAGACCTTGTGTGCGTGCCGTAAAAGACGAATAAGGAGGGTTTGTCTGAGACTGGCTACTTCATATCTCATCTCATCTCATCATGTTCCTCTTGTACCTTGCGGTGTCGAGGTGAAGTATAAACTTCGTGAGAGTGCCCGGTTATGGGCTTCGTATATCGACATTCCCATGGATTCTGTTATTCCCTCAGTCCAACGTTTACGTGGTCGACCTCTTCCTCTGTTTCCATCTGGTCTGTACATCATTGCTTGTTGTGGCATGCTGTTGACTGGTAGCCTACTTGCATGGCCAAACCATTTGACTTGCTGCTTTCTAATAAAATCTAGAGCAGCTTTAACCCCTACTTTAGTCCTGATTTCTTCATTTCTGATCTTATCTCTTCTTGATACGTTGAGTATTCTTCTCAGAAACCTCATTTCTGTTGTTGTGATTTTTCTTTTCTCTTTTTCTGTCATTGTCCAGGTTTGGCATTGGTAGCACAGAGTTGGTAGGAAGATTGTGTTGTAAAGTGCTTTCTTAGTAGTTATTGATACATGTTTGTTCTTTAGTATTGGTGCCATTTGTCCAATGAGTTGATTTGCCTTATTGCACCTATTTTCGATCTCGTCTTCTGATCTGCCATTTGATGATATTATACTTCCTAGGTACTTGAAGCTCTTTACTTGTTTCAAGGGATGTTCGTTTAGGTGAATTGTTGCTGTTTGTTCTTCTTTAGTTATAGTCATTACCTCTGTTTTGCTTGTGCTAATTTTCATGTTATGTTCCCTACACATTTCGTTTAGACTATTCATGTGGTCTTGTAATTCAGCTTCTGATTTTGCTATTAGTGCTTGGTCGTCCGCAAACAGGAGTTCTCTAATGGTTAGATTTGCAGATGGTTCTTCTTCTGTGTTCTCGTCATGCGGTATTCTTGCTGTCTCTGCTTGGCTGGTTTCTTTACATATGTTGTCTATATATGTTATGAACAAGAGAGGGGACAGGACACAACCTTGTCGTACTCCAGATCTTATGGTGAAGGGTTCTGAGTGTTCTCCAGTTGCTCTCACTATGCATTCACTGTTGTTGTATAAACTTCTGCATAGGTTTGTTAGATGTGTACTCACTCCATATTGTTTAAGGATTTCCCACAGCTTGTTTCTATCTACCCTATCAAATGCCTTTTCTTGGTCGACAAAGGCTAAGTAGAGTGTTTCATTGAATTCAATTGATTTTTCTATAAGTTGTCTAAGAGCAAAAATGGCGTCTGTGCATCCTTTGTTTTTCCTAAATCCAAGCTGCGTTTCGCTTAGCTGGGGTTCTAAAGTAGTTCGTAATCTTTTTTCAAGAATTTTGCAAAATATTTTCCCAGTATGACTCAACAGTGAAATGCCTCTGTATTGTGTGCAATCTCTTTTGCTGCCTTTGTTTTTCCAAATTGGGATAATTATGGCGTTTCCCCAGTCTCGTGGTGTCTGTTGTTCTACCCAAACATGGTTGAATAGTCTATGTAGCCAAGCTGTTCCTACTTCCCTTGCTGCTTTAATTAGTTCATTTGGTATTTCATCCTGTCCTGGTGATTTGTTTAATGGGGCTAATCTGATGGCTTCTATAATTTCTTCTTTTAGTATGTCTGGTTCTAGTTCCTCGGTGACATCTGTGTAGGTCTCTTGAATTCCTGTGACATCTGATGGGATGTTGAGAAGTTGTTCGAAATACTGCTTCCATCTTATTAGGATCTGTTTTTGTTCACTTATTGGTTCTCCATTTTCGCTGTTAATTATTTCAGTTGGGTCAAAGGGTTCTCCTCTGGTTCGCATTGCACTTATCTTTTTGTAGAAGTTTCTGGTTGCCTCCTTGTAGTTTTTATTTAGGGTTTCTCCATACTCTTCCCAGTCTTTTTGTTTTTCCCTCTTTACTATTCTACTCACATGTCTTCTCGCTATTCTGTATTCTCTGTAATCACATTCCTGTTTGCTCTTCAACCACTTTTTATATTTTCCTTTTTTTCTTTTACCGCTTTCTTTACTTCTGCGTTCCACCAACTTGTTATTTTCTTTATCCGTGTTTTGCGTTTTTTCGTGGTTCCGCATGTTATTTTTGCAGTATTTAAAATGCTTGATTTGAACATCTCCCATTCTTCTTCCACTGTTTTTCTTTCCGTAGGTAATTTTACAAAGAGTTCAGTTAGTTCTTTCTCATAATTTTCCCTTACTGCCTCGTCTTTAAGGTTTTTTAAGTTTACTGATTCGCATGGCATGCATTTTCCTGCTCTTTGTTTTCTTCTTCCAATGGTTCTTATTGTGGCAACGACTGCTTTATGATCTGTGTTTATACTGAAATTGGGCACTGCTCTTGCATCTAATATATTTCTCTTTCTGTTATTTCTTGTTAATATAAAATCAATTTGGCTTTTAGTATCTAGATTGTTCCATTTATACCAGGTGTATACTTGCGAATCTTTATGTTTATAGAATGTGTTTGTTATATAGAGGTCGTGTTGGCTGCAAAGCTCTATCAGTCTACTTCCGTTATCATTCCTTTCATTTTGCTGATCTCCAAATGCTCCCAGGTGTTTTTTCTATGCCCACTCTGTTATGTCCTAGTCTTGCATTGAAGTCTCCCATAACTATGATGTTGTCCTGCTTATCTATTTTGTTTAGCACATCATGTATGTCTTCGTAGAAGTCCTCGCATTCTTGCTCATTATTGCTTGCATTACATGGTGCGTATATCTGTACATATGTTGTGATTGTTTGTTCTTTTATTCTCACTGTTATGATTCTTTCTGATATATATTTTATTTCTAGTATTCCTCTTGCTAGCCGTGGTTCGATGACTATTCCCACACCGTGTCTTGCCCTTTCTTGCTGTTCTACTCCAGAGTAAACAAACGTGTAACTGCTGTGGAGCTCCTTGCATCCTTTCCCTTTTGTTCTGGTGTCCGCTATTCCCATCAGACCAATATTCCTCTTCTCCATTGTTTCTATAAGCTCTTCTTCTTTACTATTGAAACCACAGACGTTCATTGTGCCTATTTTTTGAATCGCTGATCTATCTCGTAGTCCATTAACATTGCCGGGTCGATAGCCGTTTGGGTCAGTCATATCGAAGGAACAATAAAATTCAGCCAACATCCAACCACCCACGAACTGGCCTGCAAAGAACTTGGCATGCGTGGTCATGAACTATCCTTTGTGATCTCTTTCGCCTACCCCAATGTCTTTCCTATAATATTAATCTCTATCTCCAATCCTCGTATCCATGTATCATGGCCCTGTACCCCACTAGGAGTCCTATGGATAACAGAAGAAGAGGATCAATCCTTGAACATATTCAGATGTCCCATTTTCTCTTCTGTGTTCGAATCCTCTTCAGACGAGCCGTGTTTTAATTTACTTTGGCTCCCAAATCGTTGCAGCCTAAAATGGATACCGTGATATCTCTAAGAAATAAAGGCGGTTTGTGTGATGTTGACCACATCACTTGGAGATTGCCAGTTGGTCTTAAATAGTGTGTAGTAGCACCATGTACTCTGTATGCCTTATGGCAGTAAAGAGGTCCTTCATTAACTTCCTGTCTGCCTGCCTGTCTCTGTGGCCCTCTGTCTGTTTCTATGTCTGTCTGTATGGATGCATGTCTGTATGGATGTATGTCTGTCTCTCTAAAGACAGTGGATGTGGTTGTTTACTCCCCCGTGTGCGGGTGTGGATGTGTACTTCCCCATGCGCGCGTGTGTGTGTGTGTGTGTGCGTAAGGGTGCGTTTATGTCTTATATACACCACCGTGCCGTGTGAGTGTTACCGGGCCCCGTAAGAGAAGTAAAAGTTAGTTACACTGTAACCTACCAGGCATGTCGTAAGAGGCGAGTAAGGAGGGTTGGCGTGAGCCTGGCGACCCCATCCTGTATAAAACTTTAGCTGCAAAAGCCAACCAACCCTGACCAAGTCTACAAAGATCTCGGCACGAGTGGGTATTGCGGACCTCTGCTTCACAGGGAGATGGAAGGCATAAGAATACCATACAACTGCGTGGTTTCATATATGTTAACGCTCACATTAAAATAGGAGCGGCAATGAAAGAAATAACAAGAGCAAGTAAACAGGTTACGTTAATGATTTTCGCGAAAAATGGTGGATTAAGAAACGATGCAATTGATTGCACAGCGACTGATGCAGACAAAAAACAGCGTGTTTAATAAATGCTCCAACATTCACACGCAGAACAGACACAGCTGGAATAAACACGATTTCCGTGGTCGTTGGAAGCACAAGAAGCCTGGACATTGTGAAGAAAACATAAAAAAGCGGAAGACAAAGAAGCCAATGCTGAAATAGTGGGTGAGTGTGTGCAGTGGGGAGGGAATAATCAAAGACGATACAAAAGAATTGCTTCGTTTATGAGAGAGAGAGAGAGAGAGAGAGAGAGAGAGAGAGAGAGAGAGAGAGAGAGAGAGAGAGAGAGAGAGAGAGAGAGAGAGAACCAGTGCTGCTTAAACGATTTTGTTTGTCTCCTGGACCACATTCTAATTTTACGAATAGTTACACACACATACGCTCGCGAACGCCTACCTACCAAGCTACCCTTTAATTATATCAGTGTTTAGAACCAAAGAAATTGTCATGTAGTAGATACCAGCCCAGCGTGGCGTCCTTTGGGAAAGGCAAATGAGCTTCCAAAAGCTTACGGGAATTGTGCGCAGTCGTATTCATCTCAGAGGGCTCTGTCTCATCCCATAGACCAGACAAGGAGAATCACATCACAGTGCACTAACTCTGTAGCACGGAGAGGATCCATGTGTGTATATCAGACACATGCGATATTTATGCATTTGTGTGTAGCTTTTATAATTTTTCCATTTCCAACAGCCGAGGGATTTCTAACGTGCACACGGGTTCTCCTATGTATTTGTCGTAGTTCATGAAACTAGACTTTCTATCCACTACAACGGTAACTTGGAACTATGCTTTTCTTATTTGTAACAAAACTCACACAGCCCACTTGTTAAGTTGAACCAGGTCTATACGAGTCAGAGGCGGGCATCTTGACTTCTGAGCTACTCCCCACCACACACACACGCATGCGCGGGCGCGCGAGGGTATTTCAGTGGGGATAGCAGTGCTACATGCTCTTCAGCCGTGTTCTGTTAGAATAAGCACCACCGCTTGGTCCATAACGTTTCATTGTCCCGGTGAATCCTGGTTTATATCATAGTTAAAACATCATAACTGGAGGCCGTGTGTTTCATTGTCCTGGTGAATCCTCGTTGAAATCATAGTTAAAACATCGTATCTGGAGGCCGTGTGTTTCATTGTTCAGGTGAATCTTGGTTTATAATATCATAGTTGAAACACCATATCTGGAAGCCGTTCCGCCATTCACCGCCCGTGGACGTGTCTGGTCAAGGTTGGTCGGTTCTCCTGCCACAGGACGTCTAATATATGCAGGTAGTTTATTTCCTCGGGGCTCCCAAGGGTACAACGGTAGCGACAATGCGCAGCCCCATACCCAGGTGATTGTTTGTTGTTGTTGTTTGTTGCAATCTATGACAATACGGTTAATGTTACATAAACCGTTTTACCAAGAAGTGGACCAAGAAGAAGGAAAATATTGATATTTCACCAGATTTGAACATGGAGAAAAACTGGCCAACAAACATCGGCTTGTCTCAGAAAGTGAAATATTCTACCCATACTAATTACACAGGAACATAAATTGGGGAACCCGTTGAGGCCACTGAGACAGTTACATAAATAAACACACATAGTATTATTTGGCGCTCACAGAAGGAGAAGAGGTCAGTAAGTAAAGAATAGAGGACGCACTAGACAACATAAAATTTGAGAGCTATAGTATAGAAACAAGTGTACTTCGACGCATGACTAACTAGACACTCTAGTGTCTAGTTGGTCGTGCGTCGAAGTACACTTGTTCCTGCAGCGAGGTGCTGTCGCCATTTGGAGGTGACAGGTTCGAATCCCGGTCGGTAACTATAGCTTTCAAATTTTATATTGTCTAGTGCGTTCTCTAGTCTTTACTTTTACTTCCTTCTTCTCCTTCTGTGAGCGCCAAATAATACTATGTGTGTTTATTTATATAACTACCCATACTAAACTTCGTAAGGGTTTGTAAAGAATATTGATGGAAGGCGTGGTTCCCGGAAGAAGAAGAGACAGCGTCGACCAGCACACCGATGGGCATGTGACATTCAAGACACCCTGGACACTGAAATATTTGAGGCAGGAGAGCTGGCAAAGGATAGGAACCTTTTCAACAAGCCATGATGGAGCGACGCTCTGCGAAAGACCTGCTACATGGTGATGGTGATGATGGTGGTGGTGATGATGATGGTAGTGATGATGATGATGATGATGGTGATGATGATGATGACGACGAAGTTACAGAACAACAACAAAACAAACCAAAATACCATCGCTGAGACCTTCATAAACAGCGCCGTATTCATTATTTATCAGCAACTAGGGTCTGAGGCCATCGATGATACACATAAGCACTACTGTATATTAATCATGCCCCCGAGATTAGGCTGGTAACGTTATTTGTGGAACTCCGATCTGATATGTTGATAACTACACTTACTTCCCACTGGCGAGCAAGATATTGATAGCGGCTAGCGTCCGAGTGATCAATCTTGTGTGTCCAGATCTGTTTGCCTTGCCGTGCTCCTTGGCTAAGGAGTTAGCGACATTGTTCGTAATCCGTATATCCACGTGGGGGAAAACAGCTGCGGGAATCGACAGCGGTTCACTCCGCGCTGGTAACTTGCGGGGGTATGTGAGCCGGTCGTTCAGAAAGCAATGGCAAACTACTTAACGTAAAAACTTGCCTAGTACATCAAAAGCAGCTGAAAAATACTGGTGTTGACTGCAACGTCCTGTAAGGGATATGCAACATGAAAAAAAAAGGATCTGGAAAAGAAAACGCCTGCAGGCTACAGATCTGGCCGCAAAAGATTGATCACTCGGACGCTAGCCGCTATCAGTATCGTGCTCACCAGTGGGGAGTAAGTGTAGTTATCAACATATCAGAGCGGAGTTCCACAAATAACGTTACCAGCCTAATCTCGGGGGCATGATTAATATACAGTAGTGCTTATGTGTATTATCGATGGTCTCACTGGGTATGGCAACCACCGTAACTTTTCTTTCTCTGTCTCTCTGGACGTTGTATATATATTTTTTTTTAAACAGAGATATATACATTTATAGAGACTGATGCATGGGTGGATAGACAGACAGATAGGCAGACACACAGACGTGCGCCTTGCGTGCGCGTATACATACTTACACGCTGACCAACGAACGTACACATGCATGCACACGTACATACATGCACATGCACTTATAAAAACATGCATCATCATCGGCCAGTGCCTTGTCGGCTGGCGTTGGCGATTATGCTTCTCCTCTCCACAAATTGCGATCTCCAGCGTCATGGATCAATTCGTGTGTTGACTCCCTTCCGTGCCATGACACAGGACTGTCACAATTGTTTTTTTTTTTTTCCCATGCTTTTTTCCTTCACCTCTCTCCCCGCAAATTGTTCCCGTTCTCACATGTTCCAGTTTTTGTCTTCTCATAATGTGGCCCAAAAATGATGACTGCTTCTTTCTGATATTTGTGATAAGCTGTCTTTGCGACTTAACTTTCCTCCAAATGTCCAGATTGCTCATTTTGGTTGTCCAATTAATTTTTAGCATTCTTCCATAAAACCACATTTCCTAGGATTCTAGTAATTTCCCCCCACCTATTTACGCATGCATACACACGTTAAAAAAACAACACACACATGCACGTATAAAAACATGCACACAGACGTGTAAAACTTACATACACACGCGTGCACGTACACATGCATCATACGTGTGTGCCTACGTGGCTGCCCTACCTGTCTACGTATCTACAAAGTGACAGGCACGCAGGCCGACGGACAGACCGACAAATGAAGCTGCGTTTCCTTGGTTTATGCGTTGTCCGTGATTCATAGCCATGTGTTCACTCAGTTTCGCTATTTCCACCCACTGAAACTGTCTTTCGCAATTCTATTGAATAATTTGTTCCTAATGGCCGACTGATCAATGCCTTGTTTAATCCGCCGTACTCGTCTCTATTTCGGTCCTTCCTACCAGTTGTGGGACAGTCACTGAATATAAATACATTGTTACAGTTAAGGACTAATAGCCTCAGTATCTGAAACACATTATACCGAAGGGGGTGTTATATATCCCGCACTGATCAGATAGCCACATTTGACATAATAATAGATCAAAGCATTGGACTGAACTTTATATCAAACTCTGACAAAACCGTTAACAGTATTGATAGGGAATTTCTTTGGAAATGTATGCGGCACTATGAATTCCTACAGAAAATCATTAACTTAATAAGTGCACATATAGAAAAGATAAGAAATCCAAAGTTCTTGACCGAAACACTAACATGGGCATTTAAAATAAAAACATGAGTGCGACAAGGATGCGGTTTGTCACCTTCAGTATTCTTACTCGAGTGGTCAAGAACACCGGGTTCCCCTTCAGGAGACCGTGTTCAAATCCTCGGTACGGTGTGGATTGTTTTTTTTTTTTTCTGTCGGGGGAAAAACTAAAATCCTAACCTATACAATTCGCGGCGACTGCACTAGCCAGGCGGCCTTAATTCCCCAGGTTCAAGACCACCCCCCCCCCCCCCCCCCAGCCCCATCTGTCATACACGGCAAGGTAGTATAGGCAGTAGATGACAGTGACAGACAGTATTCTTACCGACTGTAGAGGGATTATGAAGATAACAATAAATACATAGTAAACAAAATCACAGTCTGAACACATTGGGCATACGAAATAGAGAGGGAAGTGAAATAGAGAAAGGATGAAAAGATTGAGGACAACTTAGAGGGACCCGAATGAGACAGCAAAATATATGATGGCTTGTAGAGAGTTATTTGATGGCTTGTGCTCCAATGTTGGATAAAGAACGGCATCATTAGAAGAAGAAAAGATTGTATTTTGCAAATATATATCAAAGTATCCCAAACTAGGAATCAAACGTTTTCCAAAGCAAAATAAAAATTAACGAATAAGACGCGTGTTTCACATACAAAACGTGCAAAAGTAATCAAAATGATAAGAAAGTGAAGATGACAAATAAATATAACGCAGGGAGACAATTACATTTGGCAGATACCATCAAGATATGACATATATATATATATATATATATATATATATATATATATATATATATATATATATATATATATATATATATATATATATAATGACTACCCTAATGATGCGACCGATGTTTCTGGAGACCCATCGCGACTTAATTTCAGTACAGGCGTGACAATTGACCTGATGTAATTTACTAAAGGAGGTTAAAGGCAATAATCGACTGTATTGTCCCCGGGATTTATCCCATCTAGCTCAGTCTCTCTTCACAGATCGGCAAATTTTCCGCCGAAAGCGTCGCACACAGCACTACCTCCGTAGCCCCGGCTACAACCGCCAGGGATCTGTGTAAAGAATTAAACCCTTGAATCAATTGGTGTAGTCTGACCACGACCTTCTGAACGAGAGGCAAGCTGCTTGACCACTTACCCATGCAGAACACCCCCGCTCCCCGACATGTGTGATTTATTAATTACAGGTTTAGTTTTTATTTTGTCAATTCCACGTCCAAAGACAATCAACTGCTGCATCCGCGTGCCAGTAATGCCCTGCCCGGCCCACATTGTCAACATCTTCTAGACGCGTCATGTGCAGTTCGTTACGTTCTTCGACAGAAGCAGACGTTTCTAATGTCTCCAGGGAGGCTGAAGGTTGGCGGCTTCACGTCACCCCGACCCGCTGATTGGAGTTGGAAACATTCTGCAGCTGGGGAATCGATAACGGCCATGAAAACAAGATGATAGATGCGGTGTTAAATGTATCCCTGAGCTTGATGTTGACATAACCTCACCTGTTCCTGGGCAGATTAGCTCGACGATGCCAGAGATTAAAGTGTTTCGCGATCTTAACGTGGCGGGATTTTTGTGTGCAAGGGTAGCTTGAGTTGAGTGATGAGGGCAAGTGATGTAAGGGCAAGGTTGAGTTGAGTGATGAGGGCAAGTGATGTAAGGGCAAGGTTGAGTTGAGTGATGAGGGCAAGTGATGTAAGGGCAAAGTTGAGTTGAGTGATGAGGGCAAGTGATGAATCGGCAAGGTTGAGTTGAGTGATGAGGGCAAGTGATGTAAGAGCAAGGTTGAGTTGAGTAATGAGGGCAAGTGATGTAAGAGCAAAGTTGAGTTGAGTGATGAGGGCAAGTGATTTCAATGCAGGGTGCGTTGGTTTATCAACGCAAGTTTTATTGGTAAGGGCCAAATTTAGTTGATTTGATGAGGGCGAGAGACCCAATGTCCCATGTTGGTTATTGGGGTGAGAGGGTTACTGCCGTAAGGCAGACACTTGAGTTGGGGGAAACAGGGGGATTAAATTTACTTCACCGACTGAAGGGGCAAGATTGAGGAGTGGGTGACGGCAAGGTTCCAGTTTAGAGTGGTGAGGAAAACCTTTCGTCCAGGACAAGGGTTTAGATATAGGCAAGGTTGAGTTGAGTGATGGGAAGGGAACAAGGTTGAGTTGAGTATGACAAGTGAAGGGCAAGTTGAGTTGAGTGATAGGGAAGTGGAGCAAAGTGAGTTGAGTGATGAGGGCAAGTGATGTAAGCAAATTGAGTTGAGTGATTAGGGCAAGTGATGTAAGGGCAAAGTTGAGTTGAGTGATGAGGGCAAGTGATGTAAGGGCAAGGTTGACTTGAGTGATGAGGGCAAGTGATGAATTGGCAAGGTTGAGTTGAGTGATGAGGGCAAGTGATGTAAGGGCAAGGTTGAGTTGAGTGATGGGGGAAGTGATGTACGGGCAAGTTGAGTTGAGTGATGAGGGCAAGTGATGCAATGACAAGGGTGCGTTGAGTGATGAGGGCAAGTGATGTAAGGGCAAAGTTCAGTTGATTGATGAGGGCGAGAGACGAAATGGCAAGGTTGAATTGAGTGATGAGGGTAAGTGATGTAAGGGCAAGGTTGAGTTGAGTGATGAGGGCAAGGTTGAATTGAGTTCATCGATGAAGACAAGATTGAGTAGAGTGATGACGGCAAGGTTAAGTTGAGTGATGAGGAAAAGTTATACAAGGACAAGGTTGAGATATGAAGGCAAGGTTTAGTTGAGTGATGAGGACAAGATTGAGTTGAGTGATGACTAGTGTAAGGGCAAGGTTGAGTTGAGCTGCTACTGGCTTGAGTGCTTGGAGCAACACTGAACTGTGAATTTCGTGTGGAGTGTTTTTACATCGGACTGCGGTTGTTTGTAGCGTGAACTGCATGTTCAGAAAAATGGCGACCAGCTGGTCGCTAACTAACTGGGTTGCCTTATGCAGTGGGTTGCCTTATGCAGTAATGTGTGGCTGCTGGTTTTCTAGTGACCGCCGATTCTATCGACGATAAACTATTTTTTTTGTGGCGAACTTTTGTGTTGGCATTCTGGCATCGGCATTATGCAAAGTATATCTGTGCGGGCTGTTGGTTTGTCGAGACTCTACTTTTCACGTGGGGCAGTGAGGAGCATTTTGTAGTGATATTCACTGGCACAGGAACGGAGCGAAGTTGGTCAAGTTATATAAGGGTCAGGTTGAGTTGAGTTATGAGGTCTGCCTTGGCAAAACTGTTAGGAAAGAAGCCTACCCGCGGATAGATGGATCCGGCTATCTTGGATGGAAGCTGTCTAGAAGAAAAACACTTGACACAAATGATTGCTCTAAGTTAGACACACTGAGCTTGGGCTTGCATAACTAGATGTGGCGCATTCTCCCAAAATAAGAAGAAATATGGAGAAGAAATGTTTTCTTGGTATGTAAATGTAATACAACTCCCAAATCTTTTATTGTCTTTGAATCTTTCTGCCACATCATCTTGCCCTCGCTGTTTGGAAACAACCAATGTTGGTAGTCCGCATTTCATGGCTGATGTATTTATTTTGATAGATATGATGTGATGGTAATTAAACTACACGTATAGATTCCCACAGTCATTCAGGAATATCTGCATCCGGCATTTCTTATCTACATGGAGAAATTAGATTACTACAATGAGGGTTATAAAAGTGTTTAAGTATGAGGGTGTGTAGCTAAGATTTCCTCGACTGAACATTGTACGATAAGCATGTTATCCAGTTGAGGAGTTGAGTTGATCCAAGAAACTGCAAGACAACATTCGGGGCATTCCCTTTCGTGCTCCGTCCTCATTTTCAACAGTTAGTGAAGAGTCCCAATACTAATTGTACCAATAGCAGTTTCATTTCATGCTCGTCTGGCCTGTCCACGGAGTACTTAGTTTCGGTCAGATCCTCTAGGCCAGTGGTTCTCAACCGGTGGGGAATTCCTCCCCCCCCCCCGGGAGGGGGGGGGAAATTTTAAGGTTTCCAGGGGAGAAAGAGGGGGGATTAAGATTATTTCAGGATCGTGTTAATATAAGAACCGATTACTTGATATTGTTTTCCCTTCATACTGTACAGTTCTTTACGTCTCACCATTCTAAAATTCATTTTTATAAAGTAAGTAGACCCATAAATCACGTTTTTAAGTTGGAAATATGAAAGGGGGAATGACGTTCTCAAAATATAGTGAAGGGGGGCACGGGCCACAATTTTAGGTACGAAATACGAAGAGGGGGGGGGGGGATGACTTTCTGAAAATATGGTGAAGGGGGGACGGGCCAGAAAAGATTGAGAACCACTGCTCTAGCAATCCCTGCCGTACAATTCCCTCTAGGCTATGACGATTTATCTGTTCCCCCACCCTATACACACGATCCTTAAAGGGCCCTGACCACGTCCGCCTGGTCGTAGTACACTAATACTCCACCCAACGGTGTAAATGGGGCAATAGGCGCTAAAGTGTAACGCCAAACTAGCTGCAAACTCGGAATCACGAAGTGTGTTCCCCTATAACGATAACATGAACTTGCAGATATTTTGTATTAGTAGCATTCGCTGTTCATTTTATCGTGAGCAAAAAGACTAGCTTGCTTACTTAATATATATAAGTGAAAACAATTCTTCGGGACCAGAACATCTTTTGTCCGAAAGCGAGCCAGTGGGTAACACGCTTTGGAACCACTTTCCTAAATGAAATATATATGGAGATGAAACTTCAGCTGGGATTCACCTAGGGTCAAGTGGACTACTGTATTATTATTGCAGTCTGTAAATATCGTACGCGATCGGACTTGGGTATATTGCAGTGGCTTATTTATTGCTCGGTAAGTCCCAGGAAAAGTGGCCAGACTATCTTCCTCATGCGTTTGTTTTTGGTGCGCAAGTGAAATCTTGGGAGACTTAAGTGGGATATAGACATTCCCCAAGACTTGGCACCATGCATACAAATGTGAGGATTCGTTTTGTCAAGGAGTGATGGAAAGTGATAGTATTCATTGGTACAATAGGGGATTAAAAATAAGCGAAAGGCAGGATACAGTTCGAGATATAGGAGAGGAGGTTAGACGGGTAGATAATGTTTAAATATGAAAAGAAATGGCGGTATGTTGATTGGATGAGTGATTGGACAGACAGCAAAGAAAGATAAGACCGACCGACAGACAAGATCACGATAGATGGGCAGATATATGAATGGATAGACAGATGAACACACAGATTGATAGATTGGTGGACAGGCGGACAGATTTATAGATGGATAGATAGAGGATGGACAGACAGGTAGACAGGCATGAGTGGAGACATGAACAGATACACAGGTTGATGGATAGACAGGCAGGTAGGTATGCAGATTAGACTGGCACAGATTGACCAGCGACAGACATACTGTTTCGATTACACATAAATACGTAATAAATTAATGAATAATTATTCATAAATACGTATAAATACTCAGGTGGGCTGATTGGTTGTTTGGCAGATAGCAATAGTTGTGCGTGTGCGCAAGTTGAAACATGTTGAAATAAGTTCCTGTGTATAGTGATCAACGAATGTCTGCGACAGAGCGGATAAGATTAAATTAGACCAGGTCAAAACACCCAGGGACAAAATATAGACACTATTTCACATCTTGGTATAGCTTTAGTGAAGCCACGATACAAGTCTCCTGTAATCAGCCCGGGCAATCAGCTATGAAGAGCTCTTGGCTTTTCGATGGGTCTCGAACGTGGGTTTCCGACGCCGGAACCAGGCGGTGAAGTGCATGGAGACACGCCTGTGCAGCCTTATTTGGGAGCTAGGAGAACGCGAGATACCACGGGAATTGTGCTGTGAAATTGTCTTCTTGTGGAATGGTTCCAACGGTTGTATATTGCTATGTGGCAGTTTTTTTTTGTTCGGACGCAAAGGTTTGCATGTTATATAACGTATGCTCTTTTTAAGGTTTTTAAGTGGGGGTGGGGGGGGGGGGGGGGGGTTGCTATATTTTTGTGAGGTCACAGCATCTATTCGGTTATGTCATACAACGGTTGTCCCACCGCCGAAGTCTGGGCGGTCATGTGCGAAATATATCAGTCTGTCAGCATCCTCTCTCTCTCTCTCTCTCTCTCTCTCTCTCTCTCTCTCTCTCTCTCTCTCTCTCTCTCTCTCTCTCTCTCTCTCTCTCTCTCTCTCTGAGTCTCTCTCTCTCTGAGTCTCTCCCTCTCTGACTGCCTCTCTCAGTCTCTGTCTCTCTGTCAGACTCTTCCTCTTTGTCTCTTCTCTGTCAGCCTCTATCGCTGTCTCTATCCCTATCTCACTCTAAATTCGCTCTCTCTGTCAGCCTCTCTCTGTTTCTCTCTCTCCCTCTCTCTCCCCCTCTAATCTCTCTCTCTCCCCCTCTAATCTCTCTCTCCCTCTAATCTCTCTCTCTCTCTCTCTCTTTCTCTCTCTCTCTCTCTCTTCTCTCTCTCTCTATTGCATTATGTGTATCTTATCTTGTACGTTTTCTGTAATACCTTCACTATCTAGACCCTCATCCTGAGATACGTGGCCATGTATATGCCTGCATCCCTTACGCTTGCCCTGCAAGACATCTGTAATACTTTTAATCTGTGTGGTTCTTGATTTTCCTCGATCTGAAAACACCGGATCTCCTGCCGTTGAAGGCGCATATTCGCACATAATTTCTCTTTCAGATCACGAGATGGCCGAACATTTCTCTTCTGCCTAATTATGCAATCGATGCAGGCTTTATTTGCCAAACATTTTTCCGATGTTATTTCTGTCTCTGTGAGTGTTTTTAATTGATTAGTTCGTTGTTTCGTTGCTTTATTTTTTTTTTCTTTCTTCCGGAACCCTCACCTAATCTCTTAGATACCGACAGCTTGCAACACTGCGTGTATTAAGTGGGCTTACTTTATCTGGTGGGGACCACAGGGGTTCTTAGCCCAGTATTTTCCATTTAGTATCTCTCCAGTTTGGTAAAGGACGGGGTCTCTGTTCTTTACTGGGCAGCTGGCAGTCTAGTGCGGGCCAAATGACAGTAGTGATATCAAGGTAACGATGAGTGAAAACTATACATTGTTTATCCGCAACAGCTTGTTTATGTTGGTGAGGAAAGCTTCCTAGCTGTTGGTCGCACTGTTGTTTGTTACATCTATTTAATGATAATGATGGTAATAATGGTAATAACTAATATAATACTAATAATCCACCTTGAATAATTTTTGACAGTCCATTGATGCGTTCTTACGGTAAGAAACCTTATTCTTCCAACCTAGTGTAACTTTTGACCGGTTCTTGTCATCTGTATCTGTTGTATTTGTCCCTTTCCCTGCATCGTCCTCCCTCCCACCCCCCACCCCACCCCCCCCCCCAAAAAAAAGAAAGATACTTCATGGTGTATCATCGCTGAATCCAGTCAGTATATCTTCTCCTACAGTCTGTCGTGTGTATTACCGTCTTCATGTCTAACTTTAACAGGCTCCTGAAAGGCACATGTGAGCTCCCATCTTTGTATGTGTTTATTATTAAACACTTCACTAGCTACCCATAGACAATATGCTTTGAGAAACCGGCCATCTACTATACTGTAAGCAGGGGCACGCTAGGGTCGATGTACATTGCTATTTCAGGGACATCGGTAAGACAGCGGCTGGCAGGATGCGAGACAGTAGTGTCAAGCAAGCGAGTTGCGAGACTTGAAGACTGTCCAAAGACACAAGAAGACTCCGAACGAGACATAAGAAGACTGTACGACACACAAAAATTGATCCATGCCGTCGGAGATCGCAATTTGTGGAGAGGCATGA
The DNA here is from genome assembly GCA_014155875.1 of Cepaea nemoralis. NCBI lineage: Eukaryota > Metazoa > Mollusca > Gastropoda > Stylommatophora > Helicidae > Cepaea > Cepaea nemoralis. Next base: position 338,022 of record JACEFZ010028233.1, read on the forward strand.
TCGCCCATGCCAGCCGGCAAGGCACTAGGATGAAAATGCGCGCGTGTGTGTGTGTGTCAGACCAGTCTGATCAGTCACATTCGCTACCGCCATGTGTTGTAGTTATTATGCCTTTTTTAGCACAATGTAACAAACTCGCCTGTAAAGACGGCAAGGTGCCAATGATGAATTATATATATATATATATATATATATATATATATATATATATATATATATATATATATATATATATATATATATATATATATATATCGTTATATATAACGGGCCTTATAATCGCGTCCATAAACGGAGGCGTTTGCAACACATGTTAAGAACACTTGATGCATCTGCATCTTCTTAGTTTATTATCCTGATTGTGAAGCAAATGGTGCACCACTGAGTTCTCTCTCGCCCATTAAGCAACAAAAGTGTATGTAAATCAATAGACTCCATTTGATCGTCATTATGCACGCTTGAGCTTCTATACATTTCTTACTAATGACGTCCTTATGCGAAAGCAGCGTTAATTATTTTACGGCAAGCTGCAGTGTTTAGACATCAAGTAAACGGTTTCCAAGACTAGCAGTGACGCTCACAAATGTCCGTGTTTGGCGTCGGTTTATTCTATTCTCTTTCTACATCTGTATTTGTGTTTCCGAGGCTAGAAATGGTAATTCTCACATGTCTGTTCATTCTATTTTCTTTCTGCGTCTACGTAGCTGTTTTGGAATATAGAAATGATGATCACGGGAGCATCGTTGATTCTACTTTCTGCATTGGTATAGAGGTTTCCGAGATTTGAAATGATAATTACACATCTATATAGCAGTTTCTGATACTGTGAATGATAACCCTAGATATCAGTATTTGGCATCGGACCATTCTACTTTCTCAGTGCACCGTTTTAACTGTTTTATTTTCTTTTTCATCTCCGCCATTTGCTCTGTCTCATTCCGCACTCTTTCTCATAAATTCATACTTCAGTAATTTGTTCAAAGCGGTCTTTTCACTCGTGTGTTTGCTTGTTTCCCTTGTTCCAATCTTTACAAGCATCCTTCTCTCAGATGTTATGGCTGTCTCGAGATAGCGCGACCGATTTGTTTAGGGCTTTTTTTCGTTTACTCGGATGTTATATTGTGGTATATCGGTGTTCTTGGAGACGACCATAATCACTGTTTCCTGGTAATTTCATGCCAACACTAATTGCTCACTGTATATAATAACATCTGTTATTGCTGCAGATTCTGTTCATTACCTATTTCCTGGAATAATAGTCGTTATTCTCCTCCTCGTCCTCCTCCGCATCCTCCTCCGCCTTCTTCTTCTTCTTCTTCTTCTTCTTCTTCTTCTTCTTCTTCTTCTTCTTCTTCTTCTTCTTCTTACCCCCCCCCCCCCCCCACCCCTTTCTACCTTTCTTCCTCCTTCTTCTTCTTTTGCTGACGCCGCCGCCGCCCTTTTCTCAATGGTTTAAATTGGTGCTAGAGAAATTATTAAAAATGTACTCTGGCTGACTTATCAAAGAGGACCTCGCCAGTGGTGCACGCACTCCGTCGTAACGTCAATAATCTCGGACTTGTCATTTTAAAATGAAGTGAACAGGACACGCCCGCGGCGATCACAAACCTGTTTCGGCATCTATCCTACCTACACCACAAAACACATCATTCCTGTGAATAGCACAATGTATGAGAGTACGCATTGTGAACAATTAATCAAGCTAACTGTCATCTTCGTACCGGGCCATTCAGGCGTCAGAGGCAACGAGACAGCTGAACGGTTGGCGGATATGACTGTGATCGAGGTGAGAAGTGTAATTGATGGGCCAGACATCATGTATCATAAGTGGCAGCTGGACGAACACATTACTGTACGGGCACTTGTGAATCTGCTTCCTTCTCTAGAGTGAGAGCTATTGACAGCGAAGCGGGGATCGCGAGACAAGCACATTTTAATAAGAGCACAAAACATGTGATTAACCAACATATAACAGGTGCAGGTATGTAATAAGATGTAATATTCCGAAACCACGGACCTTAATCGTGATGCTGTAACCACATCTCCAAATCCACACACCTTAATATTGATGATGTAAGTAATATTCTAAAACAACGGATCTTAATATTGATGGTGTAAGAGAACTTCCAAAACCACGGATCTTAATATTGATGGTGTAAGTAATATTCTAAAATCATGGATCTTGATGTTAATGGATGGTTTAAGTAATATTCTTCTTCTTCTTCTTCTTCTTCTTCTTCTTCTTCTTCTTCTTCTTCTTCTTCTTCTTCTTCTTCTTCTTCTTCTTCTTCTTCTTCTTCTTCTTCTTCTTCTTCTTCTTCTTCTTCTTCTTCTTCTTCTTCTTCTTCTTCTTCTTCTTCTTCTTCTTCTTCTTCTTCTTCTTCTTCTTCTTCTGCGTTCACCCAGAGTTTTTTTTTCGGACGTGATTGCGTTGTGCCTGTTTTTACAGCAGAGCTGCGTTCTTGCGCCGTTAGGCCGACACATCCGACTTTTACGGGCATTTGTTGATCGGGTTAACCTTCCCGGGTAAGTAATATTCCAAAACCACGGATTTTAATATTGATTGTGTAAGTAATACTGCTCGTAGAAAAACTGAGAAGACATGAAGCCCATTAGCGGGCACTCTCCCGCTATTTATACTTCACCTCGACACCGCAAGGTACAAGAAGAACGTGATGAGATGAGATGGTGTGAGTAATATTCCAAAACCACGGATTTTAATATTGATGGTGTAAGTAATATTTAAAACAAGCTTGAGTTTGCTTACTGATGTTAAGCAATATTCCAAAACCACGGATCTTAATATTGATGGTGTAAGTAATATTCTAAAACCTTAATTCTTAATTTTAATGGTGTAAGTAGTATTACAAAACCATATACCTTAATATTATTTTACTTAGTATTATGGTACCTTAATGTATCACCACGTACCTTAATAATGGACGTTCAGTGTAACTAATATTCCAAATGTAAGTAATATTCTAAAACCACGGATCTTAATATTGATGGTGTAAGTAATATTCTAAAACCTTAATTCTTAATTTTAATGGTGTAAGTAGTATTACAAAACCACATACCTTAATATTATTTTACTTAGTATTATGTTAAAAACCACGTACCTTAATAATGGACGTTCAGTGTAACCAATATTCCACAGAAATCACGGACGTTAATACTGAGGGTGTAACTAATATTCCAAAACCACACACCTTAATATTCGCTGATTAACACACGAAAACCACGAACCTGAACGAAATGAACACTTTCAGAAAGTCTCAGTGTTTTCTTTACTCACGTGAAAGTTTCAATATTGTCTGTTTGTTTAATCGGCGTCTTTGGCTGGGTCTAGCATTATTCTCTTCTGGTGACTACCGAAATGCATCAGCACAATTGTGTATTTGGAAAGAGGGAGAGGGAAAAGACGGGAGTCTAGCGTGCTGCTCAATCCTTTGAGTCTGCAAAAGCAATCCGGCACCGATGCAGTATAAACTCCCGCAGTAAATTCCCCTATGCGTTGTGTATACGTCGAAGTTATTTTCCCTGTATACCTCAAACTCATTACTCACTCATTCTGCCCTCCTTCCCCCCGCTTGTGATTTCTTTTTAAATCTGACAGCTCAGAAGTCGGGAAGTCGATGAGCGCAGTCCTGGGGCAGAATTCATTGAAAAACAAGTGTACAGTTTAGATAAATATACGTCGGAGGATCCCTCAGGCTATTAGGATAATAAGAATTATATATTGACACTTGAAGGACTAAGAAGGAGGGAGGGAATCTGCCAGCTGATGGCACAGTAGACATGGAAGAATATTTAAGACACACAAGACACAAGACACGTGCGCTCGGTTCGTCAGCGAGTCGGCGGCATTATCTGCAAATGAGGATTTCGTTTTCGGCGTGTCAGTTTGTTATGTAAGTCTTGTGATCAAATGAACACATTCTTAAAGGACACATAGGAAATACAAGTCGGTTGTATAATGTACACAACAATTGGCTAGTCTGGGTTTGGTCGCAGTATGGGACATGGTAGTACACTGTATAACTTACCGGAGGGCAGAATCCAGGGGAATGGAACAAGAGAACGTCGAATTGACCGTTCCAACTTGGCCAGCTGGGTTGTAGATGGCACCACAAAAGTGAGTCTCCCAGGAATGCTACCTAGTCAAAAAAGCACGCTGTAGTCGGATGTGTTGGCCTACGGGTTTCGGCCCAAGGGCGCATAACAGACACACCGCAATCACATCTGAAAAAACACTCCGGATGAACGAAAAGAAGAATAAGAAACAGGTATGCGAGGACAGTGTGCAGTAGAAATAAACTTCACTTGCCTGGTTGCCCTGGATTCAAATTCGCATCGAGGTGGATGTTAAAAAAAAAATGACCCCGGCTTCCAGGTGAGTCCAGCCAAACACGGGTACAGGAAATGCCCTCAGAAGTAAAGGTGGTCTGCGGGATTTTGATCGCATACCCATGACTTGCCGATTGGTCTATATAATATGTGGCTAACACTATATGACCATGAGGTCCCAAGCCGTGCAACAAGGGCCGTTTAAGCTAAGTTAAGTTTAGTTTACTCGACGGATCAACATCACGGCACACATGTGTAACCCATAAGTGCTCGTTTCTACTCGTAACTGAAGCCTGAGTCCGGAGAAACTTAGCACAGTGCACGAACTCCGTAGCACAGGCGAAGATCCTGAAGTATTTTGGGTAGATTTTTAACTGGAAATTTTACCCGTGCAGTGCCAATGCTACTCTTTTTTTTCGATTTCCAACTGCCAAGGGATGTTTTACGTGCGCAACAAAAAACACGGGCGTCCGATCTCACTACCCAGAGACCAGGGGAAATTGTATTACTAAAAGACCACGTTAAAAAATCCGGGCCATCACCGGGGCTTGAACCCGGGACCTCCAGCACTCGAGGCTGACACCATACCCCAAGACCACTAGCTAAGTTTCAGTTACACGTGTTCAATCATTTCATGGGCCATGAATCATATTGGGTATGTGTTTAAAACTGTCTCGGATCAGCTCTGTGCACTTGTCCCGATTATGCCACATGGGCAAGGTGTCCAGGTACGTATCTCTTCGTCTTCTTGTATTTAGGAGTGTATTTGATATTTGAGTATATCTGAATGATCTTATTTGTTACGTTGTGTATGTGTATATCCCGCCACAGCCACTCCATACTTAAGCAAGTCCAGGGCTATTTTACACGCCTGAAAGCCGCAGTGGCCATATGGTGCTAGACCCATATCTGTATAGACCAGTCGTTACACGGTGGGTCATGTGATCAGTACCATGCTGGTCGCCTTTACTTCCCAAGACATTTCCCTGTACCGATTGTATGCTGGGTAGTCCCTGGGAGCCCAGCTCAATTTTACAAATGCGAATCCGGCCGCTATGCGGATCTAACCCATGAGGCGAGCTTCTAGCCACCAGGCTTACCAGCGTCCTTCAAGCTAAGTTTCAGTTACAAGTACAAGCGAAGAACAGTTTTTACACACCCTGGTGCGCATTGGGTATATGTTTAAAACTATGTCAGGTCTGTATCCTTTTATTATCATGATTATGCCATGGCGATGTTAAGGAAGAGGTAAGCGCACCTATACCATAACGGTATTTGTCTCATTGTCTTCCCTGCTCTATTTGACATTTAAGAGTGTTCAATGTTCGTCTCAAGGATCTTAGTTTGTTACATTGTGTTTTTGCATACCCAGCTGCAGTCACTCTGTATTTGCTGTATAATTAAGATTGACCAATGTACATACAATCGGCTCCCTGGCCGAGGCGTTAAACGACTTTCTCCGTAATCCCGTTTATTCACGCAGGGTCTCACATGGCGCGAGAATTGATAGCGGTTCTCGTCGTGTTGTTGACTTACGGTATAGGTGAGCCGGCCGCTCAAAAAGCAATGGCAAACTACTGAGCGTAATCTTGCCAAGAAATCAACAACAGCGGTAAAACGCTGGTGCTGACAGTGATGTCCTGTAAAGGATATGCGAAAAAAAGTGTACATACAAGCAGCTGTGGCAAGGAGCGTACGGGACGACGAAACGACGAGGTACCATGCTAGGCTAGCAGGGTGTATAATATGCTTGTTGGTATTATAGAGACACGAAGCACTGATTGTCTGCCTGGAAGCGGGAATAGAGTGATTAACCCTAGCAAACATTTGCAGAAAGGGACATATGGATTGTTAAGGGGTGATCGTCCCTGGTGTAATACTTGACATGTGTTTGCTTTGGGGAGAGATTGGGGGGGGGGGGGGGGGGGGGAGAGAAGGAGAATTGAAGTTGTATCCAGCTGTTAGGAAAATTAATGGACACCTGATTGTTCGTTCTTCTGTCGGGTAGATGGACAGATTGATGAGCGGATGCATAGGCCACATGGTGGGAGTTGTATAGTGATATTTCTTGAGTTACGCTGTTTCACGTGATATGTTAGGAATGTTTTTGTGTTCAGGTTCATAGTTTATATGATCTAACAATGCATTACTGGCCAGATAGGCAATATTATTTCAGATGACTGCCCTCATGGGAACAAACGTACACTACATACCTACACACATAAACACATATTACATACATTTCTGCTTACCAACGAACGTAAGCACGTTCATGCATACACACATATCCCTATATACATATACATACACATGTGTCCAGAGAGACAGACAGACAGACTCACGCATACACTTATATGTATCCATGCACACACGCACACTCAAACACACACGCCTACACCCACTAGCGCACGCATTCACGCTGTATGTATAATGATGGTTCAAGCGTGTTAGCACCCACTGTGATCGTGATGTGAACATTGAGTCTGTTTCCTCCCCGACCAGTACACCTCTGGCAAGAGACCCGGAGTTGTCAAATAGATCATGGATAGTTTCACGGTGGCATTACAGACACAAATGAGAGGGGTCTCTATGGTGAAGTGGTTAACCATCTTGCCTTGGCTCAGGAGGTTGTGGGTTCCGTTCCTGGCCCTGTTATTCGGTTCACGAGTGCAATTACCTCGGAGACCCCTGGGGGTCGTCGTTGGAGCTACGGAGTTCTTGCTCTGTACGACAATTTAGGCAAGCTACTTTGCAGAAAGAGACTGAGCTATATAGGATACAATCTGGGGTATACAGAAATACAATATTTTGGTCACAATTAATAAAAACAGTTCAAAGTTAGTTGCATATCCTTTACATAATGTCACAGTCAACCCCAGCATTTTGTTGTTGTTGATTTTGTGATTTCTTGGCAAGTTTATGTTCAATAGTTTGTGCTATTGCTCCCTGAACGACAAGCACTCATACCATTTTATAAAACCAAGGCTGTCTGCTGCCAAATCACCCCCAGTTGTGATTTGAAAGGTTATCCGGGATTACGAACTGCGTCCGTTAACTCCTTCTCCACAGGAGACTGCCTAATAATGATCCAGGGATAGTCATAAAACACGAGGTTTCAGGAAAGAACCATATTTTAACTGGCAAGATAACATCAAGAGAAGTGTAGGGTAAAGTCAAAGAAGTGTTATTTCATGGCATTGATTCCCGGAATATAACCAAAGATGCAATGCAGCAAATCCGATGCGACCGTGACAGGTGTTGTCTTTTCTAGACGTGGTCTGCTCTAACCCAAAACATCTGGTTGGGTAATAAGAAGCGGTAAAGCGGGAACCTGCTGTGGTTGTGTGAACTGTTAGGACCTTCACACTTGTGTAAACCTGGTGCACGAGGATTAAGCGGCCGAATCTGTGTCTCCCTAGCGGATGACAGGGAACACCTCGTCTGAGCGTGCTTATGCCATTATCAGCGATAACGTCCTAACCACTATACAAACGCGCCCGCTGTGGTGCAGCACCCATTGCTCTTAATTTAATCAGTTGCACATGCCTCACATGTTATTAGCTATCGCCGGAGAAGTATCTGGTACACTACAGTGGTTTGACTCCAGGTATTTGAAAGGGGGATGCATGATCGCCTACGCCAACTGATGATGGTGATGATGATGATGATGATGATGATGATGATTCGACGTGGCGAGGTGTATACCCTAGTGTTAACAAAGGGGCAGCCCCTGAAACTTGCCATCCCAGCTCTAAAATTAAAACCCCGCAATATTTCACTGGATTCCCTACATCTGCATGAATTTGGCACGACTGATCTCTCCGGGGATCTGTATAGCATGACACGAGGAGCGTACAGCCGTCTGTCATGCAACGCAGCGATCGCTGTCTGCAAGATTCATGTTTCAATGGCAATTAGAAACCCTTTTTAAAGGGGGAAAACGCTATTTGTATGTGATATTTTAAATCAACGTTTTTTATTTGTTTATTTTTACGCTGCGTGTTTCTGCTATCCTTATTACTTTATCAGGGGCTACGGTGGTGCTGTGACTTGTAAGTTTGCATGCCGGTGCGGTGGTCGTGTGTTCAGATTACCCTATAGGCGGGGATTTCATTCATTCTTAAAACACACACACACACACACACACACACACACACACACACACACCACTAATCTGTGGATTCCAGTTTGTAAACACTTGACCTGGGCTCCCTGGTGGAACCAGCCTTAAATGGTTACCAGGAACTGGCTTGGGAGGTAAAGGCGGCCGGCGTGAAACTGACATCAGCCAAGAGTGCCGAGTGGTCTATAAAATGATGTCTCTGTCAACATATGCCCAATGCGTCTATAAGGCGTGTAAAAAGGGCCTTGCTTTGACAGATCCGAATTCGCCCATCTGGGGACGGAACCCTGGTCGGCAGGCGAGTGTCTAGCCGCTACACCACCGAGGCTCACAGACGTTTTGCTTTTACTAAACACTAATGTCCTGCATATCTGTGTGATATAGTTGTTTGTAAGACCTCGTGTGCCACGCCCCTGGATTCGTCCCTCCGATATTGTAAATATCACCATTTTCATTAGACATTACTCGCGGTTCAAAATTCACGGAAAAGGGTCGTCCCACAATGCTCCGTTCCTGTACCAGTGGATATCACACAAAATGCTCCTCACTACCTCATGTGAAAAGTGGAACAAACCGCATTACCGACAAGCCAATAGCACGCACAGGCAAGTACATGCATAAGGCCGCTGCCAGAATACCAACACAACAGTCCGCCGCGACAATTACAGTTTCATCGTCGATTGAAGCGGAAGTCACTACAAAAGCAGCAGAACGCAAACCATTACTGCAGAATGCAAAACTAGCTAGTTCAGCAAACGGCCGCCGCCATTTTCTGAACATGCAGTTCACGCCACAAACAATTGCAGACAGATGTAAAAGCACTCCACGCGAAACCCACAGCTCACAGTGTCGCTCCCAGCACTTAACTCAGTAGCTCAGCGCACCAGTCCAACGTGAGGAAAATGCGTAAGCAAGCCTTTTTCTTTGCATATCCTTTTTTACAGGACATCGCTGTCAAGACCAGCATTTTACTGCTGTTGTTGATGTCTTAGGCACGTTTACGTTCTGTAACTTTAAAGCAAGCCTTAGAGCAGTGGTTTTCAACCGGTAGGGAATTCTCCCCCCCCCCACAGGGGGAATTTTAGGGTTTCCAGGGGTGGAAATAAGATTATTTCAAGATCGCGTTAATACAAGAACCGATTACTTGGTATTGTTTTTGCCTTCATACTTTACAGTTCTGTACATCTCACACTTCTAAAATTCATTTTATAAAGTGAGTAGACCTACAAATCACGTTTTATGTGGACGTCTAGACTTGTTTTAGTATATGCTATTAAATTTAGCTTCCACTATTAGGTATAACTGTGTAGAAGTGGGGCGGGAAGGGGGGATATTTAGGTAGGAAATACGAAACGTGGGGGGGGGGGGGGTGGTGACGTTCTTAAAATATGGTGAAGGGGGGCACGGGCCAAAAAAGGTTGAGAACCACTGCCTTAGAGGGAGCAAAAACACTCCAGAGGCCTTAACAGCTCAAAGCGCCTATTACATCACAAGACCGGCATAACACACTACAAACAATGAAGGACATGTCAAAAACGAATTCATCGTATACCGTTGACTCTGACAGCTAGCTAGTGTGATCTGTGGGCCGTACGTGCCCCGGATATTTCCGGGTGCTCATTGTAGCCTTCCCCGTTTGAGAGCTCTGGATCAGTTTGAAATAAACATTCCTTCAGTTGCTCTGTTTTAATCACATTTGTTTTTAGCATTCGCTCGCTTTGAACTCGGCGTAGTCTATACACGTGCTATTACTTCTAATGTACTGAGCTGATTTTTGCGTGTGGATTAGTTGTCACTATTACCAGTGTCCCTCATCTTCAGACGAACCCACCCCGACTTCATAGTGACTTGCAATTTACGCCCCAAAGTCAAGGTCGAGAAGTCCACACTTTAGTCCAACTGACCAATGTAGGGGTTTGACCCGCTACCTCAGCATCATCACACCGGATGTTTAAGAACGAGCGCTGTATCCATTCAGCCACGCCGACCTTTGTTTTAATCATAGCAGTACGTACAGATTTAACAGATTCCGAGATCCCAACCAGGCCACTTATTGAAAGACATAGTATTGACATACCGTTTTATACGCTGGTAGCCGGTACCTATATATACCAGGCGCATATGTACGATGAGCCGGTACCAGCTGCAGACGATTTGGAAGCAGACTATCTTGCGTTGTACTTCGATTATATGGGCGTCGGTCGTTGAGGATGTAATTACAAACTACTGATCGTAAAATTGCACTAGTAAATCACTAAAAGCCACACACACAAATGCTAGGGCTATTACGACGTCCTGTAAAAAAAAAATATGCAAATAACTTTTCTATGCACGGGTAGCCTATGCATAACCGTCATTATCTGTTCATAAAGACAGGGATTATTGACTCGATCGCAGTATTGTGACCACACATCCATTACAAACTAAACGCCATATATCGTATTTCACAATCTAATCCGTAGAATCGGCCGCGGCCATTTGTTGACAAACATCTGCGATATTGATATGATAGCTTCAATGCCAGCATTAGACTCGCTGAAATTTCATCTGTGGAACGCTTCAGTATTCGTTAACCCCACTGTGCCCAGTTCATTACTCCCAATTGTGTCGCAATGGGGCTTTTAAAGGCAGGGCGCCGAAGCGAGAAAATCTGAAAACCAAGAAAGATTGCCCTGAAAATTCCGATATCGATTTGAAGAACGTTTTTGTCCTATTTGGGGAACTTCTTTTTCTTCAAATTCTGCTGTCAGCTGGGCTTGTTCACGAACTTGTGATAGAGATGTTTGTGCAGATGCATGTTATTTATTCTAGCGTAGGTTTTAACATCAGAAATCACACAAATTGTGGGCGCTGGTGAATGGATCTTGCTGTAGGCCAAAGAAGTTAGTGTCGGCGGACCAGCCTCGACTTATTGGCGGTCCCGTTCAAATAAAGCTGTCTGTCCCCACTGGAGCTGATCATTGTTGGTGGTTTTACTGCCACATCGATCCCCACAGGGCATTCGTTGGAATCTGTTGACTGTCCCGTTCAAGCAGAGCTGTCTGTTCCCACTGGAGCTGATCATTGTTGGTAGTTTTACTGCCACCTCGATTCCACAGGGCATTGGTTGTAGTCTATTGACTGTCTGTCCCCACTTTAGCTAATCATTGTTGGTAGTTTTACTGCCACATCGATCCCACAGGGCATTGGTTGTAGTCTATTGACTGTCTGTCCCCACTTTAGCTAATCATTGTTGGTAGTTTTACTGCCACATCGATCCCACTGGACATTAGATGGAGTCTGTTGGCTGTCTGTCCCCACTTTAGCTAATCATTGTTGGTTGTTTTACTGTCACGTTGATCCCACTGGGCATTAGATGGAGTCTGTTGACTGTCTGTCCCCACTTTAGCTAATCATTGTTGGTTGTTTTACTGTCACGTTGATCCCACTGGGCATTAGATGGAGACTGTTGACTGTCTGTCCCCACTTTAGCTAATCATTGTTGGTTGTTTTACTGTCACGTTGATCCCACTGGACATTAGATGGAGTCTGTTGGCTGTCTGTCCCCACTTTAGCTAATCATTGTTGGTTGTTTTACTGTCACGTTGATCCCACTGGACATTAGATGGAGTCTGTTGGCTGTCTGTCCCCACTTTAGCTAATCATTGTTGGTTGTTTTACTGTCACGTTGATCCCACTGGACATTAGATGGAGTCTGTTGACTGTCTGTCCCCACTTTAGCTAATCATTGTTGATTGTTTTACTCTCACGTTGATCCCACTGGACATTAGATGGAGTCTGTTGGCTGTATGTCCCCACTTGAGCTAATCATTGTTGGTTGTTTTACTGTCACGTTGATCCCACTGGACATTAGATGGAGTCTGTTGGCTGTCTGTCCCCACTTTAGCTAATCATTGTTGGTTGTTTTACTGTCACGTTGATCCCACTGGACATTAGATGGAGTCTGTTGGCTGTCTGTCCCCACTTAGCTAATCATTGTTGGTTGTTTACTGTCACGTTGATCCCACTGGACATTAGATGGAGTCTGTTGGCTGTCTGTCCCCACTTTATCTAATCATTGTTGGTTGTTTTACTGTCACGTTGATCCCACTGGACAATAAATGGAGTCTGTTGGCTGTCTGTCCCCACTTTAGCTAATCATTGTTGGTTGTTTTACTGTCACGTTGATCCCACTGGACATTAGATGGAGTCTGTTGACTGTCTGTCCCACTTGAGCTAATCATTGTTGGTTGTTTTACTGTCACGTTGATCCCACTGGGCATTAGATGGAGTCTGTTGGCTGTCTGTCTCCACTTGAGCTAATCATTGTTGGTTGTTTTACTGTCACGTTGATCCCACTGGGCATTAGATGGAGAATGTTGGCTGTCTGTCCCCACTTGAGCTAATCATTGTTGGTTGTTTTACTGTCACGTTGATCCCACTCGACATTAGATGGAGTCTGTTGGCTGTCTGTCCCCACTTTAGCTAATCATTGTTGGTTGTTTTACTGTCACGTTGATCCCACTGGACATTAGATGGAGTCTGTTGACTGTCTGTCCCCACTTGAGCTAATCATTGTTGGTTGTTTTACTGTCACGTTGATCCCACTGGGCATTAGATGGAGTCTGTTGACTGTCTGTCCCCACTGGAGCTGATCATAGTTGGTTGTTTTACTGCCACATCGATCACATTGGGCATTAGTTGGAGTCTGCTGGCAGTGAAATACCTCAACTTGTGGTAGAAACAGGGCCCATCTAATCTCAGCCGATATTTTTGTACTGTGATGAATCAGGACCTGGCTATACTCAAACATGTCTCTCCGCAGATGTGAGGTTCCAGTAACCATCTTGTATACCATGCATGTTTCTTGGCTTAGAGGGGGGGGGGGGGGGGGGGGGCTCTACAACACCGCCAGTGTGGAGATGGCACTTGGTGCCGTGTCAGGGGAAAAGTCTTTACACCAACCTGACTCCAGTAGATGCATGCCCTTCTCAGAGCTGAGATGATGTGAACGCACTGTGTCTGACTTCATTAGAAGTCAGTCTTTCCAAAGATTCACAACCAACCAGCCATTCAACCGTCATTCCAACGTTTACCAATTGCTAACTCTGCATTGGTTATATCCTCTCTCTCTCTCTCTCTCTCTCTCTCTCTCTCTCTCTCTCTCTCTCTCTCTCTCTCTCTCTCTCTCTTGTTCTCATTATTGATTGTTTTCTACCCCTTCGCCTACTCGCTTCTCTGGCCACATCATTGGCTTGTTTCTATCTCCTCTCTATCTCTTTCTTCTTCTTCTTTTCTCCCCCCCCCCTCCCGCTCCCAAATCTTCCAATCGGCGTTGTCAGTGTGTGTGACTCTTCCATGTTGGTGAAACGATTCATCTGTGTTCGATGTTCCCCATTTACTATGACTTGGCGAAGTTCACAGCTATCTGCGCCGAGACTGTCACGAGTACTGGCGGGTGCGGGTTCGACGCCTGGACTTGTCCTGCTAAAGTGAGCGACAGATTGGCTACCTATTTTCCCGCGCATTCAGACCTTCAAAATGTGATGACCCTAACACATCACTGGCCCTTAGCAAGAAACTTCTTATTTAATTAATGACCAGGACGTTGCAGTGTTGACATTTCCCGCTTCCCGGAGATGAGTCTCATGTCTGTGTTCTGGCAGTTTAGCTGTAAACTAGTTTGTCTTTGTGTACAACAGCACCCGCTAAATATTGAAGATCTTGTTCATTGTCTGAATTCAATACTGTATCATTTGCCATGTATTATTTTCTCGATGTATCCCCCAGGGACGTTTCCTCTAATCTCTCTCGTGTCTTGTATATTTCTCATATTTCACTGTGTATAGGGAAATTGTCTGCAGACATTGCAAATCTCCGTTGCACGCCTCTCTTACATGCTTTATTGCCGTGTTTTATGGCAGCCTTTTGTTTCTAGTATATGCTCTTTACGGCTCCGTGGCGATAGGTTTTACGGACAAAGTTTGTAATCCCGCAAACCCGCGTTCGAAACACAGTTGCTTTGCGTTGGTTTTTTTACGAAATGGTATGGGTGCCGGTCATTCAGAAAGCACTGGCAAACTACTGAACGTAAACTTGCCAAGAGATCACAAACAGCAAAAATGTTGGTGTTTGACTGCGACGTCGTGTAAAAGACATGCAACAAACCTTTTAACTTTACAATTCTAACTCTTTCCAACTGATTTCGACATCTGTAAGCATGTGTGTTGTTTCTCCATTTCTTCTATTAGGAGAGAGAGAGAGAGAGAGAGAGAGAGAGAGAGAGAGAGAGAGAGAGAGAGACAGAGACAGAGACAGAGACAGAGACAGAGAGACAGAGACAGAGACAGAGATCGACAAGTCCCGTAGCAAGAACTTACTGTGGGTATGTGAAGTGTTAGCACCCTCATACTGTGTAGGCCTGAGTGCACGGAGGAATAGGTGGTCAGTCTCTACCTCCCGCAGTGAACGTCGAATGCCAGCCTGACGGCGCCTATGCCATGCCATTGTCAGCGTAACGTACTCCTTTAGAGCAGTGTTACTTGCTCTCACTCAGCACATATGCACATAGAAGGAACGATGAACTAACCCTTACACAGCTGCATGTCGAGCAGAAGGGACCCCGACACTGGAGCGGTTTATACCTAACCTTCCGGTGTACTGATGCCATGATGGCGGGTTCAACATATACCGGTCATTTAGACTAAATTGCTGACTTCTCGTCCTTGACCACTTGGGGACGTAAATTACAAGTATCCCTGAAGTCGGAGTGGGTTAGGTTGATGGCAAGGAACACTGGTAACAGAGAAAGCTAATCCACTCCCAAAAATCGGCCCAGTGCACCAGAAGTAGTAGCATTTGTATGGACTAAGTTTGAGTTCAAAGCGAGCGATTGTAAACAAAAATAATAATGACGGTCTGAAGCAGATGTTAGCGCAACAGCCGGGATATAAGGAGCTTCACTGACTGGCAGGGAAAGAGTTCAATCTCCCTCCCCTGGTCAGCTGGACAGACAGTTGCTGGTGCCCGATGTCGTCATTATCCCCGCCAACAGGTTGTAGTTGTCTGCGGATTGAGGCTGAAACACAGCCGGGCGTGATCTAGTGTCGGGGTGTTCCTGTTCTCTGGCTACTTGTATTTGAGATCATTGAAGGCACGTTTCGTTCCTTGAAACGGCTAATTAGCTGGGGGAATCGACCCTTGTTGAAGTGTTGCGGGCAAGAGGAGAATGGCACCGGGGTGAGAGGGGGAGGGAGGGAGACGCTGAGAGTGGCGGGAGATGGTGTTGGAGGGAGGAGACCCGGTGTGGGAGACTGAGAGTATCAATGGAGGAAACGGGATGAGTGGAGAAAAAGAGAGTTGTGGAGCAGGAGTGGGGAAGGAACTGACGGGGAGAAAAACTGGGACGGGATTCGAGTGGGAATAAGACAGTAGTGCGCGCGTGTGTGTGTGTGTGTGTGTGTGTGTGTGTGGAGAGAGAGAGAGAGAGAGAGAGAGAGAGAGAATGGTGCTCCGGGTTAGAGAGAGTGGTACTGATATAGAAATGTCGTCATACTGTGTTTGCTTTAGGAAAGAAAGAAAGTCACTGAGGTTAGAAAAAACAAATTTTTTTTTGGGGGGGGGGGGGGGGTGTTAAACTCTCGAATTGTTTGTTGAGTTTAATGATCACTTTGATATTTTTTTAATTATTATTTCCTCCTCTTCTTTTGCCTTTTTTTAAATGTTATTCTCCACTTGGATTATAGACCCTCTGCCAACTCACGCCAAGTGTCCTAGCGTTTGCTATCTCTGTCCGTGTTGTCCCCATATTATTCATTCATCCGTCTTTAATTCTCTTCTCCTTGTCTGTGTAGCTGATTCATTGAATTTAATTCTCTCCTTGAGCTCTACATTAGCCGGCATACCATATTGTTGTCCCTCTTTTCTGAACAGACTTCCACATATTTCCAGGCGCTATGAAAGCTCGCCTTATCTTTTGAATTTGTATTTTGTGTCAGCATCTTTGTCTACATTGTTACCGCAATAGACTGTTTGATTCCGCTTCTTGAAGTGAGGTTTCACAAGGGCGATCGGGTTGTTATTCGCTATGTAATGACTTAATCATCTTAAGCGACTTCTCGTATCTGCCGTGGGCTTATATACAGTAGTTTTCCCTAACCAACTCCCTTTAATTTGATATGTATATACAACATGTCTGCTATCATAAGTAACAACTTTTAAGTTATAACTGTGACAATCTCCTACTTCTAATTTTCCGCCATACATTTTTATTTTGTCCAAACCTACTTTTTGTTTAGCACCGAATCAGTTATTTATTTGTCTTTTGCTTTGAAGTTTTTAGATCTAATTATTTAGACCCCGCTTAAGCGATATTTGATGTAGTAGGGGCTAAGTGAACACCATTAACTGTAGTAAGGTTTATATAATGAATGGCGAATGGGTGATGCTAACGGCAATTGCTAACACGGTCATATAAGTCCGCCGGCAGATGAGACTGCCCGCATCTTTCATGTAATCGCAGCAGAAGCAGTATAACAAACTTACCTTGTGGAAACCAAAAATAGAGCGGAAGTAAACGGTTCGTTACCAGACTCATAAATAATAACTTAAATCCTCGCATGTGAAGAAGATTGTTTGCGCGTGAGCGAGAATTATTACTCTAAATGTGCACATCTCAGCGGGTTTGTTAGTGTCAAGTGATGTGCTCTGAAGTTGCTTTAGAAGGTCCATGATGGGCGGCAATGGCATGAATAGTTCAGGTGTGTATGGTGAATAGTTCAGGCTGTTTGTGGTGAATGGTTGAAGTGTGTGGTGAATGGTTTAGGTTTGTGGTGAATTGTTCATGTGGGTATGGTGAATTGTTCATGTGGGTGGTGAATTGTTCAGGTGTATGGGTGAATGTTCAGGTATATTATGGTGAATGTGTTCACGTGTGGTGTGATGAATGTTCAAGTGTGTGTTAGTGAATTGTTCAGGTGTGTGGTGAATGTTTCAGTTTTCATGCGTGATGGTGAATTGCTACATTGTCGTGTGTGTGGACTGGTTTTCATGTATTGCTGTTGTGGTGAGTGGTTTCGGTGTGTGGTGAATGGTTCGGGTATGTATGGTGAATGGTTCAGGTGTGTATGGTGAATGGTTCAGGTGTGTATGGTTAATGGTTCAGAGGTGTGTGTGTGTGTGTGTTTTTTTGTTTTTTGTTTTGTTTCAATGGCTGAGGTGTATTTGCATGTAATTTCATCTAGACGTGGTAGATATACTGACCATAGAGGGATACATAGTAACGAGCGAGATAGGTGCATAGGTAATTGGGTAGAGATAACAGAGAGAGAGAGAGAGAGAGGGAGGGGGGGGGGGTAGATTAACGGGCGGAGAGAGAGAAAAAAAACTAGAGAGAGAGACAGAGGACAGAGAGCAGTACATACACAATGTGTATGACAGGGCACGGCTAGCACGTATAGCTGCTGTCGTATCTTGTGGCAATAGTGGACAGTGGAAGCAAAAAACGACGTAGGACTGTTCCCAATCTGTGCCCAACGGGTACGATCAGCACAAGTACACTACGACTCCTGCCGAGGGATATAATACACACGGGTGTTTCCCGAGTGTACATTTACTTAATCAGCCAATCAGTCAATCAATAGTTTGTCAATAATTACAGTAAGCTAAGATGTGCACGCTGCAGCATCGTAACTGTTGGGTATCACTCTTGGCACCTGTTTTTTGTTTTTGTTTTGTGTGAGCACGCCCGTGTTGAACTCAAGCATAGTCCATATACACTTCTTCTAGTAGTGTTGTGCTGAATTTTGTGTGTTTATTAGCTTTCCCTATTAACAGTGTCCCTCGCCATTAGCGAACCCACTCCGACTTCAGAGCTAGTTTGGCACCTGATGATCTTCATCAGAAACGTCATCAACGTCATATTTAGGCTGTGCCGACCCCTAAGCCCAGGCCAACGTTTCTACATCAATGGGAATTCGAAGCCATGACCATCAGGCCGGTAGGCTTGTGTCTGGTCATCACGCTATCCCTGGCTCATCTAACAGTGCATCGAGAAGCCTTAATTAATTATGAAATTGTATTAAAAATGTTATATGACACAGAAATGATGTCCCTGACATCAGAAAGAACTTGTCAGCTTTCAATACCAATTTCACGAGACGAAAACAAAAACTGAAATATATAATATAGCCACCACCACCACCATCATCACCATCATTATCATCATCATCAACCCCCAACCATCATCATGTGCCATGGCGGGCGACTCACAAGTATGCGTGTTCACGCTTTTTTAACAACGTGAGAACCAGTGGATAGTGCCACAAGGGAAGATAAAAAAGAAATGCTGGAATTCTTGCATCGTTGGGTGGAAATGGATTATTGAACAGATAATATAGCACGTCACTTCCGCACCACATCTATTTTCATATTAAAGATTTATTTTAATCATCCATAGTCCATCACTGTGTAGGTTTGCATCGCCTCGTTTTCCATGAACCTTACCATTCCTTGCGGCTCTTTTTAAACAACCGTAAAATGACCAATTTACTTCAGTTTCCTAGATATGATATTATTTATGAGACTGTGTTCTTCAGTATTTGTGTTTTGTAGAATGTCTGCGTTTTTCTTCTCCGTTGTGCAAAACGCACGTTCTAATGTTTCTCCGGTGACATTTTAGTTGGCAAGCTTCGATTTCCTTCTTGTTTGTGAAATGGCCAGGGTTTCACATTACCACAGAAAATATGCAAACACTCAAACAGTTTTCATCATTATCATCATATAGCTAGTCATTTTCTGAATGTCGCGTTTGCCAAAGCTGGATCAAAGACTGTTGTGTCTTAGCCAGTTTCTCTACCTCATACATTTAGCACCTAACATATTTACTCTTGTTAATTTGCTTGTTTTGTCTTGTTCGCTGGCTTTGAAATAAAGCGTAGTCTATGCACACGATACTGCTTCTAGTGCACTTGATTTTTGCGTGTGGATTAGCTTTTCGTGTGAAGTGTCCCTCGCCATGTGGCGAACCCACTCCGACTTCTATCTGAGGTACTTGTAATTTACGTCACCAAGTTAAGGACGAGAGGTCAGCGTTTTAGTCCACCTGACCGGTGTAGGGGTTTAACCCGCTATCTCGCCATCAGCACAACAGAAGCGTGTGTTGTGACAGTTTCTCCATGTTGTTTAACGTCCGCAAGGCTCTGACAGGTCTCTTTCTGACATCTCTTGGTCGGTGTGGAAAGTAGAGTTTGGACATATGTTGGCAGTTTGAAATCTCACGTGTATTGATATGGAGCTATTACAGCAGTTAAAGTATTTAGATACATGGGTAATATTAGGTGGAATATGTATCACAGATATAAATAGGGGAATATAACAAAAAAAAACAGCATATTATTAAATGAAGGTTTTATGTCGTTGGGAGTTTCAAAAAAGGATTCCTGAATGTTGATTACAATCGATTTCAATATATGCAATGAATCTTGGACAATAAATCACAATTTCTTGCAGGTACATAAATTTGAGTAGTCTTTACTGCATTAGGATATGTCAATATAAAGTGAAACAAAAAGATGCCCTTGAATCATGCGGAGAAATAACAAGCCCAAACATATTTAATAGCTTACAAGGACCGCAGGCCAGGAGAATAGAAATCACAGATCACGTAAATAATATATCCTAACTGAATTGCAAGTGTATGTGGAAAATATAAAAACGCTAAATGACGCGCCGACGTGTCCAGTACAACTTTTTATTAAGAGTAACACAAATAACAATATGCAATAAAAGAGACGGGCCCCTATCTCTAACAGGCAAAAAGAGTAACGTGATAGAGAACAGTTGTGCGACCTCTGCTTATGGTAATAATGCGCGGTGTACGGTTGTTTCTGTGTAATGATGCCAAATCTGAATATGAACAATATCGAGAAAGATAATATGAACCAGCTCAGTGCGATAATATGACAGAAAGAAGCGCGGGTGGCCAGAAGTTAAGCATCAGGAAATAATATAAACATGCCATGGTATCCACAACACACTAGATTCTTGCCTGTTGGACACATTTCATTGTGGTAATTAAGTGAATTGCCATTCTCATTCTGATAAAACTGTCCGAATAGTATGGCTTTATGGTCGTGATATACACATCATGAACTCCTTTATGATCAAAGGAATTGACATAATTTGAAATGTGGTTCGACAGACGAATGTTAAGAATACCACGGGCAGCTAAAATGAGTAATCTAAATGTTGAAGCAGTCTAGTCTAGTATATATTCATTCATTCATTCATTCAGTGTCATGTCCTTTGTAGAACCTCGCTCCCATAACAACCTTCCGGAAAACTTCTCGATCACAAGCAAGATGTCCGCCTCCGATACACCCATCTGGAGATCCTCCGCCACATCCTGCACCCATCTTCTCTTTTACCTTCCACTTCCCCTTCCAAGAATATTTATTTATTTATTTATTTATTTAAAATAAACATCAAGAAGCAGTCGACAAATTTTGTCCGCATTATGAGAAGAGGAATGGGGAGTATATAACAGCTTGAAAAATCCCTTCCACAGCATACTTTTATGGCCAGGAAAAATATCTGCACATGAATTGATGTATTATGTTGCAAATCGTGAAATGAGGAGAAGTATGATCGCCCACGCCAGATGACATGATATATGATGATGATTTTGATAATAATAATGATTGATGTTGAAAATGCTGATTATGTAAATTACCTGAGATGTGTGCGTTTGTTGGTTTTGATGAACACTGATAGAACAGGAAGGAGACGTAAAAAGGTGGGTATCGTCGTACATTATAGGCATGAGAACAAGCGGACAACTGAAGCACGTTGGATTCGAACCAATCATCTCCAGCTAATGCCGTGGTCTCATTATAGAAACACAAATGGTTTGTTACTCAACCACTTAAACACACAGTAGTAAGCGTCTTTACTAGTCAATTCGATTACCCACCTGAATAGCAATTTTGGAGTTAAGCATGGTGCTGCTGCTGTTTCTTCTTCTTCTTCTTCTTCTTCTTCTTCTTCTTCTTCTTCTTCTTCTTCTTCTTCTTCTTCTTCTTCTTCTTCTTCTTCTTCTTCTTCTTCTCTTCACTTATTCCCCCCCCCCTCCCCCAATCTTCCGCTCCTGCTTCTTGTTCTCGCCCAGAAGAACAGTAGTTAAGTGTCTCCCAGTAGTTCATAAGAACAGTTAAGTTAAGCCGTCTCCCACCTTTCGGTTGGCATATTCTACGTAATGAACACATTCGCGCCTGTCTGATTATGCCTAACCCAGACCAAGAGAGACTCCCCCCGAGGGGTAAGGAGCGTCAACGCCACCACTACAGCAGCAGGAGAAACCCTGCGAACGTTCACACGTAGCGACATAAGAGCAAGAAGCCATGTTGACGGCCGGACGCCAGGGCGGAGTTTGGGAAGATTCCGTTGTCTTACATCTGGAGAGACGGTCTTACATCTGGAGAGGCGGAGGTCGAACCTTAGAAAACCTAAGGGTTCTGTTTCTCAGAGATAATATTGAGTTGCGACACCAATAAGGCCGCCGACCTTGAAACTCTTATCCAATATCTGGAAGTCTCCAACAGCGGTAAATAGATATCCTACTATGCGCGTTTTTAATATATTATAGTGCTGCATCCTTTAGAGTAAGTATCTCATATCATGTTAATAAAACAAGGACATTAATTAATACGAAGATTACAATTACACCTGCATGAACGCAATCTTTATCGTGTAGACATAATGTATGAAAAGCATGCATTGATTGCTCGAGTAAAAAGTAAACACTGTCCTGATAATATAGAGTAGAAGCAAATGATTACCTGCTGTCGTTTGTTTACAAACGTGAGATCAAGAATCCAGGCATTCACCCGTCAGTCGCTATCCCGGATAGAAGCCATGGCCTTTTATATGGATCGGCAGTGCATTGATTGGTGGGACAAACAGGGCATTCCAGGGCGTCACTGTTCCGCCACCGCATGAATTTGTTGTCTCCGGGTCTCGGGGTTGTGGCGCGAGTTGATACAAGTTGTGAGATGAATTTCATACGTTGCTGATTGTTAGCTGATCAAGGGTTTCAAGTGGCCGGCCTGGGTGACGGCGCCTGTATGTTCTGGCGTCTGTGCGCGTGTGTTAGTTTACTCACGCACAGGTAAAGGTGTGAGTTTGTGTCTACTTTTATGTGAGGTAATAATGTGTGTGTGTGTGAATGTGATACATGCATGTACGTTTACTCAAAAAATGTAGTCGTGTGTGTATACGTGTGCGTGTGTCTATATGTATGTGTGTATCTGACACCTGCATATACGTTTTTTTTCAAAAAGAGGTAGTCGTATGTGTGTTGTGTGTGTGCCTATCTGTCTGTGTGTATCTGGTACCTACATATACGTTAGCTCACAGACAGGTAGTCGTATGTGTGTTGTGTGTGTGCCTATCTGTCTGTGTGTATATGGTACCTGCATATACGTTTTCTCAAAGACAGGTGTGTGTGTGTCTGGTACATGCACATACGTTAGCTCAAAGACAGGTAGTCATATCTGTGGTGAATATCTGTGTGTGTGTGTGTGTCTGTGTGTGTCTGTCTTATGTAGTGTTTTGATATTGTGTGTGTGTGTGTGTTGTGGTGTGTATATGTATTATGTAATATGATTATTTGTATGCAATGTAACGTGTATGTGTATGCAATGTAACGTGTATCTGGATGTAATGTGATGCGTGTCCGTATGTAAAGTATGCGTGCAGTTGTGTGTGTATATAATGTAATGTGAGTCTGTAAGCAAAGTAAGTTTGTCTGTATGTAATGTAATGTGTGCCTGCCTTTTAAAGTATGATTGTAGGTGTCCGTGTCTGTCCAAAGCACCCAGCCATATCTCTCTCTCTCTCTCTCTCTCTCTCTCTCTCTCTCTCTCTCTCTCTCTCTCTCTCTCTCTCTCTCTCTCTCTCTCTCTCTCTCTCTCTCTCTGTTTGTCCACCCGGTCTCTTTCTTCTTGAGTTACCTACAGTGAACGACATCGCCGAATAGCAGGACCTTTGCAGAACGTCATTCTGGCAACGGTTGGCCTGAAAGGTTCTTCCGTCCTGTTGTTCTTCAATCCTGTGGCAGAGCATCATCCCACAGTAGTACCGTCAGGCTTATGGCTGTCATCTCTGCCGCCCTTACTCGCCCTGTAATCGTTCTCTCATCTCCGGTTGACCTAAACAATCTGCCTGCGGTCAGCATGGCCGAATAGATTAGTTAGTTAGTTAGTTAGTCGACAGATCATCTTCATCGCACATCGAACCATTCAGTCCATAAGTACTCGGATCCCCTCCTCAGCAAATCACGCAGCGTGTAGCGGCTCACGACACCAGTTCTGTGTTGGTTTATCAGTCTTCTTTGGCTTCCTGCGTAGTGTTCTTGTTCGGCCACACCTCTTTTAATTTGCAATTCTCGCAGTCTGACCATGGTTGTAGATTCACAGTCATCACTTGGTTCTCGCAACAGTCTTACTTCTCGTAGAGCATTCAGAATGTCAGCCTGGTCCATGGCGCTTCCGCCCTCGACATTAGCCTTACCTGCGGGCTTCTCAGCCACTCATTTCCTTGTACTCCCGCATGCCCTGGCACGAAGATGAAACTAATCTTTGTCAGCCGAGACCGTTCCAGAAACAGCAACCATTCTCTTCGGATCCCGTCTCTATCCTCTTGAGCATGCTCATTGAGTCGCTAAGGAAACATGCCCTATTGAATGTCTGTGTCTCGAGCCGTGTTATAGCTTTACTTACTGCCATGACTTCCATAGTCAGGTTACTCAACAAAAGAACCAGAGTCCTTCACAATTCTCCCTCCGGCCCTCGCCGTAAAGGCCCATGAGCTTCTCACATGTCGGACGACCGACCCATCTGTGTAAATGACAGCATCACCGTCTAACGAATTCTCGAAAATCAACGCTTGTACTTCTGCCTCCACAGCAGCCGGATTTTCTTGTCTGCATTTTCTGTCTAGTTGGATGCAAACTGAAAAGGACGTACAGAAATCTGTTGGCACTTGTACCCACTCCTCGCCAGGTTCTAAGTCCTCCAGTAATCACACCTGTTGAAGAATGTATTCGGCTTGACCCATCCACGACCTTCCTGTATTAATCTTCTACCCTTCACTTAACCTTCGGCCCAATAGATAAGAGCACTTGTCCTTAAACTTCCGGTGCGCTGATGCCGATGTAGCAGGTTCAACCCCTACACGGCTCAGTTGGACTGAAATGTTGGCTTCTCGTCCTTGACTTGGGGACGTAAATTATACAAGTACATCAGAAGTCGTGGGTTCGCCTGATGGCGGGGGACACTGGTAATAGGGAACGCTAATCCACAAGGAGCCGCCTCCCTGGCCTAGGCGTTAACGTCTTTCTCCGTAATCCCGTATATCCACGTGAGGACGTAACCTGCGCGAGAATCGGTAGCGGTTCTCGCCGCGTTGGTAACTTACGGGGTATGTGAGTCGGTCGCTCAG
The DNA here is from genome assembly GCA_014155875.1 of Cepaea nemoralis. Lineage (NCBI taxonomy): Eukaryota > Metazoa > Mollusca > Gastropoda > Stylommatophora > Helicidae > Cepaea > Cepaea nemoralis. The sequence continues at coordinate 362,968 of JACEFZ010028233.1, forward strand.
AAAGCAATGGCAAACTACTGAGCGTAATCTTGCCAGGAAATCAACTGAAAGATTCTGATGTTGACAGCAGTGTCCTGTAAAGGATATGCGAAACAAAATCCACAAGCGGGGGGGTGGGGGGGGGGGGGGATATAGTTCAGTAGACTAGAAGTAATAGCGCCGGAGTTCAAAACGAGCGAACGCAAACAAATAAGAAAAGATGTCCTATACTAGTGGTTTCTCAACCGGTGGGGAATTCCCCCCGAATTTTAGGATTTCCGGGGGGGGGGGGGGAAGAAAATGAAGACCATTTCAAGATCGCGTTAATACAAGAACCGATTACTTGATATTGTTTTTCCCTTCATACTTTACACTTAAGTACGTCTCATCCTTCTAAAATTCATTTTACAAAGTCAGTAGACCCCAAATCATGTTTTATGTGGATGTCTAGACTTTCTTTAGTATGTGCTATTAAATTTACCTTACATTTTTACGTATACTGTATAGGGGTGGGAGGATTTTTAGATAGGAAATATGAAAGGGGGGGGGGGGGATGACGTTCTGAAAATATGGTGAAGGGGGGCACGGGCCAATAAAGGGTTGAGAACCACTGTCCTAGACGAATCTTTGTGATTCTGTTTTTGGCTGCTACTTTTAAGTTTCTTGCAACGTCAAGCACAGTTTGTTTAGCTGTTGTCAAAAATAAAAACAGCATCATTGTATGTATGTATCTGTTAAATGCTGCCCAGTTTAATATACCTTGTGCATTTTTTATGTGAGAACAAACTCATATACTTTCTGTTTTTTTTTCTTTTCCTTCAGGTCTGTGTTTTTATTGCACAGGGAATTGCTATTTTCATCCTTCTAAATTACTCGCTAGCATTTGCACGCGAATGTTTTGTCGTTTACATTATGCACTTGATGCTTGCACCTTTCTATTCATGTCGTCTTTAGTCATCCTAAGTTCACTTCTTCAGAAAGCAGTGGCAAACTACTGAGCGTAATCTTGCCTAGTACATCAACAGCAGCTGAAAAATGCTGATGTTGACTGCAACGTCCTGTAAGGGATATGACAAAAAAGTTCTCTTTCATTATTGCACTGTTAGTTTACATAATTATACTTCACTTTCCGATTTACTTATTTCAACACCGTTTACATTCTTTTCTTGTGTTTTTACTGGATATTTGTATCGATTATTAATTCAAATTTCAAATCTGATACGTCACTAGCTAAACCTGATATTTGCTGTTTCGTGGTTGGGTTGCCAGCTTGTCGGTCGGTAGGTGTGATTGTCTGTCGATCTGTCTAACCTTGATTCCGCAGAAAATAAAACATTTTCCATTTACTTAGACGTGGCATCTGGCAGTTGAAACGTTTAACTCTCCGCTAAAGTCTCTGTGTCGAGGTCGTTAAGCTACCTGCCCCACGCCACGAAAGTCGCGGGTTCATTTTCGGACTCTGGAGTTCGGGTTTACGAGTGCAGTTCCGGAAATCCCTGGGCACAGTATTCTGTGCGACGCTCTCGGCAGACTGCTCCGCGGACAGAAGACTGGGCGATTTGGGATACAACCCTTTTCAGTGAACTCGAACCTTTTGCCTTTGACTTGTTCCTTCTCACATAGTTGTTAAATGAACCCACTGCACTTTAATTATTGAGTAATGAATAATCTTTGTGTCTTAAAAAAAAAAAACAACTAATTGTAACACGAATTACCGTTAAGAAAACTGTCCTGGGCATAAAGAGTTAAGAAAATCGTGTGACATATGCAGTAACCAACGGACGTATATCAGTTGGTATCGCAAGTAGAAAAGTAAAGGATAGGCTCTCTCACGCCTTGAGGCTTACTGGATATATGGTGCGGGTCCCATATTTGTATAGGTCAGTAGGCACTCGATGAGAATAATGTTCAGTTTTACGCCAGCTGTCTTTACGTCCCAAAAACATTCCTGGTACCCATTTCACGCTGAGTCCGTTTGAGTGGGAAGCACAGGTCAATTAAAGTACAATCCCAATAGTTGGATTTTATTTTTTTAAACACGCAAAACAATGTTACTAAAGAAGCAGACGACACTGCTGAAAGAAGCAAAAAATGGTTCCTCCACTGGCAACTTTTTACGTTCGAAGAAAGTATTTGCTGATGGTTTTTGTTTTTTTTTTTCTTGACGCTTCCGCTGTCGCCGCCTTCTTTCATAAATATTCACAGGACATAGCAGAACAAGCTGCATCAGCCTTGGTAGTTGTATGGTTTTATAGGCCAGTCGGTTCACAAGGGTTGATGTAGTCAATATCACATCGCCTGCTTTTACTCTATAGTTTATTTTATGGTACTTATTTTAGACTGGGTCGACCTGACAGTCTAAATAATAAAATTGCCGCATTTGCTGTGTTTTGTTTTTTAACACGCGAGTCAATGTTTATGAAGAAGCAGACAATTCCGCTGAAAGAAACAAACATTTGACATTCAAAGAAAATGTATTTACCCACAATTGTTTTTTCGACGCTTCCGTTTACAAGGTCTCTCGTGTATGTATATTCACGGGACATTGAGGAAGAAGCTGCTCCAGCCTTGCTAGAGCGGAAATCCCCGAACAAATTTTCTCTTATACGTGCTTGTTGGAAAAGGGGAAAGGAGTCTGGGTGGGATTGTCAGACAGTCGGACAGTCCCGAGTTTTTATATGATAACTTACTGTCCCGAAAAATGCGCCCTGTTTTCCCGATCAGATGAACGATTTAATTAAATCAACTGTTTCTAGGTGGAACCGTTCTACTTGTGCCAGAGATTGAGAGAAGAATTTTTCAAACAAGCTGCGTTTAAAAAAAAATGCCAGAATAAACAACAGCGATTGTCTAAAAGAGTCTAATGACAGTCGAAATATTATATACAATTTTAAGAAATTGTTGGTCTTATAATAAGAAGAAGGGCACTGGAAAGCATAGAATGAAAAGATCAGTGAGAGAAGTTGCAGAAACAAACCGAGAGAATTGATGCTGAATGGTCTGGGACGGTGACATACAACATATCATCGACGGAGTTCTTCAGGAACACCAAGATGAGAGATCTGTGGAGAGACGTGAGCACCCACGCCAGTTGGCATGGCACATCATGATGACATTGATGAGCGACAATAGTATATTTTTGTAGCACCATTGATTCAAGGAGAAACGTTCCGGTTTCACAAGACCTGGCAGCCCAAAGTCAGGACTGATATAAAGGAATCGAAATTCCGTAACTGATTTAGTGTCATGGAATGGTTAATAGTCTTAAGCGACTTTCCGTATCTGCTATGGATTTATATGCAGTAGTTTTCCTTATGCAACCCCATTACATCTGATATCTAGTACATCATGTCTGCTACCACATTAACAACTTTAACGTCACAACTGTGAAACACCCCTACTTCCCATACTCCGTCATCCATGTTTGTTTGGCCCAAACCTAGATTTCGTTTGGCACTGATTCTATTAATGAAGTTCAACAGCCGATCACGTCAATCACTAATGTGGTTTTGTGATGACTGTGTAGACTAATGAAATTGACAGAATGCTAGGAGCTAGTCTGGCTGCTTTGATTGCCTCTGGCTTTAATGCCCTGGCGGTAAATTTATTGTACGCAAAGTATTGTCGCTGTTTGGCATGCATTCGGCTTGACGTGGTTTTCCCGGGCAGCTTACCTACATAAGTGAAGTTTTATGTTTGTGGAGGAGGGGGAAAATTGCAGCGGGAGTGAGGAAGTCGTTGCAGATTTAATTGTTGGTAGAACGACAACACACAGCGGTGGCTTTCATCATGGGTTTATGTACCTCTGTGGGTTCAAGAAAACACATAACATTTACCAGTGCACTGTCGGAGGGTTTTCTCATTTTTGATTATTTTAAGCCAAGGAGCGGCTGGCCGAGAGGCTAGAACGCCGGACTCTCATTCGGGAGGCCCGGGTTCGATCCCTCGGTAAGGTGTGGGATTTTTTTCTGTCGGGGGCAAAAAGAAAATCCTAACCTGCATAGTTCGCGGCGACTGCACTAGCCAGGCGGCCTTTATTCCTCAGGCTCAAAGACCCCCCTGCCATACACTGCAAGGTACTATATTGGCAGTAAATGACAGTTTTTTTAAGCCAATCATTTGGGGGGAGGGGGGGGGGGGGCTGTAAGGAGGCGTGTTAAAGAAATAAATAAATTGCGGAATTATTATTATATATTATCTCCTTCTTCTATCCTTTACTCACGCACGCACGCATACACGCACCTCTCCCCACCTGATGTGGACGTCTGGCCTTCCATGATAACCTGCGAAAAACTAGTAGGAAGCAGAAGAAAAGTACTGACAGTCTAAAATGACATGGAAGAAAACTGGCTTATAAACAACTCGTCTCGGACACTAACATACTTTGGCCATATTAAACGCAGCAATGGTTTTGACAGAACAGTAACTGGAAAGAAGTGGCACGCTTCGACCAGCACGGAGGTGGACACTTTGATTAGGCAGACATGGGACATTTCGATGAGGCAGATATGGGACACTTTGATGAGGCAGATATGAGACATTTTAATGAGGCAGATACGGGATACTTTGATGAGGCAGATATTGGGACACTTTGATGAGGCAAACGTGGGACACTTTGATGAGGCAGATATGAGATACTTTGATGAGGCACATATGAGACACTTTGATGAGGCAGACATGGGACACTTCGATGAGGCACATATGAGACACTTTGATGAGGCACATATGAGACATTTTGATGAGGCAGATATGGAACACTTTGATGAGGCATATATGAGGCACGTTGATGAGGCAGATATGGAACACTTTGATGAGGCACATATGAGACACTTTGATGAGGCAGATATGAGACACTTTGATAAGGCACGTAGAGACACTTTGATGAGGCAGATATAAGACACTTTGATGAGGCAGACATGGGACACTTTGATGAGGCACATATGAGACACTTTGATGAGGCAGACATGAGACACTTTGATGAGGCAAATATGAGACACTTTGATGAGGCAGATGTAAGACACTTTGATGAGGCAGATGTAAGACACTTTGATGAGGCAAATGTAAGACACTTTGATGGGGCAGACATGGGACACTTTGATGAGGCAGATATGAGACACTTTGATGAGGCAGATGTGAGACACTTTGATGAGGCAGATATGGGACACTTTGATGAGGCAGATGTAAGACACTTTGATGGGGCAGACATGGGACACTTTGATGAGGCAAATGTAAGACACTTTGATGGGGCAGACATGGGACACTTTGATGAGGCAGATATGGGACACTTTGATGAGGCAAATGTAAGACACTTTGATGGGGCAGACATGGGACACTTTGATGAGGCAGATATGAGACACTTTGATGAGGCAGATGTGAGACACTTTGATGAGGCAGATGTGAGACACTTTGATGAGGCAGATATGAGACACTTTGATGAGGCAGATGTGAGACACTTTGATGGGGCAGATACGAGACACTTTGATGAGGCAGATATGAGACACTTTGATGAGACAGATGTGAGACACTTTGATGAGGCAGATATGGACACTTTGATGAGGCAGATATGAGACACTTTGATGAGGCACATATGAGACACTTTGATGAGGCAAACATGGGACACTTTGATGAGGCAGATATGGGACACTTTGATGAGGCAGACATTGTGACACTTTGATAAGGCACATATGAGACACTTTGATGAGGCAGACATGGGACACTTTGATGAGGCAGATGTGAGACACTTTGATGGGGCAGATACGAGACACTTTGATGAGGCAGATATGAGACACTTTGATGAGACAGATGTGAGACACTTTGATGAGGCAGATATGGACACTTTGATGAGGCAGATATGAGACACTTTGATGAGGCACATATGAGACACTTTGATGAGGCAAACATGGGACACTTTGATGAGGCAGATATGGGACACTTTGATGAGGCAGACATTGTGACACTTTGATAAGGCACATATGAGACACTTTGATGAGGCAGACATGGGACACTTTGATGAGGCAGATGTAAGACACTTTGATGGGGCAAATGTAAGACACTTTGATGGGGCAGACATGGGACACTTTGATGAGGCAGATATGAGGCACTTTGATGAGGCAGATGTGAGACACTTTGATGAGGCAGATATGGGACACTTTGATGAGGCAGATGTAAGACACTTTGATGGGGCAGACATGGGACACTTTGATGAGGCAAATGTAAGACACTTTGATGGGGCAGACATGGGACACTTTGATGAGGCAGATATGGGACACTTTGATGAGGCAAATGTAAGACACTTTGATGGGGCAGACATGGGACACTTTGATGAGGCAGATATGAGACACTTTGATGAGGCAGATGTGAGACACTTTGATGAGGCAGATGTGAGACACTTTGATGAGGCAGATATGAGACACTTTGATGAGGCAGATGTGAGACACTTTGATGGGGCAGATACGAGACACTTTGATGAGGCAGATATGAGACACTTTGATGAGACAGATGTGAGACACTTTGATGAGGCAGATATGGGACACTTTGATGAGGCAGATATGAGACACTTTGATGAGGCACATATGAGACACTTTGATGAGGCAGACATGGGATACTTTGATGAGGCAGATGTGAGACACTTTGATGGGGCAGACTTGGGAAACTTTGGTGAGGCAGGAGGACTACGGGTAGCAAAGAGAATTATGACAAACGCTACTGTTGTAAATCTAGTCAGAGCTTGCACCTGCAACAAAAACTGCATGCTTCTTTAGACACGGTGCATTGCTAGAGTTGGATTGGCACGATGTTGCAGCAGGAGCGATCGCTGCACGTGAGTTTTTTTTTCCTAGAGAAAAACGGATTTACAAGTGAATGCATCCAGGAAATTCCGCAACTATATCCTGCTGGAATCTGGTGAAGTCGCAACGAAAGTAATTAAAGCGTGAATGTCGCACTTTACCCAATAAATCCGTGAGTTATATGGAATCAGTGATATTCTCAGTGTCTTTAAGAGGATCTTGTATGATTAACTTCGTGTACAAGCTAGGTGTTGAATTGACAACAACGTATATTGCCTTTATCTATAAACTTAGTGATGAGTTGAAGGCAAAATACATAATCTTACGTTAACGAGGTACATTTTTGGCTCTGTCCTTTATTGTATTTGTTGAAAGTAACAGGCATGTTCTCCCCAATTATTTCAATAACAGGTTTAGATTGGTTTATAGAGGATCACTTTAATTGCTCACGGTTATCTCCATAAGCGCGCCAGTCTCCTCTCGTAGGTCACACAAGGTGAATCTCAGCATCTTCTACTTCTTTTATACTACGGCTTTTACCGGGAAGCGTCGCAGAGAGGACGTAACGTAAATTCTCTTAGTTTGTCTTGTTGCTTGTGCTAATGTCGTGTTTGATTTATTTAATATTTCGTTTACTTCATCTAGCCATCTCTTTGTTGGATGTTCTATCTCGTTTTCTTGCCGGTGGTCTCATGTAGAATGGTTCGATGTGGAATGTAACAGCGACATTCCGTTGGCTAGAGGAGACTACTGCAACACACGTTGTATTCATTACGGATTCAAAGAGAGTAAGGTGGAGAAAGGGATGTTTCGTGTGGAATGGCTCTTGTCGCTTCAGAGGTCACAGATTGTGAGAATTGTATGGATATTTAGCCCTGGCCATGCGGGGGTGCAGGGGAATGAACAGGATGATAGACTAGCAGGGAATGCGCCGCTTGGTGCCAGATTTCCTAAAGACAGGGGGGGGGTGACCGTGCGCTTGTGGGACCAGGTGGAGAAGACGGAGGAACAGATTGGGAACCGATATGTGGAAAGAATGAGATTGCGGGGGATCGGCAGGGGTTCTGGAAGAATCTCAAAACTGAGAGGGAAGACCAGGAGAACTTTTAATCAGATAGCGATGGGAACGATTAGTAGTGTGACTCTTCGCTGGCTGTTGAGGGGACGGAGCACGTATGGGAATGTCCTGAGTGCAGTGATGTCGGCTCTTAACTCAACTCAACTCAGCTCGGTGTGCAATGAGGATGATATGTCGACTAATTAACTAACTAGTCGTTGACTGATCTTGTTCCATTCTAGCTATATGTCCGAACAGTTTAATTCTCTAGTGGTCTACACAGCCAGTAATCGGCGGTACCCGTATACTTGTTGCACTGTAATGCCAGCGAGAATCAAGATGTGTGTACAGCCTAGCAGATTGGCACATGCTGCGAGGATCAAGATGTGTGTACAGCCTAGCAGATTGGCACATGCTGCGAGGATCAAGATGTGTGTACAGCCTAGCAGATTGGCACATGCTGCGAGGATCAAGATGTGTGTACAGCCTAGCAGATTGACACATGCAGCGAGGATCAAGATGTGTGTACAGCCTAGCAGATTGGCACATGTTGTGAGGATCAAGATGTGTGTACAGCCTAGCAGATTGACACATGCAGCGAGGATCTAGATGTGTGTACAGCCTAGCAGATTGGCACATGTTGTGAGGATCAAGATGTGTGTACAGCCTAGCAGATTGGCACATGCTGCGAGAATCAAGATGTGTGTACAGCCTAGCAGATTGGCACATGCTGCGAGAATCAAGATGTGTGTACAGCCTAGCAGATTGACACATGTTGCGGGGATCAAGATGTGTGTACAGCCTAGCAGATTGGCACATATTGCGAGGATCAAGATGTGTGTACAGCCTAGCAGATTCACACCTGCTGCGAGAATCAAGATGTGTGTACAGCCTAACAGATTGGCACATGCTGCGAGGATCAAGATGTGTGTACAGACTAGCAGATTGGCACATGCTGCGAGGATCAAGATGTGTGTACAGCCTAGCAGATTGACACATGCAGCGAGGATCTAGATGTGTGTACAACCTAGCAGATTGACACATGTTGCGGGGATCAAGATGTGGGTACAGCCTAGCAGATTGACACATGCAGCGAGGATCTAGATGTGTGTGCAGCCTAGCAGATTCACACATGCTATACATTTTGGGGTCATCATCATAAAGTGCCTTGCCGGCTGGTGTAAACTTTCGTGATTCTCCACATATCTCGGTCTTTGGTTTTCTGGATCAACTCCGCTGATGATATCCCTCCATGCCGCCGTCTCAATCCATCCAGTATCATTTCTCTTGGTCTTCCTCTGTCTCTCTTCCCCTCGATCTTTCCAGTTGTCACAATGTTCTCCAATATTCTTATCACATAACAAAAGAAAGCTGTTTGTCTCTTTCTTATTGTTGTATATACTGTTCTAGTTTCATTAGCCTCTTTCAGGCAATCGTTAGTTACTAGCAGTCCAAGGAATTCGCAACATTCGTCTCAGGAACCACATTTCTGTTCCTTCCAAGCTCTTCCTAATTTGTTCATTTACATTCCAAGATTCACAGCCATTTTTGGGGTAGATTTTCTAATTTAGAAATTTTAACAGAGCAGCATAATGGTGTTGTTTCGCTCGCCGTGGCCCTAGGCTTGATAGTGATACCAGAAAGCACCGCGCATCATTATAATATTTCTCCGCTCATTGTAGTCTGTGCTTGACGACGATTATATAAACATGGTGATGGCAGAGGAGAGAAGGACGCTGTGAATGAAGAAATGTTAAAACAAAATATGAGGGGGGAAAATTTGGACTTTGTTATGTTGTGGGATTTTTAGATGTTACCAATCTGTTGTTGTTGTTTGTCCATCAAGAATGATGATGACCATTCATTTCATCCAGCGGGGTTGAAGGTGTCGAGCCGTGGGTTCTAAGATGGCTGATAAGGCCTATTTTGGCTCGAAATGTTCTTTGACAATGTGGGCAAAGAATGCTTGACGTCTCTGGAGGAGGATTTCCTGCAGTGATTTTTCTGTCCTGCCTTTTCTTCACAGCTCTTGCAGTCCTGGTTGCCTCACATATGACTGCACCTTTGTGCAATGATGCACGCCACGAATTTCGGTCTCTGGCTGCAGCCTCCCAGGTGTCATGATGAATTCCAAAAGCAAATCTACCAATCTTACCAATCTACTTAAATTATGACGGAGGAAAGTGTTGAGAACAGAGTTCCAGAGACGTTAATTATTTACAAATGTAAGCATCATGCTCAGGTTGCATGCAGCGTTACACAACGAAAGCTCGGTTAAAAAACCCGCAGAGATCCAATACCGCTAGTGTTCAGTGCGGAGATGACACTTGATACTGCTGCCGATGAGAACAATTCATTGATTATTGTGGGAAGTGAACATGACAAATAAAGAAGTCGTAAGTAAAATATGATAGAAAATATTATTTTTTGAAAGAAATTGACATTAAAGAAATAACTATTTTAGGCACGTATGTATTAATAATACAGACACACTTCATTCATTCATTCATTCAGTAGCATGTCCTTTTCAGAACCTCGCTCCCATAACAACCTTCCGGAAAACTCGATCATAGCAAGATGTCCCGCGTCCGATACACCCATCTGGAGATTATCCGCCACATCCTGCACACATTTTCTCTTTGGCCTTCCTCTTCCTCTCTTCCCAGGCATATACCCCTCAATTATTGTTCTCTCCAAACTCTCATGACGTTTCAAGTGACCAACATATTTCAATTGTCGTTGTTTTATCGTCTAATTTGATAAAAACTTAATAGAATGAACACTTTCTGAAAGCAAACGCGTAAAAGGAAGAAATAGTTGGTATACATGAGCAGATATCGAGAGGTGGACTGGAGAGTTAATAAAGTGGCGACAGGTCTAGCATTATCCGTGTGTTACCGTGGTCCATAGCCAGCCCCGTGGCGAAGGAGTTACGGGCGCAGTTCGTAATCCCGCATACCACGTTCAAAACACAGTTGCTGGCGATCTGGCAGCAGACCTCCTTGCGTTGGTTTTTTTACGAAATGGTATGGGTGCCGGTCGTTTAGAAAGCAATGGCAAACTATTGGACGTAAACTTGCCAAGAGATCACAAATAGCAAAAAAATGATGGGTTTGACTGCGATATCCTGTAAAGGATATGCAACTAACTTCTTTTTTAAACAGTGGCCAGTAAGTGAAGCAAAGACTTGTAACATTGTAACCTACCATGCATGTCCTAAGAGGAGACTATGGGGGATTGGCATGAGACTGACCACCTCATCGTGTTTAAAACTTGGAAATGCGAAAATTCCAACCGATAATAAACAATTATATCAGGAGATTGGCGTGAGTTGGTTGAGGGCCCATGTTTCATTGAGAAATGAAAGGCAGAAGCAGGGAGAACAAGAAGAGACCCAAAATGCTGGAAATCCATTGCCGCCCATCTTCACCGTGAAGATGACAGGTGATCAGTTCTGATAGTGTGACTGAAGAGGCGAGCGTTTCCCCACAGCTTTCATGGTTAAATGACAGGGGGAGAACTGTACAGTGGTTAAATGGGCAGGGGGGCGTCTGGCGGAAATTGTTCTCGCCGTTTCTAACTGTCTGTTTAAGCAAACAATCTATGGATGTATTGGGGGGTAACGGATGTCGGGACATTGATCGATTCCGTCATTGGAACTACTACAAGAATCAGAAGCCGTCGTTGAAGAATGAATGCCGTTGGTGTGAGGTTTACAGGAAGCTTTACACATGCTTAGTAGATAGGGTTGTAGGGGAGTTCGTAATTATTTTTTTTTTAAAGGAAGAGGGGTGAGTAACGTGAGAGAAAAGGCGTTGCTTTGGGTTACAACGTCCGCCTCTGAGTTGACAAGTAACGGGTTCATACTTTAATGCAGGACATTGTTTTTAAACCGGAGGATTTCACATTTAATTGGCAATGGATCAGATCTCTATTTTTCTCCTGTAAGGTGCATGTTGTTCTCGTTTAAAATCCATCGTAATATCAATATTATCATCATCATCATCATCATCATCATCACCAGCAAATGTTTGTCCACTGACCTTGTCGACCATGCTTCTCCGCATCTTGCAATCTCCAACAGCAAGTGTCATTCGTGCACTGATTCCCTTCCATGCCATGACACACGGTTGTCAAGAATCTTCTCTCACGGTCTCTCTCCTATATCGGAGTGCTCCACATTACCTTTGACCATTACTTAAATATAATGCAACACGTAGCAAGCCTAAGATACACTTATACAAAACGAGTACTCCACGCTATACAATACTCATCCTATTTTGTTCTTTATCTGTCTTTGTGGTCACAATTTTTCATGGGTATTAAATTGTATTTTCTTCTTCATCGTCTGTCTTTTCAGTCATTTCTCTTTTCATCTATATAAAATAACAATGAAGCATAAGTAAGACATATGTAGTATTATGAAATATAACAGAAAAGGGAAAGGAATTGTGAGCAAGATATTTGGGGCTGCTGTCTGATCAAGGTGTATAAAAGTTCCAAAGATGAGAGGAAGGAAAGGAAGGGAAGTACACGATAAAAGAAAAAAAGCCCCGAATACAAATTTGACGGGTTGGCGAGCTCACGCCTCTAGTGGTTGGATCTTCCAGTGGCTGATCTGAATCATTACTAATAACGAAATAGCCCGTGACATTTCCCAGTTCTCAAGTCCTTTTTATTTCGCCACTACCCCGACTTGTTCCCGCGTTCTCTATGAAATTCTGCCTCCCAGAGTTTGTCAGTTAACGGCTGGTCGATTCTGGTTATCGGTGAGTGTTGGGTTACGGACTTCCTGCGGGTAGGAAAACTACATCAACGGTTATCTCTGTCTGGTGTTTGATTTCAGTAGGACCAGAATATCCGCGTAGTTGGACAGTCAATGCCATGTCACGGTGTTTAGCCTGAAAGACTTGTAGCGATTGTCAGCGTGTCTTCTTCTTCTTCTTCTTCTTCTTCTTCTTCTTCTTCTTCTTCTTCTTCTTCTTCTTCTTCTTCTTCTTCTTCTTCTGTTTCTTCTTCTTCTTCTTCTTCTTCTTCTTCTTCTTCTTCTTCTTCTTCTTCTTCTTCTTCTTCTTCTTCTTCTTCTTCTTCTTCCCCTTTCTACTTTTTCAATTTTTTCTTGATAAGCAGTTGCACTAACCGTTATTCCGCCACCCTTCCATATCTGCAATGTAAACCTATGGCCTACTTGCTGTTGGTTGTGATATGTTAAGCCTTCACATATTCTAGATTATTGCGTAATTATTGTGGGGAGGTCAGCGCCCCTTTTAGCCAGCTGTTCTTCTCTACGTGTCCAATGTATGACCCTTTGGAAGTAAAGTTCATTCGTTTCTCGCCGAGTGTTCTTCCTGAAACAATTCCCTGATCATTCGAAAATCGTTCAACAGAGGCGGTCATCCGAATGACGCTCATTGACTTGGGACTTCATGGAGCGACTCTTGTCCATTGAACTCTTTAAAATAATGAAAATTACTCAGTGCCAATGATAACAAAGGTTGACACCTGTGTTGTAGTGGTCTGTAAAATGAAATGCTGCGAATATCGGGAATTCAACCTAGGCATTTGTCTTAGGAAGCAAGCGCGCTAACTCTCAGTCAGGAGAAGTTAAATGTCGCCAATGTTATAAACTAAATGTCGTTCTATGGCAGACGGCTTCTCTCCGTTGTGTAGTCTGCAGAATGAAGTAATCTTTGTAAATGGCTCCTGACGATCGTAACGACTGGCTGATGCGATTGTATGTGATGGAACGCATCCAGAAAGTATATCTGGGTCCGCTGGAGTCGCATATCGTCTGTAGGGTTAAAGGAGCTCTTAAGCCGATCATGGTGATTGTTGTTCGTGATGTGGCTGGCAATAGAGACAATAAAATGTAGCAACGGGCACGATTTTGCGGATAAATGGGTGGACTGACTGGCGGGCGGATAGAAAGATAGACAGAGAAACAAGCAGATTATGTGATTGGATGCAGGACGAATAGACAGTAGTTAGATAGGTAAGTGTATGAGTAGATTCGGTGGACAGATTAGATTGATGAACATATAGATAGACTAATGGAGGATGGAAGCAGGCCGCCTTACGTTGATTTCGATGGTATCAGAGTGGGTCATCCATAAAGCAAACTAGTAAATTGCCTATGTATCATAAACATCCAAAAAATGTTGGAGTTGATTGTGACGTCCTCTAGGGGAAGTGCGACTGACTTTAACTACCTGGGGTTGGGGTTGATCGCAGCGACATGCACAATTTTTTTCCCTTCACCATACACATAAACATACACTCATATGTGCGCACACACGCAGAATGAATGTAATTATCTCCATGCTTATTATACTCTCAGCTCCGATTATCTTTATTTGAGAATGTGGTTTCCTATTTCTGCTCAGTTATATGATCTCATGGGAGATTTTTGCTTTGGGCTCTTTATGATGACCCATCCTGACTGACCCTGAAGGATGATGGCCACGGCAGTCATGTTCGTGCGGAAACGCCCCACCCCGTAATCGGTTGCCGTTGGTTTTCATGGGGATTGCGTTGTCATGTTCTTTGGTTTCCTTTGAAGCTTTATTTTGTGTCGTCTGTGTGTTTGGCCGATGTTTACTTGCGGTCCTCCGTTGGTTTTGGCAGTTTCCAGCTGCCGATTTGGCATCTGCGTTAATCCGGGAATGCTTCGGCTGGTACTTGTTCTGTTATTTTATCGGTCGGTGTTATATTTACATCTGCCGTTGTAGATTTTTCAATTTGCCGCTTTTCGCTGTAGAAGCAAAATCAGTGTTGTTGATCTAATCACTACGATTCAGATTGCCGAATTTAACCGGAAATATATTTGCGGATTTGTTCGGCAACTATTTTTAGTTTCTTCGATTTAAGGAGATTTGAGAGTATTCGTGATGTTCGATTACTTTATATAGTTTTTCCCTCCTCGGTTTACGTTGTGTACATCTCGTGTTTCTGGAATTCGTTTCCTACACAGAGATACAGAGTGACTTTTTCAGACTTAAGTAGACCCGCAAATCACGTTTTATGTAGTTCAACAGTTGAACTTCCCCTCTGCTCTTTTCTGTTCAGCATCGTTGGGTGGGATCTCCGGTCTTTGTGCGAGCCACACTCTGCACTTGATTATATGGGCTCTGTTTTTAATAGAGTTTAAGACCCCCAGGCTCTTAAAAGAAGCTGTCACACTTTAAGATGCCGAAGTTTCATACCATAATCACCGACTTTTGTTCATTTATAATTTTTAGGAATTTTGACAAGGCAGCGGGCGTTACGGCCTACTCTTTATTATTTACATTTGCCAAAGGATCTTTAACGGGAGCCACGTGCAGAAGGGTTCTTCTATTTAGCCTTCTTCGAGAAGACTAATTCGCTATCCCATCATGTTTTGGCTATTTGCTATTTCTTGGCAAGTTTACATCCAGTATTTTGCCATTGCTTTGTGAACGACCGGTACTCATACCCTTGTATGAAAACCAACGCAAGGCGATCTGCTTCCAAAGTTAATAGACAAATGTAGAATCCCAACATCCATACCGTTTCAATAAAAGTGCTTGTCGTGCATCTGTGGCCGGGAGATATATGGAGTTAAAAATAGCAGCCTGACAAGCAGAATTATGAATACAATGGAAGGCTGGGCTTAAAAACAAGGGCTTTTATTTTTATTTTTTGCAATGTTCTCGGCATTGACATCAATGCTCTATGATTAAAGTTCGCCTGTTGGGTAGTGTAAATGTAATGGAGTTAGAGAAGACACGACAGAAACGATGATAAGATCAGCGTAAAATCAATGTCTGTTGTTTTTTGATAGCTGCTCGCACAAAGCTGTTCAGCGATGTGCACGATGTTATTCATGACAGTTGCGGAAGTCAAGCCAAATGGGTGTGCGGAAAATGAGATAGAGATTCGTTGTTGTAGTTGTTATTACCGCAGAACCACGCGAGTTCTGTGTTCACTCTTGAAGGATTGGGGGTGGTGGTGACTTGGCTCCAACCCAATCAAACAAGAAACAGACTCATTTATGAGCAGGCTCGTGGGTTCTCTTACTGGGTGCAAGACTTGGGTGCTGATTTCTACCATCGTCGTGATGAATTACCTGACCTCTCTTGCAGCCTCTTAGCGTGAAAAGTGCAGTTCGCTGTGACCATGATCGATCCTTCTCTTCATTAACCAGACTTGTGTGTCTGCCTTGGATGCCCCACGTGGAGGTGTAGAGAGGCCTTGGTCGGGGTTCACAACGCTTGTGCATCCCACATTAATGTGGAGAACATGGTGCGCCCATTTGGAAACTAATCCTGTTTATCACATATTTTAATGAAGTTGATTTAGCTTATAGTATTATCTGTTGTTCGTCTGTTTAAGTTAAACGTTTCATGTGCATCTTTCTGTCATCCTTCGATTCTCTTGCCTAGTATCTTGCCAAATACGACATACTCTCTTCCACCCCTTCTGTTGGTGTGTGCTCCTAGATTTTGTTTCTTGTCATAATGATTTAATGCAGCTGTCCGTACGCCAGATTTGTTGTTATCTCTGTTCACGATATTATTGACATTCTCCGCTATCCATACTATAGGGACTATATATTTTAATGCCTGTGCAGTGTTTGAAAATATTGCCGGTCCAAGTTAAGAGGGCACTGATTTTTGCCTGTCTCCGACTTCAGAAACACTTTTAATTTACTCCCCCAAATCACGGACGAGACGTCAACATTTAAGTCTAACTGACCGGCGAGTGGAATGACACTCCACGCCGCGTGTCAGCAGAGAATCAGTTGTTGAGAAATACTTATCTAATACAACATTTTAACTGCCTTCACCTAGAAACAGCACAATACGCCCATGAACATCGAAGTCACCTTCCATTTTTAACAGTTTCTATTAATATGGTTCTTCCTCAGCGCTGGATTTTTTGGGGGAAACACGTAAACCAGATTAGAATAAACAACATGGTAATAAATACGTTCACGTTCATCTTACAAATGAAACACTCATGTAATAAAACATACGAATGGAAAACGCACGGTGCTAAAGGAAATAAACTTTTGATTGTTGGCAGCGGCCTTGTCTGCAGAAGTGGAGACGCTCGGGAGAAAAGCAGTGAATGGGGTTTAGAAGAATATGATTGGGAGAAAAATATTTACAAATTAGAAATTGGTTTAACGATTATTCTTTCTGCTAGAGAAGATGGCTCCAGGGGCTGTGTAAATAATGCTGGAGTAAAAGAGGGATTTATATTTATCTTAGAGAGCCTTGTTGACTGCAGACGTCCGGCCAGCCTGGCCACGTGATTGAGCCGCTGGCGGGATGTTTTGTTTTGGGGAGTTTTTCCCGAAGTCGCTTTTTTATGGCGTTTGTGGCGGGTTTGTTGGGTGATGAATTGCCGCTGGTAAATGTTGCCTCCGGGGTCACGTGGCTACACGTCCGCCGTTAGCATCATCAAGTGACTTGCAAACTGGCGCGCTGGTCATGACTCTGCATAACTCTCCCCATTGTCTAACACAGTGGTTCTCAACCGGTGGGGAATTTCCCCCCAGATGGGAATTTTGGGGTTTCCAGGGGGGGGGGGGGAAATGAAGATTATTTCAAGATCGCGTTAATACAAGAACCGATTACTTGATCTTGTTTTTCCTTTTATACTTTACGCTTCTGTACGCATCACCCTTCTGAAATTCATTTTATAACGTAAGTAGATCCGCAAATCACATTTTATGTACATGTCTAGACTTGTTTTAGTATGTGCTATTAAATTTAGCTTCAATTATTACGTATACTGTGTAGGGGCAGGGGGAAATTTTTAGGGAGGAAATACAAAAGGGGGGAAATGATGTTCTAAAAATATGGTAAGGGGGGGGGGGGGGGAATGATGTCATAAAAATATGGAGAGGGGGGGGGGGGGAATGACGTCCTAAAAATATTGTGAAGGGGGAACGGACTAAAAAAGGTTGAGAACCACTGGTCTAACAGTTCTAACACCGTATTAATTCATGGACTGGATAAGGATGCAAGACTGTCCCGATTTTGTTTCTTTCTTTCTGCTTTCCTCTATCTTCTATCCTAATTATCTTACCATCGTCATTATTAGCATCATGTAGCAAGTCCTGTGCATAAAGTTATTCCCGATGCCTCAGTACATTTTTATGTTGAGTTTATTAATTGTCCTATTTCCACCATCGTCTCAGTTGACCCCTGCCTCTTCTTCGGGTAATCACGCATTCCATTATTATTTCCAAACCACGTTTTCTTCTCCTACTTTGCAAAGATGATCTGTCTGGGGCACCATTGCAGATTTGTTTCATTTACTTGGAATAAATAATGTGGTAGTCTCCCCCTAAGTTCAACATCTACATGGCTTTGAACTGTCTTTTAACCTTTAAGTTGCCAGGGCTAGTCCCCAACTCTGTCATTCTCTAGCTAAGAGCCAAGAGGGGTCCACGCATCCCGGGGATACTCGGTCATGACAGCTGTGTGACGCACAACTATGTGTCATACTGAACTCTGTTGTCCTTGCATGTCTGCGTGATGTTGCTGCGTATTTTGTTGTTGTTGTTGTTGTTGAAATGTTGGTTCTCTTCTATGCTTGTCTGTATTAACAGTATTCATCAGTTTTTCAGTCTGTCTCATTTTTATATAAGTCCATAGGGTCATCCGTCCATTTAATTGTACTTATATCTCTCGCTTTCTCCATCCTCTCTTCTCTTTCTGTCACACACACACACACCACCCACACACACACACACACACATATATAGTTTTTAATTTACAGCCACAGTGCCTTTGAGTGTCAGTCATATCTCCCCAAGGCTGCACAGTTTGAAAATCACTGTTCTGTGTTATTGGAACGATGAGCATCTACACCTTACAGCAGTTGCTGTAGGAGATGAGCATTAGTGTGTTTGCCCAGAGTTCTGTGATGTTGATTCTTTCAATCAGTCAGCACTGCAGACCAACAACTGATTGTCTGTGTTTGGGAAGAACGCGAAGGACCTGATTCTCTGGCATCAGTGCTACACATTTAGCATTACCAATAACCTCAACACTGGTGATCTGTTCATGATTACATGTATATCCTTATTTCTATTGTTTTCTCAGGTAAGAGGAAGGCATCAGCCATTCAGCCGCTGGGCTTAGTGTCTCTCCTGTTGTCACATGTCACAGAACAATTGCCACAACTGTTGGAGAGCCTGGAGGATGATCATCTGGCTTATCTGGTTGAGGTAAGTAGATTTTTTTGATACCGTTTCTCCTGTTACCCTGTCTCCTGGAGACTTACTTGTATAAATGTTCTAGGGATTTAAAGGTAACATATTGCAAAAGGTGAGAAATGAAAGATTGCCATACTTGGGATACTAGGGATGTAAAGGTAACATATAGAAAAAGGTGAGAAATGAAAGATTGCCATACTTGGGATACTAGGGATGTAAAGTTAAAATATGGCAAAAGGAGAGAAATGAAAGATTGTCATACTTGAGATACTTGGGATGCAGCATCAGGCCCATACTTTCTTGACCAAATGATCTGGCCATGTGTTACCAGTGCCCCAAATGCCAGCTGCATACAGTAACACTGCAGGAAAGTTGGTCTGGATCTGTCTGCTTCATCCAGTAGAAAACTGTTGCTGTAAAATCCAGACAATCACGAACAAGCCTGAAGAGGACAGCTTGGCATGAGTTGGTTGAAGTACGATGCTCCTATGAAGCATAAAAGTCATAGTAAGATGATGAATCAGTGTCACTACACTTAAGAAAGACAATGAGCACTATTCCACAGCAGTTGAAGGGGTTGATGCAGACTGTCTGGGGTTTTTAAAAAAAAAAATTTTTTTTTTTTTTATACAGGGGAAGCTGTGGCAGCACAACCTTTATTTCTTAGAATAAGGCACCTGCTCCGTGGTGAAAGGGTTACGAATGAAATTCGTAATTCTGCACACCATGTTCAAAACACAGCTGCAGGCGATTTGGAATCAGATTGTTTTGCATTGGTTTTCATACAAAGGTATGAGTGCCTGTTATCCAGAAAGCAATGGCAAATTTCTGAATGTAATCTTGCCAAGAAATCACAAACATCCAAAAAGAATGCTGAGGTTGACTGCTACATCCTGTTAAGGACATGCAACTAACTTTTTTTTCACCTTTAGGCTGGGTCAAGCTGAGAGCCTAGATCAATTAGAAATTTTTAAAATCCCATCGTAATGAGGATTTGAAACCAACAAGTAAGTATCTTAGCCACATTGATGCTGCAATTCCCATGGACTATTTTATTAACAAGAAACTATAAAACCGTGAAATATAATCCCTCTTGGAGTGTCATATAAACTTGAGCACTGTAAGTGATACTCCACTATAGTCAGTTACTTCCTCCATTGGCACCTGACCGTCTTGACAGATGATAGTTTGTTACATTGTGCTTCAAAAAGGCATAAGTACAACCCATGGCTGTGGCGAATGTGACTGTTAAGGCCAGTTTGCACTGTAAATGTTTGTCCACAGTGAATGAATGTGAACACATGGTCATTTTCACCATCACGCACCATCTTACGTCTCACACGCTTGGTGTGTGAGTTATCTGCAGTTACTTCCTACAGCAGTATAATTCTAGTAATTCTTAATCTCCAATCAATTTTAAATGGTAACTTATCTCTCTTTTTTTAGGCACCCTACAATCTTCTATGGATTGTACGGCTGGCGGATGTTGCTCTCACCTGGCAGAGCCTACACAGGGATGTCTTTATTGCCCACTTGGCACTCCACTGGCACTGGGTGCAAGACAGACTCAGATGTCTGCTTACCCAAGCTCAACTGTAAATATTGAATTGTTTAACATTACGCAATGTATCATTTGTATACAGTTTAAGTGTACATTATCGTCAAGTGCCTTGCTGACTGACGTGGGTGATCATGCTTCTTCACATCTTGCAAACTCCAACAGCATTTATCGTTTCTTGTTCTGACAACATCTGTGACATGAAACAAGATTATGAAGCATGTTCTCTCACTGTCTTCCTCTATCTTTCTTTCCACACATCTTTCCAGCTATCACAACATGTTTGTGTTTTTTCTTCTGATAATGTAGCCAATATATAGTGTCTGCCTCTGTCTGATATTTGTGAAAATTGTCTTTGGATCTTAGTCTGGTTCATAACACTTAAATTGCTCATTTTGGCTAAGGAATTTTTATCATTGTTCTGTAAAATCATCTCTGAGACCTCAACGGTATTTTTGTGGTTGTAGCCATATGTTAAACTGATTCTATCTAACATGCAAGAATGACCTTTTCTAAATTTGCTGCCAATCACTCCACATAAAGTTTTAAATTTGAATAACTGTAGATGTATAAAGGTCTTCTATCCCATAACTCTGGCTGTGTGTTCATGTGGTTGCACCATGGATGTGCTTGTTTATAGTGAAGGGCAACCATTTCTCACTGTCTTCAGCTGTACGTTAAAGATGTAGAATACCATAGCCTGTCCTGTCGATTCTTTTCTGTTGTTAGTGTTGTCTGCTTCTTTATCTTGCCTTCATTGATAAGTTACCTTTTTATATGCTTTGAGAGATATCAGGTATATGATAGCAATCCCACATTTTTGTAGGCCTTTGGGCCCTCAATAGGTGATGTCATCAATATGCCGACTACCTTTATTTTCTGGTACTTTACTTACTATATCACAATGGCTCCCTTCTGACAAAAATTCCATGAAATCAGCAAAACCATTTTTTTTTCAGTTGAAGAAAACCAAGAAAAGTGTGGATTAATGTGAATGTTATTAAAAACCTTAGAGGCATGGATGCATGTCCTCCACAGAAATGGCTCACAAGTGAAGGCTTTTCCTCTCCTTGGCGTCCAGCTGCAGATGTAAGAGCGATCAGTCGCTTCGTGTTTACAGAAATACATTTAGCATATGCAATTTTTGCTTGTTAATGGAAGTTCTTACCTTGTTTTCTAAAAAGCGTTACAAGCATTTTTTGTGTGTAGTTATATTTTTTGTGGCTAATATATGAGAAATATTTCCTTGCTTCTCCGAATGAACGTATTTTAACGACCACAATTTTCTACACATGAAGGCAAGTTCATCACCACAAATAGTTCGTATTTTTTTTTAAAAGGAAGATATTTCTGCTAAGACACCTTTTGGTACATTTAAGTGTTATGATCTTAACTCACGAGCTACATGTCAGGAAATGAATTCGCTAATTTTCCCATGCCACTGTGTATATTGAGTAAGTAAAGTAAAAGACCCTTTTAACACATTCTTTTACTTAATCACACCCATCAGCTGACACACATTCACCTATTAATTTATTCACTCACTTAGAGATTTACTCACCCCTACTGAAGTCACTACAATGTAGTTATTTTCACTGTTACCATTTCAGCCATAACCCAAAGATAGCTATGGTGATGGGAGAGCTCCAGAGGCACCTTGGTGGGGGCGATAAATCTGTCAAAATGCACGTGAAATTCTGGACCACCATAGGCCACCCAAGACCTTTCACCAGCGAGGGGGAAGCAGCTGTGGTTCAATCCTTGACTCAGATCACCTCGGCATTGACACTTTGCTCTTCAGACTCCCAGGTGACACTGAAGAGAAAAGTTGATGCCTTCACAGGATCAGGGCTGTCTTGTCAGGGTCATGTACAGGACATCATGGCTTATATTGCCAGCGGGGAGCTTTCTGAAGCTGAGAAAGGTGAGCAACTAAGTAATGATTTGTGAAAAAATGATACAATGACAGCTGCATTGTAACTTTGTGTGGGGGTGGGAGAGTGGGTGGTTGGTTGGTTGGGTGTGTATGTGTGTGTGTCTCTCTGTCCTCTCTCTCCCTCTCTGTCTCTTTCAGTCTCTCTCTGTGTCTCTGTCTCTCTCAGTGTCTCTGTCTATGTGTGTCTATCTCTCTTCCTTTCTCTATCTCTGTCTCTCTGTCTATGTATGTCTATCTCTCTTCCTTTCTCTATCTCTGTCTTTCTCTCTCTCTCTCTCTCTCTCTCTCTCTCTCTCTCTCTCTCTCTCTCTCTCTCTCTCTCTCTCTCTCTCTCTCTCTCTCTCTCTCTCTCTCTCTCTCCTCTCTCTCTCTCTCTTTCTGGGTGGGTAACTATTCTCTTATATGGGTGTGAGAGTTGGACTGTCACTGCAGTAACACAGCATGTGGTGTTTCATACAGTCTTGACTAACCAGCATCGTCTGTCATTGTCTTCCCCTCCCCTCCAACAACATATTCCAGCTTTCCTCTTTTTATGACGTGCCTAAAGAATGTGGACTTGTCTTCTTCTGATGTTCTCTTTGTAAGTTAACTTTTTTTTTCCAGATATCATTACGCTTTCTGACTGTTCAAGGTGCTCTCGTCATCCTCCACATAAATCCTAATTTGTCAGGGAATTGTGCATGATGTACATACATTAGGATTGGTTCAGTATTGCCACTAAGAACTTTTTTTCATCCTTGATTGAGAAAGATATATTGGAGAGAATATCTTGTGAAATTCTGATTTTGCTTGGGCTATTCTATGTTGCTAGCCCTATATTTTTATAGACGGGTCTATATTCAAGGGGTGATCTGGTCAGTATCACACTGACCACCTTCACTTCCCCAGAAATGTCCTTGTAACAATATTAGGCTGGGTCAACTGGGAGCTCAGGTCAATTGAAAAAAAATAATAAACAGGTCTGACTTGAACCCATGACCATTGGGGTTGGCAGGGTAGTAGTCTAGTCACAGCACTAGTTCCCTAGCTAATAGCAGCAGTAGATTCTAATTAATTTTCTCAAAAGGCTATTAGTACACCAACTTAATTTTTTTGGAATCCAGGTCCATTACATTGATGAAGTGCCACATAATCGTTTGCATAGGGACTCACTAACCAACAAGAATGTCATGTTAAATGTTATCCAAGAAGCTAAGGAAGATTTTATCATACACTGATTACTTTAATCTATGTTGTGATATAAGTCATTTTTATTGTTGACCATGAAACTTCTTTTAACTATCTGCACATAAGTGGTCATTCTCTCTCAGCGTATGTCAAGGATGTCTCTACTGACAGCCACAGTAAAATCCTGCCTTGCTTGTGTGCTTGTGTAAGGCAGTTGTGGAATAAACTTTGCTCCATTTATCAAATTATAGTATTTAGTGATAGGCTTATACAAATATGGAGCTAGCACCATATGCCCAGTGCACTTCAAGACAAGTAAAAAAGTTCCTTTAATTATAGTTAATGTTACTAGCTGCCTTGAGTAAACGTCTTATTACAAATTGTTAATTATAGTTAATGTTACTAGCTGCCTTGAGTGAACGTCTTATTACAAATTGTTAATTATAGTTAATGTTACTAGCTGCCTTGAGTGAACGTCTTATTACAAATTGTTAATTATAGTTAATGTTACTAGCTGCCTTGAGTAAACGTCTTATTACAAATTGTTAATTATAGTTAATGTTACTAGCTGCCTTGAGTAAACGTCTTATTACAAATTGTTAATTATAGTTAATGTTACTAGCTGCCTTGAGTGAACGTCTTATTACAAATTAATTATTATAGTTAATGTTACTAGCTGCCTTGAGTAAACGTCTTATTACAAATTGTTAATTATAGTTAATGTTACTAGCTGTCTTGAGTAAACGTCTTATTACAAATTGTTAATTATAGTTAATGTTACTAGCTGCCTTGAGTAAACGTCTTGTTACAAATTGTTAATTATAGTTAATGTTTCTAGCTGCCTTGAGTAAACGTCTTATTACAAATTGTTAATTATAGTTAATGTCACTAGCTGCCTTGAGTAAACGTCTTATTACAAATTGTTAATTATAGTTAATGTTACTAGCTGCCTTGAGTAAATGTCTTATTACAAATTGTTAATAAGTAATTCATATTCTCACCATCATCAATGTAGGCAGTCTGCAGGCAGGTGTTGAAGTCATCTGATCATGGCATTCTACTTTTCTTTATAGTCAGGTGGTCTTTTCAGCTGTGCATATGTCTCAGCTCTGATATTCTTGCACACCTGTCTGGTGTAATTGTGTCTTGCATGTCCTAATTGTGTCTTGCATATCCCCCTTTTCTTATTAATCATTTGTGCTGCTTATATTCCAAAGCTATACAAGTGCTAGCCTCATTTCTGACGAGAAATGGATTGATGCAGGCATGCAAAACATCACCAAGCACATCAGAGAATGAAGCAGACAATCAGGCAGACACATTGAAGACGGTCAAGGACAGCCTGGAGGGTAGAAAAACCCCATCTCAGTTTGTATCCCTATGGCCTTTGTTTGGACATATGTCTCTGCTGGCAGAGATGTCTGTGCTGAGTAGCCAGTTTCTGCAGCATGCAGCTGTGGACTCTGTTGATGCTTCCAGGGCTGTAGTTGATTCAGGGCCAGTTGAGGTGCCAGAAGTAGCTCCTCTGAGGGATTATGTTATCAGCCATTTGCCAGAATTGACCAATTGGAGTTTGTCCGGCAGATATTTCTTAAATGTGAGTATTTTAATTTGCCTTCTTTTTGTGTTTGTTTTGGTTTTCATTGAATCCTTGTACTCCTTAGAATAAAAAGAGGTGCACAACTGACAACCACATACAAGGTAAAAATGAGACAGAAATATGCAAGAGGAAGACGGTTTAAATGTAACAAGAGTATACAATGTATTGGGAAGAGGTGACACTTTACTGTTATAGTGAGAGATAGAAAGTGGAGATGTATTGCAGCTAACTTTTGAAGTGAAGATGGCAACTGATGTGATCTGGTATGTCTAGGAATTTGGTGGTTTAAACATGGCAACTGATAGGATCTGATAAGACTAATTATTGAGTAAGATTGACTCTACAAAAAAAAACTAAACTTAAGGTGCTGCTGGAAAATACATGTAATTATTGTATTGTAACCAACATTGATCAATTTAGCATTTATCTGGTGTTTTCCATAATTACCTGCCTCTCTCTCTCTTTCTCTATTTTTCTCTCTCTGTGTCTCCCTTTATGTGTGTGTCTCTCTCTCTGTCATCTCTCTCTGTTTTTCTTAGTCTCTCTCTCTCTCTCTCTCTCTCTCTCTATCTCTCTCTGTGGAGGTGGTGAGAGGGTTGTTGATGGTTTTTATTTATCATTGTTATGATGGTTATTGTTTCTTCATTGATTTCTTGCATGATTGTAATATAGTTCATTAGTTGTTGCTCCGGCTGCTGCTAACGTGACATGTCTAATTCTGTCTCCAAGGGTAATTACCTAGGAGAGGTGCAGCGGTTGCTCAGCAGGCTGTGGTCATCTCCCACCTGCTACAGACACCAGCAGTGGTTGAAGTGGTCAGATCATCAAGATGAGTTGCTTGCTCCAGTTGAGGACATGGTGAGTCATGCATGTATATCTGTTTACTCCATGTAGAAGCATCATAGTTTCCTGTTTCCAGGATAATACATTGACCTTATTACATTATGAGAATGGAGATTAGCACAGCCAAATGGATAAGAGCACTCACTCTTAAACTTTCGGTGTGCTGATGCTGAGGTAGCAGGTTCTTTTTCTTCTTCTGCGTTCATCCGGAGTGTTTTTTCAGACGTAATTGCAGTGTGTTTTGTTATGCACCCTTGGGTCAAAACCCTTAGGCCAACACATCCGACTTTTGCGTGTGTTTTTTGAAAAAACCAGGTTAGCATTCCTGGGGGACTCTCACTTTTGTGGTGCTGTCCACATCCCAGCTGATCAAGTTAGAACGGTCGAAGACTTGATGGTCAGCCCTCAAGGGAAGGCTGGGGCAGTCCATGGGCATTTACCGCCATCCAAGGAGGCTTCCATAATTGCAGAGCCGATACATAGTGCTCTGGTACTGGGCTCACCACTTCCCGCACATGGCTGGTTTAATTCCTCGTTTCCATGTATTTGGCATTTTGTTTGCCACATGCCGCTCACCGCACAAACCAGGAACAGTCAGTCTGCAGACGGCGTCCACTCAATGAATTTTTGGTTCAGACATGTGCTGGTCGTTGTGCCCAGAAGACAAAATAGAGTGAGGGAAAGATTGGCCACTTATTCCTCCTTGCTCTCTGCCTATAAAATATGACTGTCCTTTCATATCACAGAGCCCATAGCAGAAAACTACTTCGGGACAATTTACTTTTTAATTATTATTTAATGACATGCTGGGGGGGGGGGGGGCATGGTAGCACAGTGGCTAAGGCATTTGTCTGCTGTCTCAGTGGCTCATACGTTTGTCTGCTGGCTCAATGGCTAGTACGTTTGTCTGCTGTCTCAGTGGCTCATACGTTTGTCTGCTGCCTTGGAGGTCATGTGTTCAAATCACCATAGTGACAGGCATTTTGTCATGGACACGCAGCTCCCAGACTGACCAGCCTAAAATGTCCTGGGAAGTACAGGTGACCGGCCTGATATTGACCATAAGATCCATCGAGTGCGGGTTGGTCTAAACATGTGGGGCTAGCACCATGTATCCATACACCTTATGTTAAAAAAGGTGTTTTTTGGTTTTGTTTTTACGGCAAATACTGCCTTTGGGCTGTAACATGACAGGCCTTCACATATTCTAGAATATGTTCAGTTCCCTTCAGTTTCACCTTTCCATCCCAGATTGTGCCAGGAACATTGTAAAACTAATCTGGTACCCATTTGCGTGAGCCTGGTTTGAGCTCAAGCCATACTATTGGTAACCAATAATCCCTCCTTCGAAACACCTGAAAAGGTTAACCCGCACAACAAATGCCCGCGGAAGTTGGATGTATCGGCCTAAAGGCGCAAGTAAACAGATACAACACAATTACGTCTGGAAAAAAAACACTCCGGATGAACGCAGAAGAAGTAGAAGAAATAATTCCTCTTAGGCTGGAAATTGAATCCTGACCACTGTCTTAGCAGGCATGTCACTAACCACTATGCCACAGCATCTGAGTAGAACAGGGAGTAGCAACATAAGTTTTTTGAAAGATATATAAGTATGTACATAGATACATTCTCTTCTTTCTCCTTCCTTTCTCTTTGTCTCTTTTTACTTTCTGTAGCTATCTCCTTTCTTTTCTACCCTTCCTGTATGCATTTGAGTGTGTACATGTGCTTGTTTGGTTGAAAAGAAGAAATTTATAGCCTTTAGATTATTTAGCTGCAAAACATTTACCAGGATGATGAAGAGGTGAGAGAAAAAGTGTGCATTTTCTGTTTGTGAAATTTACAGTTTAGTTTTCCTCCCAACTCATTCATATTTCTGTTTTGTTATTTCCTCCAGGGACCAGGAGTTCTTCATGGTGCCCCAGTCTGTAGGTTTGCCATGCACATCTTGTCTAAAAACTCTGAGATCACCAACACAGTTGACTTGCTGCCTCTGCACGTATCCCTGGGAAACCTACAAGAGCAGACGCAAGAAGTGTCCTTGATGTCCAGGCACGTCTGGTGCCACAGCTCAGCTCTTGCCAGCCCACAATATGACATCAGGTTTGTCCTTGAACTTTTTTAGTCTCAGAAAGTCACAGCATCTACCCAGTTGGGGAAATAATGATAACAATAACATCACAAGAGTGTTACTTTTGCATGGGTCAAATATATACATGCTGTTCAAAACAAATATGTTGTCAGATTTGTTTTTTCTGTTTATTAGTAATCTCTAGCTAAATGTAAGAAGTACTCTCGCTAGCAACACATGGTAAATAGGTAATCACAGTTGATGCATTGCTTTAGGTCTTAAAAAGTTAAGAAGTTTTGTTTACATGTGAAATGAGAGTTAACAGTCTCATTGTACAGATTCAACGTCTATGCTTCAGATAGTGCATACACATGTGCCACTGATGGGCACCGTGCTTTTCTATTCCTTCTGGCGGTATTTTTGTGTAAAAAATTCCTAAATAATTTACATTGTGCAAATAATAACTGTCATTTATTGCCAATATAGTCCCTTGTGGTGTATGGCAGAGAGGTCTTTGAGCCTGAGGAATTAAGGCCGCCTGGCTAGTGCAGTCGCCGCGAACTGTGCAGGTTAGGATTTTCTTTTTGCCCCCGACAGAAAAAAATCCCACACCTTATCGAGGATTTGAATCAGGGTCTCCTGAATGAGAGTCAGGCGTTCTAGCCACTCGGCCAGCCACTCCTGCAAATAATAAAATAATACATCACAATGATTGCAGTAATGGAAAAAAATCTGAATATTATGATGATGGACACAAATCAAGTCTCATAGCAAGAAACTGTTGTGGGTATGTGAAGTGTTAGGAACAAAATGTTTTGTAGGTGTGAGTTTCCTCTCATAGTGAACGCCAAGGGCTGATATCAAGCCCTCACCAGACCTACCTCATGCCATTGTCAGCTTAATGTCCTAACCATTACACCAATGTGCCCACTGAACACAAGACATTTAGAAAACACTAGTCGGTTCAGAAAGCTTTGGCAAACTACTGAACATAAACTTGCCACGAAATCACGAACAGCCAAAATATATTGGGGTTGGCTTTGACGTCCTATTAAGGATGTGCAAACAATTTTAGTCTGGAAAATTTAATGAGACAGTGGAACTGACACAGGAATCAGTCTCTCCATCCAGCTGTGATGAGAGCAACATACTGTAATGGATGTTTTACCATGCTGATGAAATGATTAATTACATTGGCTTTCATATAGTATAGATGAAGTAATGCAATGTATACATGTATATATTTATGTTATGTTTTTATTATGGCAAAAGGGTTATGGGCACAATTCGTAATCCCGCATACCATGTTCGAAACACAACTGCAGGCAATTTGGAAGCAGGCTGCCTTGCGTTGGATTTCATTAATGGTATGAGCTTCGGTCATTCAGAAAGCAATGGTAAACTACTGAACATAAACATGCTAAGAAATCACAAAAGGCCAAAAACTGCTGGGGTTAACTGCGACATCCTGTAAAAAATATGCAACAAACTAACTTTTATTGATATACATTACAACAGTATAGTCCACTACAAATCCCTATGTTACCATTCACTCACATGGGCGCGCCCCCCCCCCCCCCCCCCCCCCCCACCCCCCCCCCCCACCCACCAGTGGATGTTCTCCCATCAGGTGGCTGGGCCCATCACTGGGCTTATTGACCTTTAGTCTATTGACCTGCCATAACCACACATCTGGTTCATTCACCCTATAGTAAGTCATAATATGCACTGATCATTTGTAATATGTATCCAGCGACAACAAGGATACAGATAAGAAACTTTTATATCTATATTTTAATGTAGTATTTTTCCTGTAGTTGTGTTGGTTTGTGTTTTTGTTTTATTCTGTGCTGATGAAGGCTTTAGCTGTCATTTTGTTACTTGTACTTGTGTTCTAATCAAGCTCACAATCTACTTCTCATTTTCTGGTGATTCATTCATAACGGCAGTGATTATATTCTCATTTGTCACATGTTTTTGTTGTTCTTTATTTCAGGCTGTTGGAGAAGCAGTTGCTGCATCAATCATTCATGAAGCTAATGTGTGCCATGCAAAGCTTGCTGGCTCCCAATTATCAGCCTGATTGGTCTGCTGCTTTGAAAGATTTGCAGGTGACATGTCACTTCACTGGACAGTCTTTTGGAGAATTTCAGAACATACTCAGCTGCAGTCTTCATAGTTTTCCAAGTCATATCTCGGCCCTGCTACCCAGGTGCCTTGAAGTTGTCCATGATGCACTGCGAGAGACTAGTCCTGACAGATTGGTGCCTCTTTTGGGTCATGGTCTTGTGTATGTGGGACTGCTGCTGGCTCACTTCTTATCTCCTAAGGGACCCATTGATCCTGTGGAGAAGAATAGGCTTAAGCTTGGCCACATTGATACAGAGGTGAGAGAATAAGTGTTCTTCCTTTTGTGCATTTCTTCCTCTCTCTCTCTCTCTCTCTCTCTCTCTCTCTCTCTCTCTCTCTCTCTCTCTCTCTCTCTCTCTCTCTCTCTCTCTCTCTCTCTCTCTCTCTCCTCTCTCTCTCTCTCACACACAACACACACGTCTGTCTGTCTCACACACATACACACACACACACACTCTCTGTCATACAACATACACTCTCACACATACACACACTCTCTCTCTCTCTGTCATATACCATACACTCTCACACATACACACAAGAAAGGGAAAGAGATACAACAAGAGAGAGTCAGAGGCAGGGGAGAGATGTAGATAGGAAAGTTAGAGGGAGAGAGAGATGGAGGAAGCACATAAAACTTGCATACTTTGTTGAATACATTATCAGATACCTCTGTCTCAGACTACACATACACCAAACATCAAACATAACACACATTCTTGAACAGATCAAATACACCTTTCACTCATCTCAAATCTCACGTAACGCATACTTAGATATAGATGAAAGAGAATAAGCGAGAGGCACAAAAATGGGTGGCTTAACTTGACTTTCTGTAGATGCATGATTAAAACAATAACACTAACACTACAACTAACTCAACCACATATGTATGTTTTTTTTAAAATGTTGAATATATAAACATTTTAAAAAATAACGCATTCAACTAAAGCAACAACATATATATCAACATAAAATCTACAACTAATTCAACAACATATATATCAACATAAAAATAAAATCTACAACTAATTCAACAACATGTGTATCAGCATAAAACACTACACGTAAAACTTGGTCATCAACATATATATCAGCATAAAAACCACACATTTCATTTGTATTCTAGCTGGAAGAACTGGAGGCTGAGCTGTCCACATGGAACCAACATCTTCTACTGAGAACAGGAAGGGACATCAGCGAAACACATACTGACCACCTGCACCCAAGAGTACTGGCCCAGCTACAGAGGCGGGACAAACTGAAGATTTGCAGAAGGCAATTGGAGCAGTGTGCAGCCTACAGACCAGACATGATACAAGTTAGTGTTCACTATTTGTGTTAGAGCTGTACCAAGGTTTTGTCTGAAATTACATCTTTCTTGGAAATTTAGGTTTTGGATGCTTTTTAAAAAAAATGTATTTACATGACTTTATTTAAATTACTTATATTGGCTGTGAGGTATTTGTTTTTGTCATTTATACAAAGACAATAAAGACATTTGGTTTAAGATATAACAGACTAAGTGATACTTTTTACCTTAATTGTGCTTATTTCGACAAATAATAACAATACACCAAGTTATGTTATGGTGAATGCCAGGTGTCGCAGAACAAAGAATGCAATAATCAGGAAATAATAAGACAGCTCACATTGAACGCACTATAACTGACTTGGTGATGGAAAGCGTCACAACACGAAGGGATGGAGATGGGAGGAGATCAACAAAGGACAAGAAGTTAGACCATCCATGTAGAAGACATTGAAGGATAACCGTTGGGATGTGTCCCAGTAAACTACAGATAGGGGAAAACAGGTATCAGGGTGATCATGTGTAATGGAAAACAATAGTTAAATCTCACCCTAGGCCAGAAGTAGAAATCTCGACAGGGACCAGTAGTTAGTGGCTATACTATCCAAATACTGTGAGTATTTTGTGCGAGAGTTATTGACAGTTGTTGCCTATAATGATACATGCTTGTGTATGATGACAGTAGGAAAACTGAGAAATGTTTGAACGATACCAGACATCAGCAACGTACATGGGAAGGCGGACACGGCAGATAGCCGGCCTAGTGTAGAGCTAATGTGTAGGGCGATTCAGTAATAAACATTAGGTTTGACTGGAACATACATGAGTTCATGTTATCTATTGTGCACAGCGTCAATGAACAGCTACGTACTTATTGTTCAACAAAGTGTTGTTGGTATTATTTAAGATGCCATGATAGTCGACTCAGAACCGAGCCAAATGAAGAGAGGACCCAATACTTGTGTGAGAAGGGTAGTGCTAATAAATAGAGTACTTAGAGGAAGGTCAGCGGAGTTACTACGTGGCAGTGGAGACCGTTATATGTTAACTAGATCAAATTATGTGATACAGTGGAGCAAATGTGTTGTTGTAATAGAGCAAATTATGCATTTTCATAGAACAATGGATAAAAAAGGAAAGGATGGCTTGGTGTGAGTTGGTTGAGGGCCAGAAACAGTTCAAAGCACTTGGGGTTAGATCTGCATGGGGCTTAGTTTGATTAAATATATAGAATCAATGTCATAACACTTGGCATTTGGCCCATAGTGACCCAGGCTCCCTCAGCAGATGTCAAAGTTTAGTTTGCTGTCTCAGTAATTTAAGTATAAACAGTTTATTGCATGCAATTGTGCTTCTTCTTATTAAACAGTACCTGTATGCTAAATTCATCTGTCTTATTCTTTCACAGTACATCCAGCTGTCACAAGCAATAAGTAGCTTTATGGAAAGCAGCTGCTCTGTCAGTAAAGTGTCAGATCTGGTCAGGAGGCTGAACATTGCCAGTCATCACGGAGATGTGACACTGACAGCTGCCTTACAGGAGGAGAGGGTCTGGCAGGATACAACTGAGAGATTCATCCAGCGCCTCGATGTCCACCTTCCAGTGCTATATGGATATCGTGGTGCCGTTTTGTGTGGGTGTGCAGGAGGTAAATTGGTTTGTCATTGAGCTGTATAGATGCTGGGGTGTCATTTATGTGGGTGTGCAAGAGGTAAATTGGTTTGTCATCGAGCTGTATAGATGCTGGGGTGTCATTTGTGTGAAAGTGCGCTGAGTGTAAATTTTGTTTATAATATTATGTCATTTTGTAAATTGGGTTTGTCACAGTAGTAAATGGGTCTTGTGATGTCTTTGCATGTGGGTAGGCAAAAACTGGGCTTGCCATTTTAATAAAAAGCCCTCTGGTGTGTAGTTGTGTATAGTAAATTGTTTTTGTCATAGTAGTACATATGCCTTACGGTGTCCTTGTGTGGGTGTACAGACATCCAGTATGCGATGGGACTTCATGTGTGAGTGTACAGTAAAATGGATTGGTCACAATAATACATGGATCCTGTAGTGTCAGAAATGAATAAGAATGGCCAAAGTACTATTTGCGCCATACCAATAAAAAAATTAAAAGCCATACATTATTCTGCTTATGGGAATGCCCCGAGTGCAGTGATGTCAATTCTTGACTCATTCAACTCTACCCAACTCAAATCTTGCCAGCGCTGCTTTTTCTTTCCTTCCTCTTCTTCCCTCTCCAGCTCCTACACTGTCATGGTGTCTCATTCCATATTTCATAAAATTCAAAATGGAAGTACGTCACCATAAGCGAGTAACAAACGTAGACAGTATTATCTTACAACGACTTATATGGATATATATATGGGTCATGAAGGCGTATGAGAGTAAGTGAACGAATTTGCAGTCTTCAGGGACACTGTTAGTTGGAACACTCACGATGGACAAGGGGGATATCCTGACCCGCTAGTTGAAGGTACAATAACAGATAAAACAACATATGTAAGGGTGTTTTAGTTTATATTTAAGTGTTAGTTAGTTAATTAGTTAGTCGTGGTTCCAACTTCATGGCAACGGGTCGTCCCCATATTGCTCCGTTCCTGTGCCAGTGAATATCATAACATGCTCCTCACTGCCCTATGTGAACAATGGAATAGAGAAAATGGAATATTTAAGTGTGCTTCTTGCAGGGAGGGACATTGGGGGGTATGAAGTGGCCCTGCTTACAACCAGCGTGTTTCTGCAATGATCAGCATCTACACCCTGCAACATTTACAGACGAAGACAGAACATTTGGGGGTATGCACAGATTGCTATGATGTTGATTCTTCAAACCCAGAAATCAGACAAAGAAAAAATCATACAGCGTCAGTTAAAAACTACATAATTATCACAGAGATAATGTGCATCATTACAATATGTTATCATTGGGCACATTTTGCAATTGCCATTTGATTCAACCAATTGAACTCAGTAAATCAAATCTGCTATCTATGTAAAAGCTATCTATGTAGAGTAGCAATAGCAAATATAAAAACACGATTTAGTTGATTCATCTTTAAGAACAAACATTCACAGTTTGACGTCACATTATGGTGATGATAACAACACTATCATCATTGCACTTTAACCATGATTATCTTCTTCCACTTCTGCCGCCAAGCGTCATGGGGAGGAATAATTTGTGCTCCAGCGTCCGATGGGCGGCACTGGATAGTGTCATTCCTTGTGATTGTACAATGTCGTTGATGTCGTCAATCCATTTTCTTCTTGGCGTCCTCTTGGTCTCGTCGCAGATGATCTTTGATGTAGGGCCAGTGCACTTTAATCACTTGTAAAAATACAATGAGACTACCATTGAACATTAATCTAGACAAGTTTTGGTTTATGGTATCACAAACTAAACTGATTTGATTCGTTTCCTAGGTGTGTAAAAAAATGTTAATGCATAATATAAGTTCTGTCGCTCAGCCATTGAGTTAAGTGCATGGAACGACACTGTGAGTTATAGATTTCATGTGGAATACTTTTACATCTGTCCATGGTTGTTTGTTTTGTATTGTGCAATATGGGGTGACCCTTTGCTGTGAAGTTGGAATAACAACTAACAACTAATGCATATTCTAATCAGTATTAATCTTTTTATTTATTTAATATATTTAGTTTTCTTGTTAAATATCTGCCTGCAGATATCTAGGGTAAATATATAGAGGTCATGCACACTTTTGTAAAAATTATATTTTCTGCAGATGAAACTAGGGCTTCGGTTACTGGCACAGAATAGTCACAAGACTTTGAAGATGAGAAAGGTAAGTGCTCCTGCCCTGTCTACTGTCATTGCTACAGTAATCTGTTGGCATTCACTCATAATGTAATACTGTAGTACTAACAGATTGTGTCACCATTCATTCACTTAAATGTAATACTGTACAGCTAAAAATCATGTTACCATACCTTCACTCATAATGTAATGCTGTAGATATATAATAGTGTGTTACATTAATTCACTCATAATGTATTACTGTATAGCTAAAATAGCTAATTTATTAATTTGTTATCATTCTTTACTATTTTATCATTCATTCACTTATAATATAATACTGCAGAGCTAATCATTTACTCATTATGTAGCATGTCCTTTGTCCTTTGTCCTAGCTCCCATAACAACCTTCTGGAAAACTTCTCGATCACAAGCAAGATGTCCCACGTCCAATCCACCCATCTGTAATATATATATAATATAATCATATATGTAATACCATACACCTAAAATATAGTGTTACCAATCATTCACTCATAATGTTATACTGCAGGGCTAAAATATTGTGTTACATTCATTCACTCATAATGTAATACTGCAGAACCTAAATATTGAGTTACTATTTATTATCTCATAATGTTACACTGTGGAGCTAAAATATTGTGTTACCTTCATTCACTCATAATGTATTACTGTAGAGCTATTAATTAACTTAATTTAATACTGTGAAACTATAACTATAATATTGCATTACCATTCATTAAATCAAAATGTATGCACCTAAAGTATTGTTTTACCATTTATTCATTCATAATGTAACACCATGGAACATAAATATTGAGCTACTATTTATTATCTTGTAACGTAATACTGTAGAACTTAAATATTGTGTTAGCATTCCATCAATCATAATTAAATACCGAAGAGCTAAGTTAATTAAGCTACCATTAATTCACTCATAATGTAAAACAATAATAAAAGTGTTGACATAATTCAGTGGTGAAATAATTGATAAATATAGTAATTAGCCAAGTGTTTATTAGCTGATAATTCAGGAAGGCATAGACTGGGTACCACGTCATGTTCTGGGAAATAAAGGCGACTAGCTTGATTTTGACCATATCACCCTCCAGTGGCCATTTGTCTATACAAATATCTGACTAGCACTGTGTACCCAGTGTGCCTCAATGCTTATAAAGAATCCTTTACACAAACAAAACAACATTCATGAAGGGTAGGGCACACTTCTCATATTGCCCTACAGGTTCAGTTCCCAGTGAGTTGTCTTGTGGCTTCAGGCCAACAAATCAAGACTACTGTAGGAACAAGACATAAGTTTCTTCCACACTCGAGAGTTGAAGAGGAAATACAGTTTTAATAATTAAACTAGTGATGGAGATTTCAGAATTTATAACCATTGTGTTCAAATTTCTGTTCCCAGCTTTGTATAAAAGGAAGTATTGATTCATTGAGTGATACAAATACTGTTTCTGAAGTGATAACCATTGTTTTGTTACAATTGTCTTTACCAGCTTGGACCCTGTCAGAACATAACTTCATTGGTTGGTAACGCTTTGCTCCTTCCCAACCATCAAGCAGACATTGCCAGATCTGTTAAGTTTAGCAAATCAGATGTCAGTCCTAGCAGTGTCCAGGATGCAGCTTGTGTCTGCACTGCTAGTCATCTGGTGCAGGAGATGATGTCAAAGAGGAGGTCCGGGCAACAAAGTCCAGGTACATTACTTTTGTAAATATAAAGATGCTTGATTGTTTTTTTTTTACAGCTATGGTATCTCTCTCGGGGCATTAGGTTGGAGTCTAACGATGAACTATATAATATCTGTGAAGAAAAGATGTCCAACATAAGCTTCATCCCAGCCAGTTTGTATGTGCTGTGCTGAATCATTTCTTGGCCTGGCTATATCCTGATATGTCTCTATGCAGGTGGGAGGTTTCAGTACCAGCCTTGCATACCCAGCTGGTTTTGGGGGTTTGGAGAGTGGAAGGAAAGTATTTTCAATACAGTGCCTATGGAGATGGTACAGAGTCGGGAGGAAAATGTACGCAAACCTCACTCTGCTAGATGCAAGCCCTTTTCACAGCTTAGGCAATCTGTGTGCCAAAGTGTAGTTTCTTGCTATGGCATTTTGTATGAATCATTAAGTTATATAGATATATCATCTCTTAATTACTTCCTAGTATATTGAGGCAATTCTGAAGCGAATCATGGTCAAGTAAGGAATTATGTGGAAGCTGCAGAAATGTGGTTTTATAGAAGAATGATGAGAACACTATAGATAGATAACAAGAGCAATGAAGATATCTTGAAAGAAGTTCATTCACAAAGAGAACTGGTTACTCATGTCAGTAGAAGACAGTCCACATTCTTTGGGCATGTAATGAGAAGAGGAAAGGTGGAGTATGTCATCACAAATGGTTTGAGGAGGAGAGGGGCATGGGGAGACTAAAAGAGAAGATGCTGGACAGTTTGACATCATGGCATGCTGGAACATTGGTGAAAGAAATAATTGGCTGTGCAATAGACAATAAAGCTGTGGACAGACATGATCACCAACGCCACGCGGCGTGGACTATAAGAAGAAGAATAACCATAGGTAGATTTACTGCCTAGGTCATGCAATGCTCTATGGTCCTGAGAGAGATGATGTTCTGGCTTCAATGAAACCAATTGTGGGCACATTTTCTTGTCATTCTTGTTTGCTTTTTCATTTCCTGGAGCCCATTACAGCACACAGTAAAGTAGAAGTGTTAGTGTGAGCACATGGTATTTGTTTTCTTAAATAAACCTTATTGTAGAAAAATGTTACTGTCTTTCACAGATTGCTGCTGTGTGCACTTCTACTCCTGAAAGCCCACAGTTTCATCAGCAGACGCCTGGATGGCAACTTTATTGCAACATTGTCGTCTATTCTGGACCTGTTTACATCTGCCTGGGCAGAACAAGAAGAACGGAGAAAGCAGAAGGAGGCAGAAGACTCAGCTTTATTCAAATATAAGGAACAAATACATGGGGATGAAAGGTCAGAAAATGAGAAGGAAGAGGCAGATTTCAGGGCAGCTTATCCATCCTTTGATCAGGTAAGTAAATCTGAAGACGTACTTGAGTAACAATGTATTAACATCTGCACTTATTTCAATATTGTTTCTGTCTCCATGTTTCTTTTGTTTGGACCACAAATGTTGATATATTGTGCTCCCCACCTTTATTTTTTTTTACAATTATTATTACATAGGTGCATTCCATTTTATGTTTCTGTTTCATAGAGAGAGAGGGAGAGCGTTCATGTGTCTGTCTGTCTGTCTCTCTTTTGCTCTCTCTCTCTCTCTCTCTCTCTCTCTCTCTCTCTCTCTCTCTCTCTCTCTCTCTCTCTCTCTCTCTCTCTCTCTCTCTCTGGTGGTGGTGGTGGAGTAATGCTATTTCTGTATTCCTGACCATTTACTCCTATTCACATAACATGACTTATACTGTTAGTATATATCTGTATATGCTCCAGGTTTAGCATCCCCTTTTTTTTTTGTTATGTTAGTTTAAATGAGTGAATCATTACTCCTCATTTGCTTCTCAGGACTTCATTGATGTGACTGGTGCTGTCAGGCTGGAGGATGTTGGGTTACAGAAGGGACATGAAGATCCTGCAGGCAGTTCAAGAATGCACTCTCTTGACTGCATTTCTCCTAAGGAGATGGCACAGGTGTGCTCAGCTCACAGTGAAATCCTAATCACGCTGTCTCAGGCTGATTGGTTGGAGAGAAATCCCTCTGATTGTGTTGCAGATGTGTTGACCCCAGCACTCATGTCCTATCAGATTGGCACCACAGTAGTCAGGAGTGCCTTTGATGTGTTAGGTAAGGTTCTGTCAAACTTGTTTTATGTGTCCAGTCCACAGAAGTCTTGATGATCTAGTGATTATTGCCTTGGCTTATGGATGCAGCAATTCAGGTTAAATCCCTGGTATAGTAACTATCAGCTTAGTAGGGACATATTAAAGTAAATTTAAGCTGAGAGGGGAGACAATTTATAGTAACTTTAAGCTTAGCGAGGAGGCACATTGTAATAACTTTAAGCTTAGGGGAGACAAATCAGTAGCTTTAAGGAGGGAACACATTATAGTAACTGTAAGCTTGGGGAGGAGACACAGTATAGTAACTTTAACATATTCATTGCCAAGCAAAAAGTAGGTTTGGAAAAATTTCAATAACTTCAAGTTTAATGAAGAAACACAATCCAATAACTCAGTAACATAGGTTACAACTTCTGTAACTTTAAAAGAGGAGACGATCTCCAGTAACATCAGGTATAGAGGGAGATGATCTCCAGTAACATCAGGTATAGAGGGAGATGATCTCCAGTAACATCAGGTATAGAGGGAGATGATCTCCAGTAACATCAGGTATAGAGGGAGATGATCTCCAGTAACATCAGGTATAGAGGGAGATGATCTCCAGTAACATCAGGTATAGAGGGAGTTGATCTCCAGTAACATCAGGTATAGAGGGAGTTGATCTCCAGTAACATCAGGTATAGAGGGAGTTGATCTCCAGTAACATCAGGTATAGAGGGAGTTGATCTCCAGTAACATCAGGTATAGAGGGAGTTGATCTCCAGTAACATCAGGTATAGAGGGAGATGATCTCCAGTAACATCAGGAATAGAGGGAGATGATCTCCAGTAACATCAGGTATAGAGGGAGTTGATCTCCAGTAACATCAGGTATAGAGGGAGATGATCTCCAGTAACATCATGTATAGAGGGAGATGATCTCCAGTAACATCAGGTATAGAGAGGATACATATTGCAAACACCAGGACTGGGAATAGGCCAAGGTTAGTAATGTCTGCTCCACAGGTTTGAAATGTGACATTATCCACAGACTCCAACCCAATGGCCAGGGAGAAACCAGTGAATCAAATCTTTACTTTCACCTTGTTTTTCACTTAAGAGAATGATGAAAATGTGTCATAAACACCAAATTTTGTTTGTGCCATGTTGGGAAAGTTACTACCATATTAATTTCTTCTGCTACATTGTTTGTCAATTTTGCCAGATCCTGAGGTAGATGGTCAAGTGTTAGGTTCCCATTTGTTGGTCGGAGGATCTGTCCTTCAGTATTTGGAACTCCAGGATGGCAGCTCTGTGATGCAGGTTAGATACTGGTTTAAACATGTCAATTGAACTGGAGCAGGTGTGCATTGTTAGACATACTGGAGAAAAAAAATAATGCTACCTCTATTGATTGTATCTGTCTGTGTTTGTGGTGGACAGTAGAGAAGCAAATCTTAAAGGACTAAGTATTCTAATATGCAAATGAGAATGAAGTAGATAGAGATAGTAGGTAGATAGTATTGTAGATTGTAATGAGATTGCTAGAGGTAGAAGTAGTAGATAGTATTGTAGATTGGAATGAGATTGCTAGAGGTAGAAGTAGTAGATAGTATTGTAGATTGTAATGAGATTGCTAGAGGTAGAAGTAGTAGATAGTATTGTAGATTGGAATGAGATTGCTAGAGGTAGAAGTAGTAGATAGTATTGTAGATTGGAATGAGATTGCTAGAGGTAGAAGTAGTAGATAGTATTGTAGATTAGTAGATAGTATTGTAGATTGGAATGAGATTGCTAGAGGTAGAAGTAGTAGATAGTATTGTAGATTGGAATGAGATTGCTAGAGGTAGAAGTAGTAGATAGTATTGTAGATTGGAATGAGATTGCTAGAGGTAGAAGTAGTAGATAGTATTGTAGATTGGAATGAGATTGCTAGAGGTAGAAGTAGTAGATAGTATTGTAGATTGGAATGAGATTGCTAGAGGTAGATAATATTGTAGATTGGAATGAGATTGCTAGAGGTAGATAATATTGTAGATTGGAATGAGATTGCTAGAGGTAGAAGTAGTAGATAGTATTGTAGATTGGAATGAGATTGCTAGAGGTAGAAGTAGTAGATAGTATTGTAGATTGGAATGAGATTGCTAGAGGTAGAAGTAGTAGATAGTATTGTAGATTGGAATGAGATTGCTAGAGGTAGACGTAGTAGATAGTATTGTAGATTGTAATGAGATTGCTAGAGGTAGAAGTAGTAGATGGTATTGTAGATTGGAATGAAGTTTCTGAAGGTAGGGATCTAAAGATAGTTAAATAAAGGACTCTTGTACACATCTTGTGGTGTATTGGGTAAATGGTGCAAGCTCTGTATTTTTATAGACCAGTTGCTGTGTGATGGGTTTATGTGGTCAGTATCATTATTGATGTCCCAGGACTTTACTCGGTACCTCTTTTAGGCTGAGTCAGCCTGGGGAGCACATGTCGGGTTTAAAAACTATCTCAATGGGGTTTCAATCTCATGACCACTGGGCCAGTAGGCAAACTTGCTAGCCACTGAGCTACTGTGGGCTTCTAGTAATAGATGGTGTTGTAAATCTGAATGAGATTAAAGTAGCCAGAAATAGGAGTAGATGGTATTGTAAATTTGAATGAGATTACTGTAAATAGAGATAGCAGTGAATGTATTGTACGTTTGGTTTTGGATTGCAATAGAGAACACCAGAAACAAACAATTTTTACAGCAGATATTTTTTATTACGGAAGGAAGGCTTAGAAAGATGAATGAATATACTGTTCTATCACAAACCAGGAACAAGGTATGCTACCATGACGTGTAGATGCTCGCCTGCTGG
Source organism: Cepaea nemoralis (assembly GCA_014155875.1). Classification (NCBI taxonomy): domain Eukaryota; kingdom Metazoa; phylum Mollusca; class Gastropoda; order Stylommatophora; family Helicidae; genus Cepaea; species Cepaea nemoralis. Next base: position 405,060 of record JACEFZ010028233.1, read on the forward strand.
CTCAGTGGTGATGGGTTCGAATGCACTTTGTGGCCGATTCTTAAAATTAACCAGGGCTGTCAGGTCAACCTAGCCTAAAGTGGGTACTAGAAAATGCCTTAGGAAGTAAAGGCAACATGATGATATTGGCATCATCACCCACCAGGTGCTAAGTGGTCTGTATAAATATGGGTACACACCTACTATGACATATCTTTCTGTTTGAAAGGTATTTATGCTAATTGTCCCCGTGGGACATCAACTATGCGGATGAGGGCAACTGTCCATTGCACCTTAACACTGTGTAAAAGGCTCCTTTACTTGTTACCATGACTTGGCAAGTAGGTACTATGTGTTAAATTTATAGTGAGATTTGTGTGTCCCGCAGGATGTTCTGAAAAAGCCATCAGTGAAGTCTTACAACATCTATTATGATGCCAACGTCCCCGAGGTGATGAAGTGCAAAGCGGTGATAGACAGTTTGAGGAAGAGAGTCAGGGAGCTACAGAAAGAGTGGCCCGACCACCCAACCTTGGTGCTGGTAAGTGAACATCATATGTCTGGCTGTATTCCATAGTTGTGGGTTCATGTGGATCATACATCTGGCTAATGGAGACACCTTTTTTAGGGGTGTCTAGTTGGTCATGTCGTTGAAGTACACTTGTTTCTGCAGCGAGGTGCAGAAATCATTTGGAGGTGACAGATTTGAGTCCCGGTCGGTAATTATAGCTTTCAATTTTTATGTTGTCTCGTGCCTCCTCTAGTCTGTGTTTCCTTCTTCTCGCTTCTATGAGTGCCAAACAATACTATATATGTTTATTTATGAACTGTTCCCTTCAAATGGGTGCCCAATTGACTTTCTGAACAGCCAACACCTCATCCCATCTAAATCAACATAAAACGTTCTGCTTCCAAATTGCTTGTGGCTGGCTTTGAACCCTCAACTCGGGGTGATGGGTAATTGTGAAATGTTGTTTCACTATCCCATAAGCCACACCACTGGTTGCTGTCACAGTGTCATAAAAGTAAATATTGAGAGAGAGAGACAGAGAGACTTTATGATAACTTTTATCTGTTGACTTTTGTATTTTACTATTACTGCTGTTTGCTGCGATCTATTCTGTATTTGCCAGATTATATTTACTAAAATTGCCTCTGATTTTAATCCCATAACTGTTACCGGTTGAGATTTATAACATCTATCTTTTGAGATAAATACAACTTTTGTGTGTTCAAATTTATGCAACTTTTATGGTGTTGATTTTCAAATAATTTGAATCCATTTAGAATTACAACTTTTACTTGTACAGATTTGTATTATTGTCCATCTTTCTATTACAGTTAAACCAGATAATGGATCGCATCTTGTCCTTCTCTGTGAACAGCCCTGTTGTGAAGTTTCTCACAGGTTTGGAGTTGCTACTGCAGAAGGCTCAGGTAAGTTAATCATTCATATCACACTCAGGAGTAAAGTCACAGGAGCTCTAATCCCTAGTCATAAAGGTAGAGATAATCACATGGTTAATAACAGATATTGATGTGTGAATGATAAGAAGTAACAGTTTTATGTATAGGGTTGACCAGCTCCTATCCTCATTGTCCTTCCCATAAAACAAAACTGGAACATCCCTGATCTGAATGTAGACTGAAGAAATCCCTCAGCTTGGTACTGAATCTGGTCACTGTAATGGCAAGCGAGTACATGCCGACTATGACTGTATCTTCCTATTGAAAGGTATTCATGTGTTTTTAGATGCTGTGTTTGGAGATGAGGTGACCTGTGTTTTCCACCCTCAGTTCATTATTTCAAATATACATCATTGTACAATGCAGTGCCACACCCCGCTGGCTATGAATCAGTCATGTACAATCACTAAAGATTTTAATTCTGGCTGATAGTGCAGCCAGATCAGTATTCTAACCTTACCAAATATTTATATGTACCTATTACAATTCACAGGTAGGGGGTGGGGTGGACCAGATTAATTTGAATTTGTAAGCCCCTGAGGTTGCAAGGTCAGGCATCACATTGGTCATGACCTTGAGGCACATCTTCGTAGTGTGGTCTATCCACAGACTAGGGACCCAGTCTGGCTGACACTTCAAGGATCGCCATGACTCCCCATGGATGTGCTGATCCAGTATTGGTGTTGCACACACTGCTGACTTCTGAGCTTGGAGAAGCAAAGGAGAGGTCTGTAATACTGTCCCCGTGGAGTATCAAACTGGGAAGAATGTCTCAACACCAGGCTCACTCCGATAGATATAATCCCAGGGTCAGATGACCTGGACATGAATGCATCAGACTTAAGAGTGAAAAGTCTTCCAAATGATTGACAACCAACTAATGAAACTGATTCAGTGCTGAAGGATAATGTGACCTCCCATTTGGACAGAAGGATGATATATCACCACACTAGGGTCATTGTGATATTTATTTTGTTTCTTGGTATCTTCCACAATATCAATGCTTGGTGAACATGGAAATGTACATTACAATACTTGTACATTTGATTGTGTACCATGTTTAATCCAAACCTACTTTTTGCTTGGCACTGAATCAGTTAATTTGTTGAAATACAAAATATAAAATGATTGGGATATTTTATGTGAATAAAGTCCAATCAGTTACCACCTTGTGTCAGCAATGAATGGAATTGTGTCTGTATAGAGGGAGAAGAAGGCGGAGAATCAGGTGGATAGTCACCTCAGATTGGACAACACAAACATAATGCTTGGCCCTAGGTTGAAAAATAAATGCTGGGTTCTTCTTCGGGAGAGGCCAGGTTCAAAACCTCAGTATGGTGTGGATTTTTTTCTATCGGTGCAAAAAGAAAACCCTAATCTGCACAGTTCACTGTGACTGCACTAATCAAGCGGCCCATAATTCCTCAGGCTCAGGAACCTTGTGTCCTACACTGCAAGGTACTATAGGCAACAAATGACAGATGTCAAATGTGGACCAAAAGTCATCCATACTTGGATGGATAATTAGCAGATAACATTGTGGACTAAAAGACATTATCCATACATGGATCGATAATTGGCAGATAATAACATAGGCCAAATGTCATTACCCATACATGGCTAGTTAATTGGTAGATAGCATTTATAGGCCTAATAATGTATAATCATGATTATTATCAACAGGATTGGGAGGGTAATGCAGCTTCATACGTATCCATGGCCAGCCAGCTAAGTGAGATTACGAGTGTGATCGTCAGCTGGAGAAAACTAGAATTGAGGTTAGTGATAGTTTTCTTTCACTCTGGTACAACAGTTATGTTGCATAGTCTGTGAAAATGGAAAATTTAGGTGTGCATGAGTGTGTGTTTACGTGTGTTTATGTATTTATGTAAACTGTGGTTGCGTTCAAATCCCATCCAGCTGTTGCTGAATTCCAAGCAGCTATTGGAAATGGGAGAATTCTATCCATGGACAGAGGGAATTGGAATTGGCACAGCCCGGTCTCTGCATGCTCTGGTTGGAAGTGAATACTATAACTGCTGTCTCTTTTCTAATGAACTCGGGAAATGGATTATAAATGTATGCTTCAGTTCTCCACAGAATATATTTATTTATTTTATCATGTATAATTGATATGTTTTGTATTTCCTGCACATATTTAATATATGTAGTAGGCGAGTCGGTATTATATCTATGAGGATATGTGCATTACACACATTGAATGTGTCTGCGCCTAGATGCTATCTCGTGATGTAGCTCGCTTGCCTTTCCATGACAATCATCACCTCTGTATTCTAATTTATTTATGTCCATAATTTTCATTTCTCAGTTGCTGGAGCAGCGCTTTGGATAGAGAAGAGGAGAAATGTAAAGAAAAGGCCAGCCATTGGTGGTTTCATCTCTTCCAGGTGACCTCAGCCTTTGTTAGCAGTGACCACTTACCTGACAGCAAGAACACAGACAAGGTATGACTCACGCTGAAAGCACATCACTGGTGGGGCCACGCTTTCACTTTCTGTTGTAATTGGTTATAATTTTTTGGGGGCGTTGCTCACTTTGAACTCGAGTGTAGTCCATCCACGTGCTACTACTTCTACTTCTAGTGTGCTGGACTGATTTTTGCGTGTGGATTAGCTTTCCATATTACTGAGAACAGAATACAGTTGAGTGATATGATACATGATCAGATGTCTTAAACGCTAATCTTTGGATGATGATGAATTAGTAATGAGTGATTTGTAATCTGGGTGCAGAATGTCACTTTATATATATATATATATATATATATATATATATATATATATATATATATATATCTATATATATATATATATATATATATATATTTGACACAAGCTGGTATATTATTATACAGTAAAAATATTTTACAGTATATGGTAGTTGAGAAAAGAAATGTGTGTATGTATATATATGTTGATTTTGTTACATAATAAAATGCATTTCTATAAAGAAAAAGAAACATGTATCTGCTTAACAGATATTTGTTTTAAACAGGATACAGGTGTGTGGGGCGGGGGATGATTTTATTATTTATAGAGAGAGGTAAAGAGGGAGGGAAAAGAGATAGAGTGGTTTCTTTACATGGTATAGATAATGACAAGAAATGGGCAAGTAGATGCAGGTCCCCATGGAAGCTTTATTGAAGAATAATAACACTGTGGACAGATGACAGGAGTAATGAAAATATCATGAAAGTGTTGGTTATATGATACTAGACCAGTATGTGTATAGACCCATCAGCACTGGGTGGCTATGTGGTTGGTATCCTGCCAGTCGCCTTTACTGCCCAAGGCATTTTCTGATACCCATTTTAGGCTGGGTCGACCTGGGTTAAGTTAGTTGCATATCCTGTACTGGGTGTCAGTCAACCCCAGCATTTTATTTCGCTGTGTTTTATTGTCAAGTTTACATTCGGTAGTTTGATTAGAGAAATTAGACGTAGACAACATTTTTTGGACATTGAGAAAACATAAATTGGGGAACTTGGTGACAACTGGCAAGATCAAGGGGAAGAGAACAAGGGGAAGACAGAGAAGTAAATACCTGGATGGCTTGACCATGTAGCATGGTTGAGATAACACTGAGCTGATTTACGGCTCTGGTGATCGAGTGAAATGGCGAATCATGACCGCCCACGCTTACTTGCATGGCACATGATGGATGGAGTTTGCCATTGCTCTCTGAATGACCGGCTCTCATATCTTTGTATGGGAACCAACGCAAGGTGGTCTGCTTCCAAATCGCCTGCAGCAGTGTTGTGGGATTACAAATTGCATATGTAACCACAGAGTCGAATGGGAGCCCATGTTAATTTTTGTTTAAAAATTCCAATCTGCAAACTGAGGTTAAGCATTCACATAATTTATCCTGGTGTCCCTTCTAACTGTATATATTTGCAGGCTTCTGTTCTGGATTCCCTGAAAAAGTTTATGGAGACCTCCACAATGGGAGAATACAGCTTCCGCCTGCAGATGCTTCTGGCCTTCCACTGCCAGCTTCTCCACATGAACAGCAGCCCTGCTCAAAGTTTGTCAAATAAATAGTGTTACTCTTTGTCATCTCTGTCCTTGACTCTCTCTCTCTCTCTCTCTCTCTCTCTCTCTCTCTCTCTCTCTCTCTCTCTCTCTCTCTCTCTCTCTCTCTCTCTCTCTCTCTCTCTCTCTCTCTCTCTCCTCTCTCTCTCTCTCTCTCTCTCTCTCTCTCTCTCTCTCTCTCTCTCTCTCACACACACACACACACACACACACAAACACCTACCCACCCACCCACCCACCCACCCACCTCTTCATATCCATGGGAATACCCGGTGTGTAATGAAGTTGTTCAACATAACCTAATATAACAAAACATGTAACTATAAATTTAACTTCAGACTAATTTGATGATTGTATATTATTTGTTACTTTCTGTTAGGAAGTAAGTAAAAAAAAAAATGATAGTGTTAGGAAGTATGTTTGTCATTATTTGTTAGTTATAAATAGAGTAAATATATACATTTTGTTTACTGTTAGGTATTATATATGTACATTGTTTAGTGTTAGGGAATGTGTTTATGTAATATTTGTTATTAAATAATATTCAACATGTTTGTACGTTACTTTGTATTTCCTCATCAGAACTTTTGGTTCGTGTGCTGTGGAACATCCATCAATTCTACAAGCAGTATCAGCCTTCTGTTGAAGCAGAGATCAAACGTTTGAGGTCACCCATTGACAAGCAACTGAAGGTGAGACCCACATGCTGTCCTAAGACCTAACATTATGTTGTTCAGTTGGCTCTTGTCCATCGGTGCTCTTTAGGAGACTTTAGTAGTATAGTGCCTCTTGTTACTGCTACTATTTGTCAGAATCTCCCCGCCAGTTATAACGCGTGGGGCTCGTTCACACTTGTCAGGGTCTTGCTTTCAGCAAGAATCTAGGCTCGTATACACTGACAAAATTGTGATACAAAACACGGTCACGGAATGACTTGACGTGACACACAACAACTACGATTCAAACACTTTATTCACGCTGCTCACTCAACACAATCATTACATACATCGCGCAAATACAATAGCGATGTCAAAAGACAATCAATAGATATACAAATATAATACAATGCAATACAACTTACAATCCTACAACCCAAGCGCACTGTCTCCTATATTCATACAGGCTTTCAATCTATACGCGTTCATACACAAAACCCGAGCCGCATTCAAACCGTCTGTCCTCTACAACATTCCCAAGCCGTCTGAAGTTCACCACTCTGAAGGCTTGCTAATTGGGGTTGCCTCCCTGCGTGGAGTTCATGTTCCACGCCTGTACTGGCTAACCCGCTCTGCCACAGCGTGGTTAATGTTGCTCATCGTTGCCTGGCCGTATTTGCCTGGCGCCGTCGAAGACGACGCGTTATAACTGGCGGGGAGATTCTGACACTATTTTAGAATAGACTTCAGTTTTGTGAGTATAATTTTAAGTGGTCAATGTCCGTTGCAAGTGGTCTCTAGGTATGGTGTCCGCCTCAAGTGCTGGAGGTCCCGGGTTCAAGCCCCGGTGAGGACCGGGATTTTTTCACGTGGACTTCTAGTAACAAAATTTCCCCTGTTCTCTGGGTAGTGAGATTGGACACCCGAAGAGTATGTAGCATTGCATGAATAACAACCTAGCTAAATATACTTGGAGAGCTGTAGTAGTTTATTGGCCTCCTTGCTTACTTTCTGGTTGGCATGCAGAGTTTTGTATTGTATGGAGGCAGATTTTATGACACTTGACCTGGACTCTCCGGTCAGCCCAGCCTTGCACAGGTACCAGGAATTGTCTTGGGAAGCAAATGTGGTGGGCTTGATGTTGAACACATCACCCATCAAGTGTTGTGTGGTATATCACAATATGAAGCTAACACCATTTACCCAGAATGCTCCAAGACACGTGGAGCAGTTCCACCACTACCAAATGTACTTGCATTTAGTATTGCATGTGCAGATTAACTTTTAGCAATTGTAAAGTTTTTCTCTACCTCTGGCAAGCTCAACCTGTTGTGTATGCACCCAGAAACTTAGTGTATATTCAATGTTTGGGGATAACAATCTTTGACATGGCCTCAGTTCATTCTTTTTTCTGGTGTCCTGGCAAGAACAATGCTTGTGTTTACGCGGAAACTGCAATGTTTGTGCCTTTTGGCTGACTTATCCACCTTCAGCACATCATTGTTAACAACTAGGTGTGGATGTTAGGAAAAGAGTACTGAAATGTTATATCGAACCTGTTCTTCTGTAAGGCGGTGGATTTTGGAATATTGTTTGGGGATAACAATCTTTGACATGGCCTCAGTTCATTCTTATTTCTGGTGTCCTGGCAAGAACAATGCTTGTGTTTACATGGAAGCTGCAATGTTTGTGCCCTTTGTCTGACTTATCCACCTTCAGCACATCATTGTTAACAACTAGGTGTGGATGTTAGGAAAAGAGTACTGAAATGTTATATCGAACCTGTTCTTCTGTAAGGCGGTGGATTTTGGAATATGAACTAACAAATTAGGAAGTGCTTCAAGACAGTGGAAATGTGGTTTCTGAGGTGAACATTTCAGCCTGAGCAACTAACAATGATTGCCTTGAAGAGGTTGATGAAAGAAGAACATTATATTGAACGATTAAGAAAGAGATGGTGTTCTCTGATTATATAATGAGAAGAGAGGCAATGAACATCATGACGACTGAAAAGGTCCACGTAGAAGAGGCTGATGGAGAAAAATGATGCCTGATAGTTTATGATGATGACATGGTGGAATATCATCAGTAGATTTGATCCAGAACACCAAGGGCAGGTCTGTGGAGAGTCATGAACAACTATGACACTTTGAAAGACATGTGATGATGGTGATGATGAGGTTTGCCTTCCATCTGTGATCCCTGGTCTCTTAGAAATACAAGGATGCAGCCTGTTGCCAGGCCATGTGGAGGTGAATAAGAGCTTTGGTAAACTCTGATTCACTGACCTAGACATGAGCAGTCAAGCTGTTAGTCGGCGATTTCATTACTCTCTTTCACTGCTTCTTGGGTTTAAAAAAAAGTTAGTTGCATATCCTTTACAGGACATCACAGCCAGCCCCAGCATTTTTAGCTGTCTGTGATTTCTTGGCAAGTTTAGTAGTTTGCCATTGCTTTCCTGAACGATCAATACTCATACCATTTTATAAAAACCAACACAAAGCTGTCTGCTGCCAAATTGCCCGCAGCTGTGTTTCGAACGTAGTATGCAGTATTATAACCCCTACGCCACAGAACCATCTTGGGTACAAGACCAGAAATGTGAGCTCAACCATTCCCACAGCAGTCCTGATTTAAAAAAAAACCTTGAATATCTTTAACAAAAAGAAAGTTCATACAGGAAACCAGCTGTGGGAATATGAAATATTAGAGCTATTACAATTTTAAGACCTGAGTGCACATAGGAAATAGGTGGTCAGTCTTTCCTTCAATAGCGAGAGCTGGCGTTGAGTTCTAGCCCATCCATGATCATGCCATTGTCAGCATAGCATCCTAATCATTACACCAACTCGCCCGCTATAGCTATCCTGGTGAAGATAGTACATTTGCTACTCAACAATTGATTACCTGAGGCTTTTATATATTTTTTGTGAAGGATCATCAAGGTAGGTGTTTGTAGGTTTGATGTGATCATTATTAACGATTTTAAACTTGTTGTCTTTGTTGTCAGGGCTTTGTGAAGATTGCCAGGTGGAGTGACTTGAACTACTGGGCACTGAAATCCTCCACAGAGAAGACACACAGAACAGTGCACAAGTATATCAGGGAGTACCAGGTTGGTATGACCACAAACTGAACTGAATTGTAGTTTTGTATATTTTATATTTGTATGCCTTTATACACATATATTCCCAGAGAAAGAGAATTAGAGTAGATTTATGTTAATCTTATTACACTCTTGCTTTAGTTTTAACCTCTGGATCCAACAACATGATATATTAGTATGTGTGTGTAAATATTTTATTGACTTGGCAGTTCACAGAAAACTAACATTGGAACAAGCTTTTTGGTATGTGCTCAGTAATAGACGGGCTGATTGTAGCTGTTCTGAAAGTGACATAAAAATTGATTATGATGATAAAATGCAAGAACTGGATTGTTGTTTAACTAGATCTAGGACGTCTGGCCACTCAGGAGAGTTGGGAGATGAGGCTGTGGTACAAGATATGGAAGGGGTTCAAGAAGTCTCTGTGAATGACTGGTACAATAAATACCAATGTTGGAGAAGATCACATCAGTCAGTCTTAGCTGGAATAATTAAAACTGACCACAGAGTATTGAAGCAGTGATCAGATTTACTCATATGGCTATGTTAAGTGTGATGTTTCTACAGATGCCCATGGGAATTGGGTTATACTGCTTGGAGAGCCATGTTTTAGTGTGACTTTATTTTTAACAGGAGCCCGGAGCAATTGGGCTATACTGGCTGTAGAGCCAAGTACTAAGTGTGACTTTTGTACAGGACCCTAGGAAAATTAGGTTGTACTGTTGAGCCAGGAATTGTGTGACTTGTGTACAAGATTCCAGACAAATTTCAGGATTCTGGTTGGAAAGCCTGGTGTTTAGTGTGACTTTTGTACAGGAGCCCAGGAGAATTTGATTATACTTGTTGGAAAACCAGATATTCAATGTGAACAGGAACCCAGGCAAAATGAGTTATAATGGCTAGAGAAGCAGAGTTCACAGTTAAGATTCTTGTTCAATGTTTTCACCAGGCTGTTTTGCGTCAACCAGCCAAGAGCATGCTGGGAGACAAGGGAGATGATCTGGTAGTGCAAGCAGTGAAGCAGGTGTCAGGTTTTCCCTTGGAAGAACAGTTCACATTGTTCACACAGTGTGTCACAGACAGTTTGACGTCTGCTCAAGTAGAGGTGAGTACAGTGTGTCTATACATTCTTTGGTTGTTTTCTTTATTAGATTTTTTAATGAACTTGTATCAGTGTTTGTTTATTGTCTGTGCGCTCACAAATACTAGCTGTACAAATACTTTTGTTACTTGTCATTGTCTTCTAAGAAAGAGTAGCAATTGCAGTGATGTATCTAACTGGGCAAGCCAACCCTGGTGTTTTCTTTTGGGGAAGGGGGGGGGGGGGGGGGGGGGGGGGGGGGGGGGGGGGGGGGGGGGGGGGGGGTTGGCTGGCTGGATTGATAACATGTTTTAAGCAATTTGACATTTGTGGAGGTTTGAATTCCTGTCAACTTCCAGAAATAAAAGTATGTATGCCGTATATAAAATAGTACTGTGTTAGTGCACCTGCTTACTGATGCAGTGGTCTGAGTTTAATCTCTAGCAGAGGCAGGATTCTGTTTTCCCACTCATCCAAGCTCATAAAAAAAGGATACTAACATAATTGTTTTTAAGAAAGGAAGGCAGTGAGGAAAGGAAGGCCATGAAGAGGGGAAGGCTGTGGGGAGGGGAAGGGCATGAAGAAGGGAATGCAATATGAAGGGAAATGCCTACTAGTTTTCTTCTTAAGAAAACATTTAAATGAAAGGGGGTTAAAATTAATTATAAAATTAATTTAACAAAACCGTATAATCTGCTTATATGCCCTGACACGTGAACATCATACAGATTATGGTTTCACTTTTCATTTGGCCATGTGAGTGAGCATGAATGTGTGGGTTAAGTAAATATGTAAAACAAAGGTGTATGACCAGAAATGTTTAATGTCTGTAACCTTAACATGTTTTAAGAAGCCTTTAAACAATGTGGACGTTTCTTGTTTAAGGAATCTTGTATGTTCAAGTTGCCGTCTGCCGTTAGCAGTGATGTCCCCTTACTGTTCCGAATGCCTAGCCTCTTCAAGAAGATGAAGAAACATCTGGTCAAATGTGTTGCTGAAACCGGACATGCAAAGAGGATAATTGTGTTTGATGATTTTACAGGTGAGTTTGTTGACAAACATTTCAGGTGATGACAGTTTGAGAGTCCCTGATAAACTTATTTACTAATATAACTAGAGTCTCTCTAGTGGGGAACTTGGCTTGGTGTGCAATGGGAAGACTCTTATAAGCACGGATGGGCACATCGCTAAGGGGTAGCTAGGGGTGGTCGTCCTATGACAAAGTTCTAGGGAACGTAAGTTAGTTGTGACCATACTTCCATACTGTAAGGTCGCACGAAGCTTATGGATATCACCTAGAGTGGGAGATGACCTCTGTGTAACTACATTTCGATTGATTATACTCAAGAATTATGATCTTGTTAAATGAAACATCAAATAAACAACGAGTTAAACTACAGACGGAGTTAGATTGTCAGCTATCTTTATCGTCCGCCTGAATAACATCGCCTCATCCTGCATCTGTTACACTAACACTTGTATTTAACTGGTTGAGTTGTGGTTTAATAAGTTGATTTAAGTATAACACATGTCAGACCAAAGGAGCGGCTTGGCGAGTGGCTGGAATGTCATGCTCCTATTTAAGAGACTCGGGTTTGAATCCTCAGTAAGGTGATGGATTATTTTTTCTGTCCAGGGGGGAAAAAAAAAGAAAACCTGTAACCAGCACAATTTGCGGTGACTGCACTAGCCAGGCAGCCTTAATTCCTCAGCTCAAGACCTCCCTGTCCTACACTGCAAGGTACTATAGGCAGTAGATGGCAGTTTGACAGACAGTATGTCAGACCTGCTTTTCTTAGTCTTCAATTACCAGTTACCTACAAAGCATTAGATTTGTCTTTCCCTTAGCCTAGTCCCTGTTCTTCAGCCTATTTTGGAGATTCTGCCAGTTTGTACATCTACCACGTCTTTTACTTTGTCCATATTGTGCTTTAATAAAGAACCCTAAGGTGAGAACAGTGCATGGCTCAGTAGCTGCTGTGTTGTTCCATAAAATGTGTACTACAGTTATAGAGTCTGTCACTTTGTCTGTTTGTCACTCAGTTTTCAAATTTATTTCTTCTCATAACGTATGAAAACTGGCTGTCTAAATCTAAGTTCAAATAAATTTATATTTTTCATTTGTTTCTTGATGAACTCTCTCATTTGTTTTTCTGTCGATCCATAGTATTCTTTTGCATTTTCCTCATAATCTATGTTTCCACAGCCATTAGATGTATCTCAGCTTGACTGTTAATTGTTAATGTTTCACATGTATACAACAGCATGGGTTCTATATGGCATTTACAAGCTTCCAAACAGATTAGAGATCACAGAGGGAGCAAACCTAGTCCAAAAGTGCTGCACAGAAGCCAATTCAGCCTAAGCATATGATTATCACATCTTTGCTGTTTAACCAATGTTCTTTTCAGGATGTATTAGGGGGAAGAAGTGGAGCATATTGAAGTATACAGAATGTGATCAGAAATATGTAGAATGTGGTTAGAAATCTGTAGGAATATAGTCAGAAATATGTAGGAATATAGTCAGAAGTGCATAGAATGTGGTCAGAAATATGTTGAATATAATAATAAATATATATGAATGTAATAAGAAATATGTTGAATATAGCCAGAAATACGTAGGAATATAGTCAGAAATATGTAGGAATATAGACAGAAATATGTAGGAATATAGTCAGAAATATATAGAATGTGGTCAGAAATATGTTGAATATAATAATAAATATATAAGAATGTAGTAAGAAATATATTGAATATACTCAGAAATATATAGAATGTGGTCATACATATGTTGAATATAGTCATAAATGTATAGATTGTGGTCTGAAATAAATAGACTGTTGTCAGAAATATGCAAAATATAGTCAGAAGTATATAGAAAGTGGTCAGTCGTATATACAATGTTTTACACAATTGAAAGCAAAGATAAGCATTGTTATGTTTGTCTACAACTGATCACTGTACATTCCAGGTGAACTTATTCAAGAAATACACGAGTTGCAAGGACTCCAGGTTGATATGGTAACTTGATATTTATTCTTGTGTGTTGATTCTGATCCTCTGGGTAGAGAAATAGCATGCATATCTGCAGAATTAACAGCTGGATTCCCCATTATGACATGTTACTCATCTTGGTTTAGCAAATGAACTTTTATACCTTTCCATATTTTTAATCAGATGCTGTTGGCTTTTCTACTTTTTACAATTAGAGAAATTTCATTACAAAACCTAATCATTAGTATTGCTATAATCATTGTGTCAATAGTGTTGTCACTATTATTGTATCGTTAGTATTGCCATAAGCATTGTTTAATTAGTTCTGTCACAATTGTTATATCCTTAATATTCTGTAATCATTGTTGTGCGCTGTTACAATCATTGTATCATTGGTATTGTAAAAATCATTGCCTTACTAGTACTTTCACAGCCATTGCATCATAAATATTGACATAATCTTTGTTTTATTAGTGTTGTCATAATCATTATATCATTTGCATTGCCATAATCATTGTATTGTTAGTATTGCCATAATCATTGTTTAATCAGAGCTGTCACAATTATTATATCATTAGTGTTGGTATAATCATTGTTTCATTAGTGCTACTACAATTATTGTATCATTAGTAATGTCATTGTATCATTAGTAATGACAACATTATTGTATAAGTACTGTCACAACCATTGTCTCATTAGTGCTGTCACAATTATTGTATCATTAGTAATGCCAACATCATTGTATAAGTAGTACTGTCACAACCATTGTCTCATTAGTCCTGTCACAATTATTATATCATTAGTAATGCCAACATCATATAAGTAGTACTGTCACAACCATTGTATCATTAGTGTTCTCATAATCTGTGCATTATGTGACTTTATTATAATTTTAGAGTGCAGAGAAAGACAAACAGAAGTCTCAAGCCAAATCCTTCAATCTGATGAAACGTAAAAGTTTAGCAGACTTATTCAAGTGCTTGTCTGAAATTGGTAAGTGAACTGTATCAATGAATACAAGCTCAGTTGTTGATTTCTGGCTAGCATTTGTCTTTAATATATGTATCATATGTATGAAAATTAATTGGACAGCCAAAAAGGGCAATCAAGACATTTTAAGGAAAGCTGAGTCACGAAGACATCTTTTCACAAACATCAGACAGAGGCACTCACTCAAGAATTGATTCGCTCAGATGCACGAAACTCCATGGCACTGGCAAAATCTTGAGAAGAAACTCCTGGTTTACATACTGGCGCACAAGTTACATGCAAGAGATGAAATTATCCATCTCCTATATGAGAAAAGAAGCGGTCACAACATAACTGTCCGCCGCCATATTGACCGCCATATTCCAGTCTGGTGCCTTTTGCTTTGACCACGAGTAGCCTGACTATGGAAGTCATGGCAGTAAGTAAAGCAATAACATGACTCGAGACACATACATTTACTCGGGCATGTGTCCTTAGGACTCGATGAGTATGCTCAGAAAGATAGAGATGGGGTGGGTCCAAAAAGAGTGGTTGCTGTCTCTGGAGCGTCTCGGATGGCAAAGATTAGTTTCATTTTCATGCCAGGGCATGCGGGTGTACAAGGAAATTAGCAGGCTGGCAGGCTTGCAGGTAAGGCTACTGTGGAAGGCGGACGAGCCATGGACCAGGCAGCCATTCTGAATGCTCTACGAGAAGTAAGTTGTTTATGAGAACCAAGTGATGACTGTGATGAGATGAGATGAGTGATGACTGTGAATCTACAACCATGGTCAGGCTGCAAGAACAGCAAGTTAAAAGAGGTGTGGCCAAATAAGAACACTAAGCAGGAAGCCAAAGATGAAGAAACCAACACAGAACCGGTGTCATGAGCCGCTACACGCTGCGGGATTTGCTGAGTAGGGGATCCGAGCACTTATGGACTGAATGGTTTGATGTACAATGAGGATGATCTGTCGACTAACTAACAAACTAGAAAGAGGCAGTCATTGGTTTTTGGGGAAAGTTATGAGAAGACACAAACTGGAACATATTGTGACAGTTGGAAAGATTTGTGGTAAAAGAGATAGAGGAAGGCAGATCGATCCATGACGTCAGAGAGGCATGATCGCCCATGCCAGCCTGCAAGGCACTGGATGATGGATGCTCATATGTATGGCATGGCCGTGGGGCTTAATTTGCTTCAGCTTAAACTTCTTGTCTGATGACCACAGGGTCATGGGTTTAATCTACACACTGGTCAGTCAGTTGGGCTTCTTGTTAAGAAAGCAATGGCAAACTACTGAATGTAAAATTGCCTAGTAAATCGGGTTCTGGTTGGTCGCAACGTCTTGCAAAGGACATGCAACATTTTATAATCATATGGCGAGTACACAGTGGTCAAATGTTTTTAAAAAATTGACCTGGATCAACCCAGCCTAAAATGGGGACCAGGAAAAGCCTAAGGAAGTAAAGGCAGCTGGCTTATTATTGACCACATCACTAATCAAATGAATGATTGGCCTGTACAAATATGGGGCTTAGTACCATATACCCAATAGACTTCTTGGTATGTAGAAGGCTCCTTTACTTAACTCTATATGTGTCATGCAAGTTGAGTTTCCTAATATTTTCCCCTTAGAAGATGCTAAAGAGTATTATTCCTTAATGTGTTCAGCGAACAAAAGTATAATAATTCCTTAATGTCACTTAACATTAACTTTGCATGTGCCATAAGCGCATTAACTGTGTTTTTATTTTTTTTTTTCCCTCGCCATTCCTTTTCCTGCCAGTTTAATTGGAAATTCCAACTTCTTTATAATAATCACTAGGACTTCATTTTATGTACAGGTTCATAAATTGGCAATCATTAACTGTGAAATAAAACTGCAGCATGCTATCAACATGTTCCACTGTTAATTTGGTCTGTTTCTTCTTGTGTTCCGCAGGACTGTCGTATCGCAAGGGAGTCTCAGGGAAAGCTGGCCGAGGTTTCCGCGATGCACTGGAACTTCCCCCTTTGAATCTGCAGGCTCACCCAGAGTAAATTTCTCTTTAAAAAAAAAAAAAAATTGGCATTATTTTACATTTATCATGAGAAAGCTGTTCTGAATATGTTCATTTAGTGGTTTTATACAATTATGCAATTTGTAATCTTGCATACAATGTTTTTGAAACACAGCTGCAGGCGATTTGGAAGCAGATCCTCTTGCTTTAGTTTCCCCATACAAAGGTATGAGTGCCGGTCGTTCAGAAAGCAATGGCAAACTGCTGAAAGTAAATTTGCCACGAATTCACGAACAGCCAAAAAGTACTGGGGTTGACTGCAACATCCTGTAAAGGAAATGCAACTAACTTTTATACCATGTGAATGCTGTCTGTAGCAGATTCTCAGCTAGATTCAGATTAGTTGATATCTTCATCATTGTTCAGTTGCAGTGGTTCTCCAGTAATTTTCTTTCTCTTTAAAAAAAAAACAACATTTTTTTTACATTCATCATAAGAAAGCATCTGTTCTGGATATGCTCTTTTCATGATTTTATAAAATGTGAATGTTTTCTGTAGCAGATTCTTAGCCAATTTCACATTAGTAATTTTCTGTCTCCTGCCAAGGTTGTTCAGTCTAGCAGTCTGTTTTCCATCTGTTTGTTGGTGTTCTCTTCTTCCTTCCTTCCACCTTTCCACCTTTTTCCTTCTCCTTCTTCTTCCTTTACATCTCCTCCTTCAGTGTAGTGGCTGATCATTTCAGCTTCAGACTGGCCTTCAGCTCATCAAATTCATGCACTCTTACATCCCTCCTTGTTTTAACCCCGCATAACAAAACAGGATATAATATTTCTCTGAATCATTAATATTTTATTACTTCACCCACAATAAATGAGCTTTTATGTGCAGACAATCAGTGCCTGTTTTATAGCGATGAGGACAGACTGCAAAATCTGAATTCAACATGTAGCAAATATAATATGCTAAAACTGAAATAATGCAAGTTAGCAGATCTCCTGGTCCACTAAATATACAGATAAATAGCACATTTCTGAAACAAGTTAAAGAATTCACATATCTTGAAAGTTAGTTAGTTAGTTAGTTAGTCGTAGTTCCAACCTCATAGCAACGGGTTGTCCCCATTATGCTCCGTTCCTGTGCCAGTGAATATCGCACAAAACGTATGACTTGTATGACATGCAGGTCATCAACGTGATGTAACCCTCTCGCATTCCGTCATACCTGCTCACGCTACCCTACTTAAATATGGCTATCATTAAGGTCAAACATGTCACTTGCCCTCTCTCATATTCACAGAATTATTGTCACTTACATTACTCACACCAGAAACGTGGGGTGTTGTCTATTGTGTAACCTTTTGGTGACTCTTCCACTTAGATGTCGCCCATCGGATGTTGCATCGTTTCCTCAGCTCGCTTCTCAAAGATCGTATCATCCAGATAACTCCCTGCCGTCGTTCCTTTCTTGAACATCTTCTTCGTCCAACCATGTGATCACGCACTATCTTACTTGTTTATCTTGCCACCTGCAATATTAATAACAACAAGTGACTTATTTATGTTTAAACAGTTGTTTTCATACATGTGGTGTTTCAAAAGTAAGTTACAGTCATAATAAAGTAACATTATATTTAGACATTATAATCTTGAAAGTATGATCACAAAAGATGGCAGAATATAACAGAAATTGAAATCAGATGTCAAAAAGGTAGTGTGCTTTTATATCAACTATCACCCATAATGAAACATTCAAATGTATCTATATCCACAAAACGACAGATAATAAATAGCATATTCACACCAACCCTATGTTACCAATGTCAAACTTGGACTTTATCCAGAATCAATCACACTTATGCCAAATCAACACCTGTGAGATGAGATGCTTGAGGAGAGCTGCCAACTTAACTATCTGAGACCGGATAAGAAATGATGTTATCAGACAGACAGTGGGATCAACACCTTGTGCCACATATATTACAAGACAAAAGATCAAATGGTTTAGCCATCTCATTAGAATGCAACATCATCAACTACCAGCAATGCCCAACATAAAAGAAGATCTGCTACAAGAGCAGGAGGACGTCCAGAAGAAAATGTATTGATGACATCATAGACATTGTACAATCACATGGAGTGACATTATCCAGTACCACACATCTGGGGCTGGAGCGCCAACTATTCCTCCCCTCGACACTTGACAGCAAAAGTGGAAGATGATGAAGAATGTATCATAATTATTTACATATATTATCAGACGTAGTTATTGATATATACATTCTGCAGTTTGATGATGAGCTGATTTTTTCAGGCTGCCCGTGTCAAAGTTGTGGAGTGGCTGTGAAACCTACTTCTACCGTTGTATATCTCGCTATGCTCAGTTCTCAGCGGCGGTTGTGTCACCATCTAAGGTAATGTTGTGTTGTAGTGTCAGATGACCAGATCTTCTGAACTCTTTCTCTGTCTCGCTTTATCTTTGTCTCCGTGTGTTCCTGTCTGTCAGTACATAATTAGTACTGATTATATCATTGTTAGTATTATGTGGGAAGGCAGAGTAATCTAGACGAATGGCATTCAACTCAGGAAGACAATGTATGAATCAAGCTGTTGATTTTACTTCAGGAAAACAAGGATGTTATACACCATGCTGATCCTGTCGTTGTGGATAAGATGTCTAGACTTCTCAGATAAGAGCAGAATAATAGACAGACCCATGTGCATGTTTGGTGTTTTTAAAATTCCTAATTATCACCCAGTTGTTTGTCTTATGCAGGGCTTCAGAGCCATAAGTCTTTAAAAATGTCTCTGCATCATTAGTCAGATGTCTGCCTTTGTTGCTGCCATATGTAAAGCATTTACACATCCTGAAACCATCTAAATGCTCACTTGCTCTCTCTCTTGCTCTCTCTCTCTCTCTCTTTTTTTTTCTTTCTCTCTCCACACCCTTCCCTTCCCTCATTGTCCTCTCTCTCTCTCTCTCTCTCTCTCTCTCTCTCTCTCTCTCTCTCTCTCTCTCTCTCTCTCTCTCTCTCTCTCTCTCTCTCTCTCTCTCTCTCTCTCTCTCTCTCTCTCTCTCTCTCTCTCTCTCTCTCTCTCTCTCTCTCTCTCTCTCTCTCTCTCTCTCTCTTTCTCTCTCTCATCTCTCTCTCCCTATTCCCTGAAATTCTCTTTCTTCCTCTTCCACCCTCTTCCTTCTTCTCTCTGTCTCCTCCTCATCTCTTGGCCCATTATAATACATTCATTCTTTTTCTGGTGCTCGTTATCTGCTATTGGATCGTAGTCCCTCAGACACTCACTCCAAGCTGTTCTATCCTTTGCTATCTACTGCAGCTTGTTCCATGACCTCTGTACATGTTTTAAGGTCGCCCTCTATTTCATTTGCTGTCGTGAGTCCCAGTGAAAGGAATTTCTAGTAACACTTTTCGCTGATTTTCTCATTATGCGTCCCAAATAGCATTAAGTATATTATTTCCATCACCTCTTTATTCACTTGAATCTGTCATATTCTTTCCCTTGGCTCCAAGTAAGTGATTCTGTCAGACATTTTAGCCCTCTATTCTGCGCAGGCACCAATGAATGGATGTTTGTAGTTTATTAAATACACAATGTGTTGACATTCCCACATTTCTACTTTTTTCAGGAGCTAACCATGGCAGACATTGAGAGGATCCGAGGGTTCATAGAACATTTCTGTCAGCTGTATATAGAACAGCGAGACAGATTGTCCTCTCTGACATCCAGCTTCCTGTCATTGAAGTGAGTGCTCACATTGTTGTTTAGTAGTACAGACCTACTACTATTTATATTTCTTCTTCATCTCCTCCTTTCATCTTCTCATCCCCTGCTTCCTCCTCTTTTTCCTTATATTCTTTTTTTTTCCATTCTGCGTCTTCACCCTCTTCCTCCTCCTCCATAATTTTATTCATTGTCTCCGGCTCTGTGGCGAAGGGGTTACGGAAGCAATTCATAGTTCCAAATACCTCGTTATAAACATGGCTGCTGGCAATTTGTCAGCAAACCACCTTGTTTTGGGTTTTTATAAAAATGCTATGAGTGCCAGTTGTTCAGAAAGCAATGGTAAACTTGCCAAGAAATCAACGAAGCCAAAAATGCTGGAGTTGACTTAAAGTCTTGTAAAGGATATGCAAGTAAGTAACTCCTTCTTACCCTCTTGTTCCTTCTTCCTAACGTTTACCCATTAACTATATGATTACAAATATATTCTTGTACAATTAATTTGTTTTTACACGTTTCAGCCATTTGTAAAATTTCAATTGTGGTCTTTCAATTGTCAACACATTTTTAATGTGATTTTATGATATGTAAATGATATGAATGAGTGAGTAATTAATTTATATAGGTAAATTAAGTATGACATTATCAGAGATTTAGTCAATAAGTTAATACTGTTTTTATCTGTAGTGTTGTTATCTGGCCACACTAGATGACTTTTGTAGCTCTTGTTTGGAACCATAGGATAAGAGGTTTCAGAAAGCATGTTTTAGTGTGTCTTAGTTGGTGCATTTGTGAAAAATGTGGTCTGCAGTACTGCAGAACTGAGCCAGTCACCACTTTGATTTGCATTGACATAAATATATTCAGTTTAAAAGCAATTAATTAATTACTGACTATTGATTTGCTCAAAGGAAAAGAAATATGAACTAAATATATACAGATTACATACCACCACTTGTTCCATAACTCACGTCATAATCTAATATTTAGAAATAAAAAACAAAATTACCCCCCAAAAAATAATAGGAAGAAAACTTACAAATTGCTGTTATATGTTACAGTAAAACCCGATATGTAGATGCTCATCAGACATAACGGAATTATTTGTTACTCAACTTGTTAAAATGCAGTATGCATAGATCTGGTGTGAAAGACTACTTGTCCCTACTGTTGTAATAACAGAACACATTTATGCAGAGATGAATAGAGCTGTTTAATCTGAAACAAGGAAAGTATAGTTGGAAACAGAAATAAAAATAAACAAGCAAATTAATTAACACAATTTAAACATAAAATAACAAAAACCATTAAATTAAACTACTGAAACTCGTAGATATTGAAAACATTAAACAAATGTTCAGTTGTCTTAATTTAAGAAATAAACGCATACATTTAATTTAGACTAACCTTATACCTCTTTTACCACTCCCACAAAACTATATTTATAGGTTTAGAAGAAATACTATTTTCATGCCCCAGAAACAAATAAACATGCATTTAGTTTCATTGTTACTGAACTTTAACCCACAGTATGTTTCTCTTACCAGTAAAATGCTGATGTCCGTGAGGTCACTGGAGAAATCATCTCCCTGCAGTATACCACCACAATCAGAGAGTCAGTCGTGGCTGGTGAGATTTTTGTGTTTCACGTTTAACTTTTCATTGTTATCTCATTTTATTGTATTCCTGTATTATCTGGGAACCTGTGGTAGCCTGGTGGCTAGGTGCTTGCCTGATTAAGACAAGAAGGTAGCCCATATTCTTTTGTTATTTCATGAGAAGAGGAAATCTGGAGTATGTCTTCACAACGGGGGAAGTTGGAAGGGAGAAGCAGGAAGAAGACCATGAGAGAAGCTTCTGGACAGTTTGACATCATGTCATGGAGGAACAGTATCAGAAATAATTTGCAACACAAGAAACAGAAGCTGATGTAGTCATCCATATCGCTCCACAGATCTCAGTCTTCAGTATTCTGGATTAACTCTGCTGATAATATTCTTCCATGCTACTGTCTCAATCCATTCAGCATCATTTCACTTGGTCTGCCCCTGCTTCTCTTCCCATTGATCTTTCCCGTCGTCATGATGTTCTCCAGTGCCTTTCTTCTCATCATCTGACTATAGAAAGCTGTTTGTCTTTTTAAAAATTGTTGTTCTAGTTTCATTAGCCAAAAAATTGGCCTGGACTTCCAGTTTGACCTGGCCTAAAATTACTACCAGTAAAATGTTCAGGGAAGTAAAGGCGCTTGGCAGGATATTGACCTCATCACCCACCCATCCAGTGCCATTTGGTCTATAAATATTGACCCCATCACCCACCCATCCAGTGTCATTTGATCTATAAATATTGACCCCATCACCTACCCATCCAGTGTCATTTGATCTATAAATATTGACCCCCATCACCCACCCACCCAGTGCCATTTGATCTATAAATATTGACCCCATCACCCACCCATCCAGTGCCATTTGATCTATAAATATTGACACCATCACCCACCCACCCAGTGTCATTTGATCTATAAATATTGACCCCCATCACCCACCCATCCAGTGCCATTTGATCTATAAATATTGACCCCATCACCCACCCATCCAGTGCCATTTGATCTATAAATATTGACACCATCACCCACCCACCCAGTGTCATTTGATCTATAAATATTGACCCCCATCACCCACCCATCCAGTGCCATTTGATCTATAAATATTGACACCATCACCCACCCACCCAGTGCCATTTGGTCTATAAATATTGACACCGTCACCCACCTATCCAGTGCCATTTGATCTATAAATATTGACCCCATCACCCACCCATCCCGTGCCATTTGGTCTATAAATATTGACCCCATCACCCACCCATCCAGTGCCATTTGATCTATAAATATTGACCCCATCACCCACCCATCCAGTGCCATTTGGTCTATAAATATTGACCTCATCACCCACCCATTCAGTGCCATTTGGTCTATAAATATTGACCCCATCACCCACCCACCCAGTGCCATTTGATCTATAAATATTGACCTCATCACCCACCCATCCAGTGCCATTTGATCTATAAATATTGACCTCATCACCCACCCACCCAGTGCCATTTGGTCTATAAATATTGACCTCATCACCCACCCACCCAGTGCCATTTGGTCTATAAATATTGACCTCATCACCCACCCATCCAGTGCCATTTGATCTATAAATATTGACCTCATCACCCACCCACCCAGTGCCATTTGATCTATAAATATTGACCTCATCACCCACCCATCCAGTGCCATTTGATCTATAAATATTGACCCCATCACCCACCCACCCAGTGCCATTTGGTCTATAAATATTGACCTCATCACCCACCCATCCAGTGCCATTTGATCTATAAATATTGACCTCATCACCCACCCATTCAGTGCCATTTGGTCTATAAATATTGACACCATCACCCACCCACCCAGTGCCATTTGGTCTATAAATATTGACACCGTCACCCACCTATCCAGTGCCATTTGATCTATAAATATTGACCCCATCACCCACCCATCCCGTGCCATTTGGTCTATAAATATTGACCCCATCACCCACCCATCCAGTTCCATTTGATCTATAAATATTGACCCCATCACCCACCCATCCAGTGCCATTTGGTCTATAAATATTGACCTCATCACCCACCCATTCAGTGCCATTTGGTCTATAAATATAGGGCTAGCACCATATACTGATTAACCTTTAGGTGTGGAACAAGCCCTTTGTTTACTTTGTTACTTGTAATAAATGCAGATCAAATTAATAAACAACTCACGGATGAAAACACTGCGGATAATAAAAACACTCTTCACTGGTTTGTCCTTTGAAGATTTTAGTAGAAACAAAAACACTGATAACATTCATACTGCAATCAAAGATCATCATTATCATCATAATGCAGCAGGTCCTTGGGATTCTAAAACCTTTTCCGGAACATTTAAATTCAAAAGTCCTGATGTTCTTCATTATTGATTGTGAAATTACCCATGACTCACGCCTGCATGCTACCACTGAAAAGACCTATGCTCTAAACGGTTTGACTATACTTCCTTTGCAGGTGTTGTGTCATAGATTGCTAATACAGTGTAATCTCTACATGGCTATGGCCAGCCTACACCTGCCTTCCTTTGCAGGTGTTGTGTCATAGATTGCTAATACAGTGTAATCTCTACATGGCTATGGCCAGCCTACACCTGCCTTCCTTTGCAGGTGTTGTGTCATAGATTGCTAATACAGTGTAATCTCTACATGGCTATGGCCAGCCTACACCTGCCTTCCTTTGCTGGTGTTGTGTCATAGATTGCTAATACTGTGTAATCTCTACATGGCTATGGCCAGCCTACACCTGCCTTCCTTTGCTGGTGTTGTGTCATAGATTGCTAATACTGTGTAATCTCTACATGGCTATGGCCAGCCTACACCTGCCTTCCTCTGCTGGTGTTGTGTCATAGATTGCTAATTCTGTGTAATCTCTACATTGCTAAGGCTAGCCTACATCTGCCTTCTTTTGAACTGTTGTTGTTGCTTATGGAGTTTAGTATTCACAGTTTGTGTCATTTTCAATGTCTTCATTGTTGATTATGATGTTTATTTGGCGTATACTTTTGACATTATGTTCCATTTGTTTAGTTAAAATCTGTGCACTTATTTGCAGGCTCAGACAAAGCAGCTGACCACACAGCTCAGCGAAGGCATGCTGCAGTTCCAGCTTCTACTTGAGTCATGCCCCAGTGACCACCAGGAACTTTCTCTTGTGAATGTCCATCCATCCCCTCTCCCTAGCTCCAGACTCCCTCCCTCAGCATTGTGGAGTAGAGGAGATAGTGCTTGGACACAATGCTATGAAACACTTCAGGTAGCTGTTGTTTGACTTAATTTATGATGTTAATAAAGAATATATTTTGTTGTTATGGTAGATGATGTTGAGCTTGTTGCTAAGTATATACTTAATTGTTTTTCTTTTAATGGCATATTTATTAAGATCTAGATTTGCTGTACAGTATTCTTGGCAAACTTCTGCAATGACATTTCACAACACACACATAAATTCTACTTAGAATCATCACATGAAATATGTGTATCTTCTAATGTCATCTTAAACTAGTCACTGGAGACATGTGTATCTTGTCACTGTACCTAAACTAGTCCCTTGATACTTTCATATCTTGTGACTTCACAAACTAGTCACTGGAGATATGTGTATCTTGTCACTGTACCTAAACTAGCCCCTTGATACTTTCATATCTTGTGACTTCACAAACTAGTCACTGGAGATATTTGTATCTTGTCACTATACCTAAACTAGTCCCTTGATACTCTCATATCTTGTGACTTCGCAGAATAAGTAAGTAATAAACTAATATTTTGAATGAATTTGAAAAGCATCTCCAGTGTGAACCATAAGCTTGCCCTGAAATGTTTGGTGTTATCTTTGTGTTTACAACAGATGATGATAAAGAGCGTCAGAGATGAGCAGACTGTGATAGACAAGTTGTTGAATGAAAGCATCCTTGCCAGGTAAGCCTGTGCATCTTGCCACTGATTATTGTTTCCTGTTTTTGGCATTCGCTGGCAGGGAACTTCTGCATAGCCCCTACAAATGCTACTACTTCTACTGGTGCATTGGATTGATTTTTGTGTGTGGATTAGCTTACCCTGTTACCAGTGTCCCTCGCCATCAGCCAGGCTCCGACTTCTGAGGTGCTTGTAATTTATGTTCCCAAGTCAAGAGTGCCGCTCTCTATGGCCGAGGGGTTACACCAGTTTCTCCATAATCCCGTTTATCACACAGAGTTTCGTAGCGGGCGAGAACTGGGAGCGGTTCGTCCCCCGCTGGTGACTTGCGGGATAACTGAGCCGGCAGCTCAGAAAGCAAAGGCAAACTACTGAGCGTAATCTTGCCAAGAAATCAACAGACAGCTGAAAGATGCTGCTGTTGACAGCGATGTCCTGTAAAAGGATATGTGAATTAAAAAAAGTTAAGAGTGCGAAGTCAACATTTTAGTCCAACTGACTGGTGTAGGGTTGAACCCTGTACCTCAGCATCAGCACACCGGAAGTGTGTATGCTCTTATCCAGTCGGCCATGCTGAGCTAATTGTGATTCCTCTTCTCCTGCCCATATACCTTATTGGAGTTTAGCTCATCAAGTAACACCAAACAGTATATCAGCTTATGAATTATATTGAAACATCTCAGTTGATTGTTTATGAAGCAGGTTATTAGTCTGTTGTGGATATTTTGAAACAACAATCAAACTTATTATAAATATTGTGAAATATGTTTACTTTGTCTTTTATTTTGAGACACCTTGTAAAGTATTTTACCTAGCCAGTAACAGATATCTTGGAACAACTTATATGTGTTGTTTTACATATTTTGAAACAACTTTTCTAAGCTATGAATATTTTGCAACTGTCTGTCAAGTCATTTATAAATGTGTTCCAACAAGTTATCTGCTTTGGATATTTTGAAAGAGTTTGTTTAACCTGTGATGATAATTTCAGAAATCCACAGGATTTCCCCACAGTATTTTAACAAAAGGGTTGCCAATGGAAATCTATGCTTCACGATTGCTTACTTTCTGTTTCATAGGTCAGACCTGGAGACTGTGGCCAAAGTTCTGGATGCTTACAAATGCTTAACATCTCAGCTGGCTGAAGTATCATTCCACTTCACACAGAACATCCCAGGGGATAAATGCTGTCTGGTCTCAACCTTCAGCTATCTGTGCTCTGAAATTTCCTGCCTCCATGAGGGCTTCCACTTGTGGTATAACAAAATTCAGGCTAGAACACAAGTGGCAAGTTCTGAGATGGCAGCTGATGGGTCCATGCAGGACAGTCCTTCAGCAATAAGTGATGAGTTTTTGAGTAAAACTGAAACCTTTGTTGAGGCATTACTGCTGGGTGTTCAGAATGTAGTGAAGATGAGGCAGCTGTCAGTAGAGGATGCTGCCAAGGATGGTGATGCAGGGGAGAAGAGTGAAGACCTTGAAGGTAAAAGGCTATATTGTGTGGCTTTGTTAATGAACATGGAAGATTGTTGGTTGTCCAATGTCTTCATGGCTAAGGGCTTGCGAACGCGGTTTGTGAGCCCGTATACCCGGGTTCGAAACACAGCGGTGCTGGCTTTTTCGAAAAAAGGTATAGGTGCAGGTCGTTCAGAAAGCAATGCAAACTACTGAACGTAAAATTTTCCCACGAACAATGAAAATGCTGGGGTTGACTGCTACGTCCTGTGTAAGACATGCAACTAAAGAATATTGACTTCGGCTCCCAAATGAACCCAAATCCAAAATGGATACCAGGTAATGTCTTAGAATGTAAAGGCAGATGGTTTATATGTGACTATATCACCCATTGAATGCTTATTTATCTATACAATTATGGGCTAGCACCATATACCCAGAATGTCTCAAGGCATGTAAAAGGATCAGACAGAGAGAGAGGGTCAGTTAGTTGGTTGGTTGGTTGTTTTATTGGTTGTTTTGTTGGTTGGTTTGTTTTATTGGTTGTTTTGTTGGTTGGTTGGTTTTATTGGTTGTTTTGTTGGTTGGTTGGTTTTATTGGTTGTTTTGTTGGTTGGTTGGTTTTATTGGTTGTTTTGTTGGTTGGTTGGTTTTAGTCAGGCAGTCAGTTAGTGAGTTAGTTATTCAGTCAGTTAGTTAGTTAGTGAGTTAGTTATTCAGTCAGTTAGTTAGTTAATTTGTTGATTGTTTGGTTCAAGACATCTCAAATCAGGGATTGTGATGAGAAATAATTTCTTATTTTATATTTTATATAATTATACATAGTTTTAGTACCTATACCAGCGTGGCAGGGTTTTGAACATTTTCATCTGAGTGAGAAACGTTTGAGAAGCTCTGGTATAATTTGCCATGGCATGTGTATGCCTATGAATTCAGACACGCAGTGCCAGTCTCACCTGATGTTGACCTTTGTTACTTGTGTAGATGATCTGAAAGAAGCCCACCTGACCAAGCATCTGCTGGACTTGGAGAAGAATGTGATCACAAACCTCGGCTGTGACCAGGTAAGGCAGTATTCATGATGTTCTGTTTTATTTTTGTATGTGTATGAGTGTGTTCGCTTCCCTTAAACTCTAGCGCAAACTGTATGCGTGTGGTGCGTAGTACTTCTAGTAGTTGTCACTATTTGGGACTCTCCATCCGACTTCTGAGGTACTAGTAAATTACGATATATCAATATAATAACAATATATTAGTCCAACTGACTGGTGTAGCGGTTGAACCTGCTACTTCGGTATTAACACATGGGAAGTTTAATAGCAAGTTCTCCTATGCATTCGGCCATGCTGACCTGCATGTTGTTCTGTTAAATGTTGATTATGTGTATTTGTACGGTTATTATCATGATTTCAGACACATATTCTCATAGGCTTAGTATAGTGACAGAAAGACAGTATGCATCAGTGCATATAAACACACGAGGAGTAATGCATTGCAGCAAGAGTTTATAATATTGAAGGATTTGAATATTGTAGCAGGATTTGGAATTTTTGAGGGGATTCATGGCTGAGTAAAGTCAAGTCATCTGCCTCATACTGAGAAGGTTGTAGATAACTTTTTTGAACTCTGTAGTTCAGTTCATGAGTGGAACTTTTTTTGAGTCCACTAGGGATTATTGCCGGAGCTATGGAGTTTGTTCTCAGTGCGACACAGGTTGACCCAGACTTGCAAAAAGGGATGGTGGCTGATTTTGAGAATGTTCTTGAAGTTATCTAAATATAAAAATAATGATGACAGGAGCTGGTCATCACAGCTTATATCATGAAATTGTATGTATAACATTTCACAGTCCTACAGCACTATCTGCCAGGGGATTACTTTCATATTTGTTGAACGATTTAGGTCAAATGTTAAGTGTTTCAGAAATACACCCCACATCACGTGCCTTAATGCTAGTTTTTATATGTTGTTTTAGATTTTTATTTTCATTCTCTTTGTTTAGTGAACATATTTCTTATTTGTGTATCGTTTTGATGTTTTTATGTTGCTTTGATGAAGATCCCATGGCGGCATTGTTATTGCTTTTCTGTTTATTGTTTGTTTAAGATCTGTAGACTACTGGATTATGAAAGCTCGCTGGCTGTTACAGATGCACATGTGTGCAAGGTGATGGGGATGGGAGCTTCTTTGAAAATGTGTTAACAGTTAGTTTTTTGTATTATGACTGAATGGGCCTGAATTTTCCATTACACATATAATATATTTGTTATTGTTCACTCTCAGTTGATGTGCAATCATAGTAAAATAGTATTGATGTAACAAGTTTACAGGCATGCATTCATTACTGTGATTACGCTTTCTTCTTTAGATCACTGCCAAGCTTGAGGACCTGATATGCTACCTGTGTAGACAATCAGATGAAGCTTCTTCCAGCAGTGCTCAGACTGCCACTACAGCAGCAGAGAGTCTGACTGTTGACTGCCAGTCACTGCTGCAGTCTGTGCCCCTGGCTTCTGCTTTCAGCTCACTGGTGGAGAGTCAGCTGGGCCTGTCCGTGGCCCTGCACAGATCTATGGGCAAACTGCTGTCTGTATTACTTGCTGTGTTCACAGAGCTTTCACAGAAGGTACACTGTGATTTAAAAAACAAATGATTGTTGCTATTGTTACTATTAGTATGTACTTTGGTGGAGCCAAACACTGATGTTGTCTAAATAAGAGAATAGTAAACTAGTGTGTGCAAGATTATATGTTTGAAGACAACTATGTGCTTGACTATAAGAGTCAGAATTAGCAATAGTGGCATTAGAAATACTAAAGATACAACTCCTGGCATTCAGGTTGCAATCATATCATGGATTCTCTGCCCAGGGCATGCAGGTGTGCAGGACAATGAACAGGAAGATAGTTTGGCTGCTGTTGATCTCTGAGTGCAGAGCTACTTTACAATAAGGGAGATATATACACATACTTACATATATACACATATGGTGTTTGTCCATCAAGTATGATGATGATCATTAATTTCATGCAGTGAAAGGCCTATTTTGGCTCGAAATGTTCTTTGACAATATGGGCAAAGAATGCTTGACATTCCGGGAGGAGGATCTGCAGTGGCTTTTTTGTCCAGTCTTTTTTTTCACAGCTCTTGCAGTCCTGTTTGCTTCGCAAGTGACTACCCGTGCGTAATGATGTACACCATGAATTGAATTTTGGTTTTTGACAGCAGTCTCCCATGTGTCGTGATGAATTCCACATATATGCATATATACACATATATTTTAAAAAAAATAGAGAGAGAGAGAGAGATGTATACACATGTACAGAGAGATGGAGAGAGAGAGAGAGAGAGAGACTTTGCCTAACAAAGGCATGTGCATTATTCTGGGCGTAGTTCCTCATTAATATCTTTGTGACGATATAAACTAGCTCAACTTGACCTTTGCTTGATTTGGATATGTTTTTGTTGACATCTGAAGGTGTACAAAGAAGAAGATTAATCTTTGTAATATTCTGTAACTGCTGTTCTACACAATTTTCATAACCCTTTTTGAAATTTTAACCTAGCATGTTTTATCTCATGACACAGGGCTTTTGCATACCTCCAGAACTGAGTGAGGAGATGGTTGGAGAGGGTGCCACTGAGTTCAAGGACATTGAAGGTGGTGGCCTGGGTGAAGGGGAAGGGGCTAAGGATGTTAGTGACCAGATAGAGTCAGAAGACCAGGTATTGTCCTGTCTAAGATCTAGCTGCATTGTATCCTCCTACTGCTTCCACTCTTCCTCCTCTATTTCTTCTGCTTCTTATTGTCTTCCTCCTACCCCTCACCCTCCTTCTTCTTCTAGTCTTCCTTTTTCTTGGACTTCTTTGCTTTTTGAACATTGGATATAGAATACAGTTAATATGAAGAAACAAACTCTTATATATTTGTTTTTATGTGCAGACAGACACCTGTAGCTATATATTTTTGCCCTGAATAATTTGCCCTCTTCTTTGTATCAGCTGGAAGATGCACGACAACCAGGACAAGAGGACAAGACTGAAGACCCACAGGATCAGCCTGATATTCCATCAGAGGACAATGCTATTGAGATGTCAGATGATTTTGATGGAAAACTTCACAATAAGGATGGGACAGGTAAACAGTTAACACATTAGCTATGCGGTAAGGATGGGACAGGTAAACAGTTAACACATTAGCTATGCTGTAAGGGTGGAGCAGGTAAACAGTTAACACATTAGCTATGCTGTAAGGATGGGACAGGTAAACATTATCTTAAAATTATCTTAAACATACACATTAGCTATGATGTAAGGGTCTGTTATGCTGTATAAATGCCGGCTCTGTCATGGTGTTACAGACGCAATTCGTAATCTCACATACTGCGTTCGAAACACAGTTGTGGGCAATTTGGAAGCAGACTGTCTTGCATTGGTTTTCATACAATGGTATGAGTGCCGGTCGTTCAGAAAGCAGTGGCAAACTACTGAATGTAAACTTGCCCATTAATCACATACAGCCAAAGAATGCTGGAGTTGACTGCTACGTCCTGTAAAGGATATGTAACTGAAATATTCTGTACAAACAGTTACTGCAAATGTATACATAAAATTAGGACACTGGGTGGTGATTCATTCCTAAAATAAGGCAGAGTGGCTTGCCTCGCTTCGGAGGTCACGGGTAGCAAGCATCACCTGGATCTTTTCTCCTGGGCGTGCTGGGGAATGAACAGGCGGACAGATTGGCTGGCTCGGCAGAACTTGGTGGAGTATTGATGCATGACAAGGCAGACGTGGTTGCGGCCTTGTGGGAGCACGTGTACACCTCGGATGAGCAAATGGATCACCATGGTCTGGTTAGAATGAGGCAGCGAGGAGTGACGAGGGGATCTGGCCGACGCTCGACGCTCAGAGGAAAGGCGAGACGGACATATAATCAGATTGCTACTGGAACTATTAGTGTTGGAACTCTTCGCTGGTTGCTGAGGATGGGGATGGAGCGCTTATGGGAATGTCCCGAATGCTGTGATGTCGGTTCCTAAATCAATCAATTAATCAATCAAAATCCTAAAATAATGAGAATCTCACGGATAGCAACTGAAGATGAAGTGAGTGAGCAACAGCTACAAGCAGCAAATTCACTAAAACACATGATTACCTAGTTGAGAAAAGTACACTTGTCATTATTTTGACATTTTGAAAAAAAGGTTTTCATGATCTTGGACCTTGTGACAGCTAGAAAGACTGTGAGTGTTAGAAGGAGAAAATGGCAGAACAAATGTTGAATAACTTAAACATGCAATGGAAAGTGCAGTTTAATAAGATTATTGGGAACAGGTGCTTGTGCTGGTTGACATCAAGAAACTGTATTTCAACTATAGATATGCCTGTTATTTCTTATCAATTATTAAAAATCATTGTATCCATTTTATCTCATCTTTAAAACACATTTGCTCTTATTACGTTTGTCTGTGAGATCTCAGAATCTCAGAAGCAGTGGATTGCCGCATGTGTATTCTCTTGTTTATTATTATTTGTATTACTACTTATTTTTGTTATTGTTTACAGTATTGCTTTTGGACGTGTGTGTTACAATGTGCACATGGCTATTTGATTAGTAATTTAATATAAAAAGAAATTATTTTTGTTTTATATGATCATTGAAATATGTATGCTGTCGTGTTTATAACAGAAAAAGAAGACGACAATGAGAAAGATGCTAACGAAGACGAGGACATGGAGAAGCAGATGGGCGAGGCTGATGGAGAACAGAATGACCGCTTAGATGAAAGAATGTGGGGAAGTGATGAAGAAGAAGAAGATGAAAATGGCCAGGACGAGAAGGTAATGCATTCATTCTTAATAAGCATGTCATGAACTAATCACATCCCGGTATTGACAAGTGATATCAAACCTAACCTGGGACGCAGAGGTGTTTCCAAGGCACCAGGGCCAGGTTCTATACTGGCCAAGATCTACTAACACGTCCTAGTCGTGCGTCCTTGGCAACGGGGTCCTAGCTAACGTCATAGGATCGTTGATTCTTCCGAAGTCGGAGAACCACCAGTCTGCACACCAATAAGCCAAACATGGGACAACAGATGCTCGGGCAAACCTCAGTCCGGTATAACATCATACTGATGTTGGACAACAGGATGTCTTCATCTGACATACAGGACTTCACGCTGGAGTTCACAATCAGCGAACACCAGCAAGCAAGCAGACCTAACCTATTTTATTGTATAGTGAGGAGCGGCTGGCCGAGTTGCTAGAATGCCAAGTTCTCCTTCAGGAGACCCGGATTAGAATCCTTGGTACGGTGTGGATTTTTTTCTGTTGGGGAAAATAAAAGAAAAACCCTAACCTGCACAGTTTGTGGCGGCTGTACTAGCCAGGCAGCTTTCATTCCTCAGGCTCAGTATCCTGCTGTCCTCTACCTCAAGGTGCTATAGACAGTAGATGACACTGATGGTGAACCTTCAAACATGAATGAACCAGGAAGGCATGGAGGCAGCGAAGATGTGGTGTTATAGAGATGTGGAATACTGCAAATGCCTTGGACGACCAGAGTAATTAACTACTGCCTGGAAGAGGCAAATTGAAGTAGAAAATTGTTTACAACTATGAGAAATAGACAAAACAGTGTTCTTTGGTCATATACTAATGAGAGAGGCATGGAGGACGCTGATGACTGGGGAGGGAGTACAGCGGTTGAAGAAGCAGAGACAGTGTGAGAGAAGTGATGCTTATAATACATTTTGGGGGTGACATCTACAGAATTGATTCAATACACCAAAGACTAAGATCTATGTAGAGACGTGAATGCCAACACCATTTTGCAAGGCACATGATAGTGATGCTATATTGTCATCTAACATCTTTACATCTTTTAAAGAAAACTGATGGAATATCAAGAATGAAGATGACCATTCATTTCTTCCACCGGGGTTGAAAGTTTTGAGCTGTGTGTTCTAAGATGGCTGGTAAGGCCTATTTCGAGCCAAGATCTAACAAATACCACCATGTATGAAGCACACACCAGATGTCTTAATTTGACATTGAATGACAAAACAGGGATGAAGAAGGTGACATATATTTTCCCAGAATGTTGTCCCCATAAATCCCAGTTTGCTGGCATCATCATTTTTTGCAAGTTGTCTTGCACTTCCAGCAACTTATTCAGACTTTATGTGATGCTCTGTTCGTTGCTGTCCAGGATTGGCCTACTGTTTCTGTTCTTATCTGTAAAGGTTTTAATTACTTTTGTTCTTCATTATTTCTTTGACTTCTATAGTTTTCTAGTTATGCATAAAGAAGGTAGTCTGCTATAACTTTCCCTCTTGACATTGCCATACAGGCCAGTGACTATATTCATTGTCTCTAGAAATAAATTGCCTACCTAATTGGTGTCTGTTGATGATAGTTTTGGCTTCAAGTTTCATAGCGTCTTCTCTGTGCCTATGCAATGATATTTTCATTACACTTTTTAATCTGCCTGTGGTGTTCTCATTATACATATGTAAAATCAGATCTCTGCAGCTTCCACATAATACCTCACCAGTCAGCTTATTGTCCGTGATTTACTTTTGTTCATCACATTTGACTTGATATAGTTCTTTAGAGTTCATTTTTTCACCTAACAAGTTATATTGCACAAAATCCTCTTCATCTTGTGTAATGCTGTTTTAACTAGGGTTATTCTACATATTTTGACTTTTTTTTAGTACATCTTCCATCTGATGTTATAAAATTACCCAAATATTTAAATACATTGCCTTATTTCAGACTAGTTTTTAAATGTTATTGCTGATGTCATTTTGTTTTGTTTTCAACAATTTTGTTCCTTCTCACAGGACACAAAGGAGGACCAAGGTGGTGGTGGCATGGATAAACAGAAAGAAGAGATGGTAGCCAAAGATGATAACAAGAGTGCTTCAGAAGCTCCAGATGACACTGAAGATGATGTCCAAAAGGATACAGAGGAGAAGCAGCAGCAAAATGAGCTCATGGAAGATAATGTGAGTTGTGGTTGTACTTGTACAGAATATTCCATCTACCTCCACACAGTGGTCTTATGTTGAGTTGTGGTTGTACTTGTACAGAATATTCCATCTACCTCCACACATGGTCTTATGTTGAGTTGTGGTTGTACTTGTACAGAATATTCCATCTAAGGCACACAGTGGTCTTATGTTGAGTTATGGTTGTACTTTTACAGAATATTCCATCTACCTCCACACAGTGGTCTTATGTTGAGTTGTGGTTGTACTTGTACAGAATATTCCATCTGCCTCCACACAGTTGTCTTATGTTGAGTTGTGGTTGTACTTGTGCAGAATATTCCATCTAAGGCCACACAGTGGTCTTATGTTGAGTTGTAGTTGTACTTGTACAGAATATTCCATCTAAGGCACACAGTGGTCTTATGTTGAGTTGTGGTTGTACTTGTACAGAATATTCCATCTACAGCCACACAGTGGTCTTATTTTGAGTTGTGGTTGTACTTGTACAGAATATTCCATCTACAGCCACACAGTGGTCTTATGTTGAATTGTGGTTGTACTTGTACAGAATATTCGATCTACAGCCACACAGTGGTCTTATGTTGAGTTGTGGTTGTACTTGTACAGAATATTCCATCTACAGCCACACAGTGGTCTTATGTTGAGTTGTGGTTGTACTTGTACAGAATATTCCATCTACAGCCACACAGTGGTCTTATGTTGAGTTGTGGTTGTACTTGTGCAGAATATTCCATCTAAGGCCACACAGTGGTCTTATGTTGAGTTGTGGTTGTACTTGTACAGAATATTCCATCTGCCTCCACACAGTGGTCTTATGTTGAGTTGTGGTTGTACTTGTGCAGAATATTCCATCTAAGGCCACACAGTGGTCTTATGTTGAGTTGTAGTTGTACTTGTACAGAATATTCCATCTAAGGCACACAGTGGTTTTATGTTGAGTTGTGGTTGTACTTGTACAGAATATTCCATCTACAGCCACACAGTGGTCTTATTTTGAGTTGTGGTTGTACTTGTACAGAATATTCCATCTACAGCCACACAGTGGTCTTATGTTGAATTGTGGTTGTACTTGTACAGAATATTCGATCTACAGCAACACAGTGGTCTTATGTTGAGTTGTGGTTGTACTTGTACAGAATATTCCATCTACAGCCACACAGTGGTCTTATGTTGAGTTGTGGTTGTACTTGTACAGAATATTCCATCTACAGCCACACAGTGGTCTTATGTTGAGTTGTGGTTGTACCTTGTGCAGAATATTCCATCTAAGGCCACACAGTGGTCTTATGTTGAGTGTGGTTGTACTTGTACAGAATATTCCATCTGCCTCCACACAGTGGTCTTATTGTTGAGTTGTGGTTGTACTTGTGCAGAATATTCCATCTAAGGCCACACAGTGGGTCTTATGTTGAGTTGTAGTTGTACTTGTACAGAATATTCCATTAAGGCACACAGTGGTCTTATGTTGAGTTGTGGTTGTACTTGTACAGAATATTCCATCTACAGCCACACAGTGGTCTTATGTTGAGTTGTGGGTCCTGTAGCTATTGTACAGAATATTCCATCTACAGCCACACAGTGGTCTTATGTTGAATTGTGGTTGTACTTGTACAGAATATTCGATCTA
This sequence comes from Cepaea nemoralis, assembly GCA_014155875.1. Lineage (NCBI taxonomy): Eukaryota > Metazoa > Mollusca > Gastropoda > Stylommatophora > Helicidae > Cepaea > Cepaea nemoralis. The sequence continues at coordinate 441,753 of JACEFZ010028233.1, forward strand.
CAGCCACACAGTGTCTTATGTTGAGTGAGTGGTTGTACTTGTACAGAATATACCATCTACAGCCACACAGGGTCTTATGTTGAGTTGTGGTTGTACTTTACAGAATATTCCATCTACAGCCACACAGTGGTCTTATGGTGAATTGTGGTTGTACTTGTACAGAATATTCGATCTACAGCCACACAGTGGTCTTATGTTGAGTTGTGGTTGTACTTGTACAGAATATACCATCTACAGCCACACAGTGGTCTTATGTTGAGTTGTGGTTGTACTTGTACAGAATATTCCATCTACAGCCACACAGTGGTCTTATGTTGAATTGTGGTTGTACTTGTACAGAATATTCGATCTACAGCCACACAGTGGTCTTATGTTGAGTTGTGGTTGTACTTGTACAGAATATACCATCTACAGCCACACAGTGGTCTTATGTTGAGTTGTGGTTGTACTTGTACAGAATATTCCATCTAAGGCCACACAGTGGTCTTATGTTGAGTTGTGGTTGTACTTGTACAGAATATACCATCTACAGCCACACAGTGGTCTTATGTTGAGTTGTGGTTGTACTTGTACAGAATATTCCATCTAAGGCCACACAGTGGTCTTATGTTGAGTTGTAGTTGTACTTGTACAGAATATTCCATCAACCGCCACACATGGTCTTATGTTGAGTTGTGGTTGTACTTGTACAGAATATTCCATCTAAGGCACACAGTGGTCTTATGTTGAGTTGTGGTTGTACTTGTACAGAATATTCCATCTAAGGCACACAGTGGTCTTATGTTGAGTTGTGGTTGTACTTGTACAGAATATTCCATCTACAGCCACACAGTGGTCTTATTTTGAGTTGTGGTTGTACTTGTACAGAATATTCCATCTACAGCCACACAGTGGTCTTATGTTGAGTTGTGGTTGTACTTGTACAGAATATTCCATCTACAGCCACACAGTGGTCTTATGTTGAGGCTATGATTTTCCCATGTCTTACTGAATCACCTTTTTAAAACTTATGTCCAGCAAAGGGAAGTTATGACAGGGAGCTATAGTTAGCAATTTCAGAATTATCGCCCTTTTTTTTAGCTCTTCACTTTTTTTTGTGTAATTTTGCGAACTTTTTCCTGCGTCCTCGAACGATCACTTCCGGTTTGACATGGACTGCTAAAAGAACAAAAAAAACGAAAGCAGTGTGGTACGATCAAAGGGGAAGTTATTCTCATATATTTAGAAGTGGTTTTGCTAGCTAACCGCCAAGTTATTATATAAAAAAAAACGATTTATTTGGATTATATTTGGTTCTTTTCACGATTAGTAAGGTAATTTGTTTTATAACTCATGTAATTGAACATTCCCAGCATATTTTCTTCCATATTTGAATTCCCCGTTCAATTTTACATAAATATGAAGATTTTCAGCATTCCAGGTGTTTGCAGACGTTCAGGACAAAATATTTAGTGACATGGCCACGGCCGGCCGTCATACTCCGATTGCGGCGCCGATACAATAAACTATATAGCGGACCTGTATTTATTTACAATTAGAACTGGTAATTTAAGTACGGCCGGCTCCATGGCTGAGGGGTTAGCAGCTTTCTCCGCTAACCCCGAATACTCTCGTCACGTGACGCGACAAGAATTAGCAGTGGTTCGAATCGCAAAAGTGACTTATGAGAGTATGGAGCCGGTCGCTCAGAAAGTCGTGGCGTGCTGATGAGCGTAATCTAGCCTAGGAATCAACACACAGCTGAAAGATGCTGATGTTGACCGCAATATCCTGAAACAGGATGGAAAAGCGAAAAAAAAAAAAAAATTTAAGTACTAACATTAAACAGAATACAAATGTCATGTGTAGCAGTAATGTATCTGTGTACTTGCATAATAATTAATATTTCAGCATTTTACATGTCTGAAAATAATTTTCAAAGCCAGTTTTCAGACCCGTCTGTAAACTTGTAAGGTGTTAAGTAAGGAGTACTTTTTTTCTTGCAGCACTTAATTATTTAATTTTAAATACAGTGCTGTAAAATAAGTTATATGTTTTAAATAAGTTAGTATTTAATTTTTAATTGCTGACTATTAATTAATTATTAGATACAGAACAGTGTGCTGTAATTGTAGAGCAGAAGGTAGAAATCAATTTTTAGTGAACAGTTAATTATTTTAATATTTAATATTTTAATTTTTTTATTATTTAATATCTTAATAATTAATTAACTGCTGCTTAATTTGTGCAGCAGTCACAAACTTAGTTACTTACATTAATGTTTATAATATTTAGTCAACAAAAGAAAGCTGTCGCAATGCAGTTAGTACATTAAGACAATATGATACATTTTCATGAATTGTTCTTTCACTAATGACGAACATTTCACATGACATTTAATTAATATAATAAATATGCAGCTATTTTTAACTAGCAATTAGGTCACAGCACATCATAAGAAAAAGTCTTATAAGTCAAGTGCATCTTTGTCAGAGACTCTGAGACTCTTGTGCTTTGTACGATGCTTTCGCCAGGCCGCTGTGTGGAAAGAAACTGAGCAAACCTGGTGCAATGAAGTTGATCCTCTCATTCCTCTCGACACTCTATCGAAAGAGGAATATTACCTTTACTTTCCTGTTACCAAATCATAAGTAGAAACCCCATTTTAAAATATTTTCTGTATATGCAAATACTAATAATAATCATCATCAAGTGCCGGCTGGCGTAGGCGTTCATGGCTTTCCACAAATCTCAGTCTTTGGTGTTCTGGATCCTAATACTAAATTATATTATACACCTGCGTTATACACCTGAGAGAAGTGATGAGTCTCGTTCATGCCAACGAACCAGGCATGCTAATACAGGAAAGTACTCTTACTAATAATTTAATATATTAAAATAATTAGTGAAACATAAAAAGCAATTAACCAAAGAATGGCCATCACTTGTGACACTCTTTCTTCTTCTTCTTCTTCTTCTTCTTCTTCTTCTTCTTTCGTTCGCCTAAATTATGTTTATAACTGCAATGTTGTCTCTTGTATGAATCTAACAGTCTTTTTTAGTTCATTCAGCGGTCCATAGAGTTTATCTTCCACTGTTGTCTCTCTAGGCCAGAAGGTTCGCCTGGATATGTTGTAGTTTGGGCAATCCTGGAGTATGTGCTCTGCTGTCTGCGACGCCAAACCACATGTGCACATGACTGAGTCACCAATCTTGAATTTTGCATACATGTGGTTGCGTAACCTATTGTGTCCTGTTCTGAGGCGCAGAAGAATGACCTGTTCTGGTCTGTCCATAACGTGGTAGTCGTCTTGAGTAAGGTTTGGTGGCCTTCTGACTGATTTGATCATTCTTTTCTTTTGGTGGTATGTAATAGGCACATCTGGTTGTTCTTCTTGTGCTCCTTCCTTAGCCAATCGATCAGCTCTGTCGTTCCCGGGTACTCCACAGTGGGATGGTATCCACTGTATGGTGATCTTACGATGACTGCTAAGTTCAGAAAGTAGTGTCCTCAGAACTGGCAATTTCCCAGACAGAAGCGCCTCTATTACGGATTTTGCATCTGTCAATATCACCACAATTTTTAAACCCAATTTTTAAATATTGACCAAAATAGCTACAGTTAGTTAGTCGACAGATCATCCTCATTGCACTATGTAACATAGCCACTATGTAATTAACCTCCCTATCCTAAAACATTAACGCTGATTGGCGCAGGAGCCTTTTTACCAGCACAAGGCCAAAGTTTTTGGTACTCATGTTTACTACAACTTATTACTCATAAGGAGAATGTGTCTCTCTTCTAGTCCTCAGTCACTTGTTAACTATTTTCTGAACGAAGGGTTTTAAATAAAGCCCCGTCTTATTACTCTTTATTCTAAACAAAACAATAACTGTGAACAAAATTTTTTTAACAATTTTCAACTTATTTGTAAACAAGGGTAAATACTATTCAATACACAAGACAATTCAACTAAAATCATAATTCATGAGCCAACCAAAACGAAGTCAAAACAGGATATCATACCCCCCAACGTTTTGAAGACAAATTTTCTTTCCCCTCATATCAAATAAAGGTAATCAACCAATTTAAAGAAAGACATTATTCAAAATAATATGACATACATGATGAAACAAAAGAAATCATTTTTACATATATCCTATCCATTGTTAGTCACTTTTATGGACTAACAATAAATTATTTATCTATTAAGAAAACTCAACAAGTCAAATCTCAAAATCAAATGGTAATAAAAAATACATCTTCAAGACCACACGAGAATTTACATCCATATTACCTAACTTATTACCAAAATACAGGTTGTGTACCCTGGCTGGTATTTTGTAAACACTCTTTCTTGAACCATTTCCTGTGACATTCAAGATTCTGCCTGTCACACCTTTGCCACAGCCTGTGTCAATTTGATAAAACAATTCAGATGGACACCTTCCTGTGGTGATTTTCTATATATTTGAATAACGAAGACACAAACAATAGATTGCACGATTTATTGCCTGGCATATTTCGCTGCATCTCGTCAGGTACATACTGCAGAAATCTGAAAATATAAAAAATATAAAATTACACAGAGTAATGAAGCTTAAATAAAAGAATAACAAAAAACAAATGCCTACACAAAATACAATAAATAATCACGGAGAAGACCCTCCAGTGACTACACTGTTAATTAGGTCAGGGCACATCCTAAAAAAAAATAAATAATACGTCAAGTTAGGCCTCGCCGCCCCGGACGCAATGATATATGGCGCAACATTGTCCGTTTACAAATAACAAGGGCGGCCATTTTAAATTATTAATTAGGTCACAGCAAATCCTATCGAAAAATAAAACATATGTCAAGGTAGGCCTCGCAGCCCCGGACGCAATGATATATGGCACAACGTTGTCCGTTTAAAAATAATCAAGCCATGGTAATAGAAGGCAAATAATAAACAGTTGGCGGCCATTTTAAATTGTTAATTAGGTCAAGGCACATCCTATAAAAAAAAATAAATAATACGTCAAGTTAGGCCTCGCCGCCCCGGACGCAATGATATATGGCACAATGTTGTCCGTTTAAAAATAAACAAGCCACGTTAATAGAAGGCAAATAATAAACAGTTGGCGGCCATTTTAAATTGTTAATTAGGTCAGGGCACATCCTATAAAAAAAAAAAATAATACGTCAAGTTAGGCCTCGCCGCCCCGGATGCAATGATATATGGCACAATGTTGTCCGTTTAAAAATAAACAAGCCACGTTAATAGAAGGCAAATAATAAACAGTTGGCGGCCATTTTAAATTGTTAATTAGGTCAAGGCACATCCTATAAAAAAAAATAAATAATACGTCAAGTTAGGCCTCGCCGCCCCGGACGCAATGATATATGGCACAATGTTGTCCGTTTAAAAATAAACAAGCCACGTTAATAGAAGGCAAATAATAAACAGTTGGCGGCCATTTTAAATTGTTAATTAGGTCAGGGCACATCCTATAAAAAAAAAAAAATAATACGTCAAGTTAGGCCTCGCCGCCCCGGACGCAATGATATATGGCACAACGTTGTCCGTTTACAAATAAACAAGCCACAGTAATGGAAGGCAGAATTTCTCAAGTTTCCAATCTTAGGGCCGCGATAAATCCTGACTTATCAGTTAATTCTTCATTGGACTTCCTGGTATTAAATTACGTCACCATATAATTCATAACTCCGCTTAAAATCAACGTACAGTCTTCGTTGAGATACCGTTGGATTCGTCTCGTCAGGCTCTATGTAACTGGTATGATTTCATAAGTAAAAACCCAATTTTTAAATATTGACCAAAATTGCTAATAGTAGCATACGCTTGACTGCCGTTGATGTTAATTTGCACTGAGGCAGATTTTTTTAACTGACTTGGGCTTCCTGGCCGACTCAGCCTAAAATGTGTACCAGAGAATACCTCGGGGAGTAAAGTTGTCAGCGTACGATTAATCACATAACTCTTCTATTGTTCTATTCAAATATAATCGTCAGTGTATTGTCAGGGTAAGGATAGAGATCAGGCTGCTGCGGAACTACAAACCGAACTCACACGCTTAAGTACTTGGTGTGTTGAAGCTGGGGCAATGTTGGCAACCCAACAAAGGCAACAGTGACATGGTTCTCTTTGAATAATCATATTATCAACACTCCAACACCAACTGTAAAGCTGTGTTCAGAGACTGTGGAAAGAACGCAGGCAATGAACTACCTGGGGATATGTTTTGATCGAAGCCTTGCTTATATCAAGCACATAGACCAGGTGATAACAAAGGCCAAGCGGGGTTTGGCTGCAATGCGGGTGATGGCGGCAGCAAACTGAGCAGCGCCATCTATGTCTTCTGTACGAAGTGCTGGTCATGTCTGTTTTTGAGTATGCGATGGCTATCCTGACTCTCATCCATAAGCAGATAGAAAGGTGGAAAGGATACAAAACAAAGCCATGAGCATTATTCTTGGATGTACAAGAGATACGGCATGCAGGGCGATGCGCTACCTTCTTGATTTTCCAACCAATGAAGACAGAATACAAATTTGCAGAGCACGTGCCTACCTCAGAGTTAACGCAAACACACAACATCCACTGCATAGTGAAATTAGGAAGGTGAAGGGCAGTAGGTTAAAAAGAGGAAGGTCGTGGATGGGTCAAGCCGTGGATATTCTTCAACAGGTGTGTTCACTTGAGGACTTAGAACCTGGCGAGGAGTGGGTACAAGTGCCAACAGATTTCTGTACGTCTCTTTCAGTCTACATCCAACTAGACAGAAAATGCAGACAAGAAAATCCTGGCTGCTGTGGAGGCGGAAGTACAAGCTTTGATTTTCGAGAATTCATTAGACGGTCATGCTGTCATATACACAGATGGGTCGGTCGTCCGACATGTGAGAAGCTCATGGGCTTTTATGGCGCAGGCCGGAGGGAGAATTGTGAAGGAGGACTCTGGTGCTTTTGCTGAGACCACAAGTAGCCAGATTATAGAAGTCATGGCGGTAAGTAAAGCAATAACATGGCTCGAGACACGGACATTCACTAGGGCATGTTTCCTTAGTGAGTCAATGGGTATGCTCAAGAGGATAGAGATGGGGTGGATCCGAAGAGAGTGGTTGCTGTCTCTAGGAGCGGTCTCGGCTGGCAAAGATTAGTACAAGGAAATGAGCGGGCTGACAAGCTCGCAGGTGAGGCTACTGTGGAGGGCGGACGCACAGTGGACCAGGCTGACATTCTGAATGCTCTACGAGAAGTAAGACTACAACCCAGACTGCGAGAACTGCAAATTAAAAGAGGTGTTGCCAAACAAGAACACTACGCAGGAAGCCAAAGAAGATTGATTAACCAACACAGAACTGGTGTTGTGAGCCGCTACATGCTGTGGGATTTGCAGAGGAGGGGATCCGAGCACTTATGGACTGAATGGTTCGATGTGCAATGAGGATGATCTGTTGACTAACTAACTAACTAACTAACTAACTAACTAACTAACTATTCAAATATAAAGTTAGCACCTTATGTTCGATACGCCTCATGGCCATGTAAACAGTCTCCTTTGTTTTACCTTATACGGTTATGACATGTTAATGATTTCTTTAGCAGCACAACTGTATATTGTACTCATTTTATGCTCAAATGTCTGCTTGTTGATTTGGCTTGTTTTTTAGAGGAGCATTTTTGTTCTTCTTCTGCCTTTTATTACCCAGTTGGAGCATAAGCCCTCAGCCATCTCACCCCAAGACTTCCTATCTCTTACAGCTTCTTCCATGTCCTCCCCATTCATAGTTCTAACATTCCAGTTGTCAGTTGTAGAGATTTTCCTAGGTGAAAGGAAATCCAGACTCCTTATGGCTTACTCAGCATTGAGTCATACGTCTTCTTGTAGAGCCTCCTTTCATCTTGAGTTATTCTAAATTCTTATCTTTAGATTTGTTAATGGTTTGGGTAGATTTTGCAGCTAAAGTATTTGTATAGGATAGGCTTGACCAGAAACATCTCTATTACACATGGATACATCCATTAGTGCCCTGATCGCCTCCCAGCCTCATACAATTAGTACCGGATGATTTAAAGAATCTGTTGGAAGATTTTAAGACTGTTGGAAAATGTCTGGGAAGGAAAAGAAACTGGCCATCTCACCACACTATGTCATGGCCTAGAATATGTGAAGTAGGCGCAGGAGGACAATTTTCAGAGTCTCTTGGAAAGTGTCAGGGGAGGAAAGGGAACTGGCCTAACACTTCACACCCAACACTTCACACCCAACACTTCACACCCAACACTTCACACATCCAACACTTCACACCCAACACTTCACACCCAACACTTCACACCCAACACTTCACACCCAACACTTCACACCTAACACTTCACACCCAACACTTCACACCCAACACCAGTATCCACAGTGTGGATCTTTACCTAAACCCCAAAAAATGCTGTTTTAAGCTTGTGTGATTCTGGTGTGTACACACTTGAATGTGCACTGTTTTTAACACAGATATCTCTAGAAAACAGCACGTGAAATGGTTCAGCCTCATAACAATGCTACCAAATGACAATATATCACAACAAGCAATGATGTAATGACCAAATGGAACCAGAAGAAGGGGCAGACAATGTAAACAATGGACAGAGGGAATAACAGAGTCCATGGGAATCTCAATATTTGAAGCCCATATTTGAGCACTCTCCCGCTGTTTATGCTTCACCTTGACACCACAAGGTACAGGATGAAATGATATCTTGTTTGATCTGTGGAAGGACTCTGGAGCACTTATCTAAGTATTTATGTGCAATGAAAGTGATCACTTGCAAATCAAATCAAACAATATGAAATACGAAAGTCATCTTTTGTAATTGAAACCAAACCATATGTATAATGAAAATGATCTTGTGAAAATGAAACCAAACCATATGTATAATGAAACAACCTTAGATCTTTCATGATCAACATCTGGTATCTTCACCTTTATTTGTATGTGTCTCATTCACTTTCCTCCAGGATGATTATGATGACAACCAGGTCAACCCTCACAATAAAGAAGATAAAGAAGAAGATGCAGAGAATTTGGATTTGCCTACTGACCTCAATTTAGATGGTGGAGAGAAGAATGATAAAGGTGTGTATGTGTTTGTGAAATATTCTCCTCTCTTCCACAGTTTGATCATGTGTGTATCTCATCTCATCTCATCATGTTCCTCTTGTACCTTGCGGTGTCGAGGTGAAGTATAAACTTCGTGAGAGTGCCCGGTTATGGGCTTCGTATATCGACATTCCCATGGATTCTGTTATTCCCTCCGTCCAACGTTTACGTGGTCGGCCTCTTCCTCTGTTTCCATCTGGTCTGTACATCATTGCTTGTTGTGGCATGCTGTTGACTGGTAGCCTACATGCATGGCCAAACCATTTGACTTGCTGCTTTCTAATAAAATCTAGAGCAGCTTTAACCCCCACTTTAGTCCTGATTTCTTCATTTCTGATCTTATCTCTTCTTGATACGTTGAGTCAGTCCGTCTATACTTCTTAGTTTTTCTACGAGCAGTATCATGTGTGTATGTTTGTTCAAATTCACTGAGATTTTTTCTTCTCTTTCAACCTTCTCAGATTACAAACATCTTTGCTTACAGAATAGATTGTTTCTGTTTTTTTTTAGAATCTTCAGTGATCTGAATATGTGGTCTGCTGAAGTATTTTTATATTATTTTTTAAGCACATAGCTTCCGTATATAAAGATATATCTTGACCCTCTCCTCTCTGTCCCCATCTTGTTTGTCAACTTCCACTGAGTACAGGTGGTTGGGTAGGTGTAGGAAGGGGAAAGAGGGAGAAAAATAATCTTTTCATGACTTTGATATGGATGGCTTAGCACTGATAATGCTAATTAATTAGAGATGTTTGGAAGCTGCTGAGATGTGGTTTTATAGAAGAATGATCAGAACACTGTGACCATGTCTTGAAATAATTCACAAAGAGAAATGGTTACTTGCATCAGAAGAAGACAATCCACATTCTTTGTGTGCTGTTATGAGAAGAGGAAAATTGAAGTATGTTGTAACAAGAGGAAAGTTGGAGGGGAAGAGAAGCAGGGAGAGAGCTCAAGAGAATTTGCTGGACAGTTTGATGTACATTAACTACACACAATCATTTCAGCAGGAAATTAAATGTATGTTTCACTCAGAGCACTCTACATCAGTTCAGGAAAAATGTTATCTCTCTCAGTGCAGAGGACAGCCCTGCAGAATATGTTGGTTAGTTTGTTTGTTTAATTGACATGTACATAGGGGTGAAGCAGATAAATGAAATCAATGTCTGTGTTTATTAAGTCTGCTGTGACCAATCCAGTGGTGACATGCCTGTCCCTCTCGGTCAAGAGCGTGGTTTTGATATGTAATCCTCACTTATGCTGTCATTGATTAAAACACCATTTGACAACACATGACTGTTCATGTAAAGTGCTATTACTTCACAAAAAAATGTCACATTTGCAATGGAATTACATTTACTGTTATTGCTTATTTGTCTTAGCATTGCTTAATTTGTTCTTTTGAGCTTCATGACCACAGAATTGTCTGATGAATAATATATACCTTTTCAGATGCAGATGATGATGATAATGATGTAGAAAACAAAGATGATGATGAGGAAAAGAAAAATTCAGATGAGACTCAAGAAGAGGAGTCTGAAGCTAGTAAAGAGGAAAGTACTGAAGAAGTTGAAGATGTCCAAGCAAATAAACTTGTAAGTCCGCTTGACAATAAAGTTACAGTAGTAATCGTATGTTTTGTTATCCAAAAATGTGCAGAATTATCACATTGACAGTTGGTTGCCAATCTTGCAAAGAAGTTGGCTTGCTTTTGTTGGTCCAAGGACCCATAGATTCAGTTGGCAATTGTTGGAAGCAACTGCAGTATGTTTTCCCTGGGATTTGAAAAAGTAGGCTTTCAGTGAGAATTGCTCAACATTTTTCAGTGTCTACTTAGGTGTGCTGGTTGGGGTTGATATGGTTTATCTATTTGAGCCCTGTTCCTTTTTCCTCATCTTCTTTTTGCACTTTATCCTTCATTGGAGCATAGACCCTAAATTAACTCATGCCAATCCATTCTCCTGCAACTTCCTTCATATTATTCTTCTCTGTCTCTGATTCTCTTCTTTATGTGTTTTTAACTTCTCCCTCTATTTAGTTTTGCCAGCTGTGGTGAAGGGGTTATAATTCGTAATCCCGCATAAAAACGTTTTAAACACAGCTGCGGGTGAAGCAGTTCAGTATGTTTTGATTGTTGCAAACTGGAAAATAAGACTTCCACTTATTTTTTTTTTTTTTCTGTTGTGCCCATTAACCTTCAGTTTGAGATGTTTTGAGAGTTTGGTAAGTCTCCTCATTTGCCCATGTTTCTGGTCATTCAGCTGTCAAGAATAATAAAATACAATATATAAGGGGTTATAATTCGTAATCCTGCATAAAAACGTTTTAAACACAGCTGCGGGCGATTTGGAAGCAGTTCAGTATGTTTTGATTGTTGCAAACTGGAAAATAAGACTTCCACTTATTTATTTTTTTTTTCTGTTGTGCCCATTAACCTTCAGTTTGAGATGTTTTGAGAGTTTGGTAAGTCTCCTCATTTGCCCATGTTTCTGGTCATTCAGCTGTCAAGAATAATAAAATACAATATATATGAGTTTTCATTATGAATTTACTTTTGTTTCGTTTATTCTCCAAGTTCATGCCTGTTTTTAGTCTCCTAGAATGTCCTATATCTCTAGCTCATTGAATTACAAAATCAAAATGTTTAATGCTACACGATGTTCTTAAGATTATTCATCAGAGATAGATATCTTGTTTTCTTTTTAAATACTAGATACATTTGATTTAAAGATGTCAAACTGAATACAGGATCTTTAGATATCTATTTCAGTGCAGTCTTTAGATGTTAATTTGAATGTATGTTCTTGATATGTCCATTTGAATGTATGTTCTTTAGCTGTCCATTTTGTTGAGTGTATCAGGTTCATATAAGTGGCTCGTTCCATGTTCATTCAGGAACCACAAGACCTGGAAAATAATGAGGACAAGTCAGGCGAAGACAACTTGCAAAATATGACAGCAGAAAAAGAGGAGGAGGAAAAAGAAGGAGAGGGAGATGAAGGGACCTCTGGTCAGGTACAGTGTAATTGTTGGCATGATATGTAACTACCTCATTTATGTGTGTGTTACGTGATTCTTTTTTGGTCTGCTCTCTCTCTCTCTCTCTCTCTCTCTCTCTCTCTCTCTCTCTCTCTCTCTCTCTCTCTCTCTCTCTCTCTCTCTCTCTCTCTCTCTCTCTTTCCCCTCTCTCTCTCACCCTCCCACCCCAACCCCAACCTCTGCCCCTACCTTTTCTGTTGCCTGTGTCTCTTTCATGTGTGCATTTCTGTCTGTCTCTTCAGTGTTTGTATTTCTGTGCCTGTCTATTTTTCTGCTGCCTGTATCTCTCAATCCAATTGTCTGCTGCTTGTATCTCTCACATTGCTTTACCTCTCTTAAATGAAGCACAGGAAGTTGCCTCTAGCAGGAGTTTATATAAGGCCTTCGTTAGCATGTGTGCATTTTATTCCACCTGCAGAGAGAGTTAGTAGCTGGCAGTCGGCCTATGTGTGAGTGAGTGTAGTGAACGCTGTGAGATTTTCGTGTCATCCATATTGGTGTGATGACCTATGCTGCAGTGGGGAATGAGGACAAGGGAAGAAGTCATCTTTGGGTTCCTTACTTTGTTAAAAGCCCACAGTGTGATTTGTACATGGTTTGCTTGAGTCTGAGACATGTACTTCATAGTCACCCCACAGGTGGCAAGAAAGAAGCATGTAAAATAAAAACCCTGGTACCTTAATGTCCCATGTCCATCTTCATGCCTCTTCTTAAAGGAACAATGTCTTCCATAACTGTTCTTGCCAAACCCAGGTGCTGTTTAATAATGGTCAAGGTATTTCATGTTTCTAAGACAAGATGCCGTTTATGAGTGTTTTCTTCAGTGTTTTTATAGAATGTCAGTTTTTGTTTCTTTTTCTTGGTCCATGATATTCTAAGAATGTTTCTGTAACATTTCATTTTGAAAGCCCCGATGTTCTACTTTAGTGATTGCAAACTTGTTCGTGATTCACATAAGTTTGCTTCATTCAGTTTTATTCTAAATGAAAGTTAAAACAGTATATTCCCATTGTCCATCCATGTGTAAGCAGGGACATGGTGGACTGATTGAAACTGTTGCGATGACACAGACAATAACATTTGGCCGCTAGTGTCTATCTACGTGTGGCTTTCAGCCATGTGCAGTTAGGTGTTTGCTTTACTTCAGTTCTGTAGCATTTAGCTGATGGCTTACTGGTAGCAGTGGAGATGCTCATTTTGAGGATAATGTTGAGAATATCAAAGAAGAAAACAAACACTAGGGTATTAAGAGCTGCAGGTGTTCAGACAATCATTTAACCAAAACAATAGGGGAAAGACAAATTAAATTTTTAGGATATATCAGCAGAAGAGCTGAAATAGAAAAAAATTAGCCTTATTTAGGAAAACACTAGACAAGTTTTGTGTGATATTCACTGGCACAGGAACAGAGCATAATGGGGACAACCCGTTGCTGTGAAGTTGGAACTGCGACTAACTGACTAACTAACTGACTAGACAAGAGAGGCAGAGATTGACAATAATGATTTATGTGGAAAATTTAAACAGCCAGGCAAAAAATAATAATAAAAGCAACACCAACTTACCCAAATAGCAGATGGGTCAAGATCGTCTTTGGAACCAGCCACCTGAAGAAGAAGGAGAAGGGATGCAGTGAAACATGCTTCACAATAAATATGTGCAGGCTGATGCTGGTATTCCTTTGTTTAAGATTAGTCTAAATTATTAATTCTACAAATCTTCACTGCAGGAAGAAGAGAAACCAACAGCTGAGCTTGGTAGAGATGAAGATGATGCCACCACCTCAGAAGATAAAGTCGACACCACTGATGATGCAGGAGATGTTGCCCAGCACACTGAGGCTGCTGATAGTTTGGGGAGAGGATTGGAGCAGGATAATACACAGCAGGAGGAGGCCAAGCGGGATAAACAGGATAAGGCAGAAGAGGTGAGACAGGGATGGTGATTGGTGAATGTTGTTTAGTTAGTTGTGTTCGGTTCTCTTGGTTTTTATTTTTGTACCTGATTAGGCTGGTACACATGTCAATATTTATTAGCTGTGGTAGTGGAGGATTGATATCTTGTTGATGTCAACATTGAATGCATGAACAGGAAATGTGACTTGAAAGCTAGACACGACAAATGACAAAGACATGCTTTTGTACTTGTTTGTGTCGTTGGTTTGTCGAGCTTGTGAGTCACATTTCAAGCTAATTCACTTTTATTAATTGTGGTTTGTTGTTTAAATGGCTTCTTATTTTAATAAGTGGGAATGAGAAGGTAAATATGTTGTGTGCAGTGTTAGAGCAAATACATATCTATGGCCAAGAGGTAAGTGAAACACAGTTTCACTGAGTCAAGGGTTCAGAATCAGGAAAGGGTGGTCCAGAAGATCACTTTGCGTTCATTTTGATAGTATGAAGTGTTGACCATTCAGAAAGCAATGGCAAACTACTGAACATAAAATTGGCTAGTAAATTACAAACAGTCATCAAATGCTGGGGTTGACTGCAATGAGGTGTTTATCTCATGTAATGAGTGTGTTTTCTTTGCTAGGATATTGCTTCTCATGACATTAATTGTATGGTCCTTAGTAATCAGTGTCAGTAAGAATACTTTTGTTGTCAACAAAAACAAACAGTTATTACCGTATAGTGTACCATCATAATGTGGCTGTATACTGAAATTGAAAGAGCATTCACAGTCTGTAACATTGGTGCTCCCAGTTACTGGGTGAAGGCCTGTTCAACTTGACTGCTACAGTAAAACCATGTTACTACAATCCCTCCTGGTCATCTTGGCTGGGAGTGCATACAACATGGACATAGAGCTTGCTGTTAATTAAATTTCTTGGGAATATACATGGCGTCAAACATAAATTGTAATAGACTTTCAGTTATGTTTTTAGTCTAATATTTATGTTTCTGTCAACACTGGTTTCTGGAGCAACAATATTGGTTACTTTGGTATTCATGTCTGTTTTTTGTATATTGATGTTAAACACAATAGGCAACTTTTTCTTGTGGTTATTAAAATAAATTAAAATACAAGCTGTGAGAGGCAGTATGTAACACTAATGCTCACAGTTACTGTGAGAGCTTGTTCAAATTGACTACTAAAGTAAAACCATGTTACTACAATCCTTCCTGGTCATCTTGGCTGGGAGTGCGTGCAACATGGATATTCTCTGTACAGATATATTTAATTTCTTGGAACTTATGAGGCATCAACACATAGATTTCATAGACTGCTAAACTTCCAGTTATGTTTTTAGTCTGATATTTATCATCTATCTTCTACATGCTCCTAATGTGAGCTGTTATATGTTTATCTTTCTATCAACATAGGCTCCTGTCTTTGAAAAATAACCAGTGGTTAATTCATTACTCATTTTTGTTTTGTTTATAATGATTTATTTTATATTATAGTCAACTTTTTATTCTGAGAAACAAAATAATGTGATTGCAGTCCATAAAGTCGGTGCTCCAAGTTATTGTGAGAGCCTGATCAAATTGACTTCTACAGTAAAACCATGTTACTACAATCCCTCCTAGTAATCTTGCCTGGGAGTGCATACAACATGGACTTTTTCTGTACACATAGATTTTCATAGACATTTTTTTTTCTCATCCCCCAATTATAAGATTTCACTCGTCACTCAGATTTAGAAATATAATTTCTTAGGAACATTGACATAAAAATTGTAAAGACCCTTTTAAATCATTACAAGTGTCAGCTTTATGTTTTATTTTTTATCTTTTCTTTCTTTCTGGTCCCTGCATCTCATGTTCTCTTGTACTTTTTACCAGTTTACTAATTTGTAGACTTTTTACCAGTTAACTAGGTTGTAGAATTGGCGTATCTAGTTTAGTTGTTTTCTCCATACACAATGTTAATGGTAGAAGGATTTGTTGCTGCGATTGCAGTCCATAACATTGGTGCTCACAGTTACTGTGAGAGCCTGTTTAAATTGACTGCTAGAGTACAATCATGTTACTACAATCCCTCCTGGTCATCTTGGCTGGGAGTGCATACAACATGGACATTTTCTGTACAGAGATACACAGAGCTTACTTTTAATTAAATTTCTCAGAATATACATGGTTTCAAAATAGACTAACAGACTTCCAGATATGTTTTCAGTCTAATAGTTATATTCCGCCCTCCACATGATCCTAATGTGTGCTGTCTAATATTTATGTTTCTGTCAACACTGGTATATGTAGCAACAATGTTGGTTACTTCAGTATCCATGTCTGTTTTGTTTGTATTGATTGTACACACAGTAGGCAACTTTTTATTCTGGCTATTGGAATAAATGAAATACAAGCTGTGATTGGCAGTATGTAACACAGATGCTCACAGTTACTGTGAGAGCCTGTTCAACTTGACTGCTACAGTAAAACCATGTTACTACAATCCCTCCTGGCCATCTTAGCTGGGAGTGCATACAACATGGACATTTTCTGTACACATAGATTTTCAAGCATTTAGTCCTTCAACTTGATTTACTGCTCAGTAATTGTATAAATTTCTTAGGCTCAAGTGAAGAACCTTTTAATTTCTACATAGATTTTCTTAATATTTTCTTTTTCTCTCCCTGGATCTTCACATGTTCACTGTATTTAACATATTTTCTAATTTTATTTCTAACCTTTAAAGACTTTTAACATTGAGTTCAGTTTAGTTTTTTTTTTATATTTACTTTAATTGAAGCCTTGTTATCTTGAGTTTTACATTTTATTTTAATTTTTACTTATCTAGTTGTATATGGCTATCTCATTTATTTCATTCCTTACAATTATGGTGGAGGATTATTGGAATTTTTGTCAGAATTGGGCTCAGTTTACTTTAAATGTTTAAATGATTAAGTTTCAAAATGCTGTAACACCTTGGTCATCTTGTTGGTGATACATTTATAATTCTGCCAGATACAATGCTTCTTTATTAATTCTGTCACTTGGTGGTTTCAACATAATTGTTGACTTCAAATGTTTTTTATATTTAATTCTACACATATCATATTTTATTCTGCTAATATATATTAATCAAATGTTTGTAATATGTTCCTCTTCAGATCCATGTAGTTTGTTTATTGATTTCACAAACAATTTTACAACTTGGCTAATAAATCAGCTGTGATTGCAGTATGAACACACTCAGTAACTTTTAATCTGTTTTTTTGCATCACAAAAAAGTGTTCTACTTCACTCAGAGCTATAAGTATTGTGAACCATTGGACATTATGTACAGAAATTTTATAAATTCTTTTTCTCACTCTTATTTTATTTTTTATCTTTCTTTTTTGTACATATATTTTTGAATTTTAAATTTAAACCTTTAATATTCATTTACCAGTTTAGTTTATTTTTAGTCTTTTCATTTTTTGGTCTCTTAACATGTTAATGTAGGTATTTGTTTTATTTGTATTTTTACATTAGGTCTTATGGTGCCTGTATTTGTTCTTGTCTCATACAAATTTATACAGTCGATTTGGTGTGATTGGGGTCATACATTGTGTTCCTTACGAGAGTTAAATGACTTTTGTACATATTTTCAAAATCCCTGGTGTCAATTAGTGGGACGCTTCAAATGTTTAGTCTAAGTTACATAACCCTCCTGTATCCTTATGGATTGTACATATTTGAAATTTCTGTAACAGATTCAAATGTTTTGATTAATTTATTCCATTCTGTTTTCTAATGATTTACAACTTTAGTAATTTTCATTCTGGTATTGGATAAACAATACATGTTATTGTCTGTCTATTTTGTTTGTCAGTTTACGTAGCAACTGTTGTTACTGCTATGAATAATGTAATATGCTTGATTGGCATTGTAACACGATGTACATTACTGTGAGAGCCTGTTCAACTTGACTGCTACAGTAAAACCATGTTACTACAATCCCTCCTGGTCATCTTGGCTGGGAGTGCATACAACATGGACATAGAGCTTGCTGTTAATTAAATTTCTTGGGAATATACATGGCGTCAAACATAAATTGTAATAGACTTTCAGTTATGTTTTTAGTCTAATATTTATGTTTCTGTCAACACTGGTGTTTGTAGCAACAATATTGATTACTTCAGCACCCAAGTCTGTTCTGTTTATATTGATTTTACGCACAATAGGCAACTTTTTCTTCTGGTTATTAGAATAAATGAAAATACAAGCTGTGATTGGCAGTATGTAACACTGATGCTCACAGTTTGTGAGAACCTGTTCTACTTAACTGCTACAGTAAAACTATGTTACTACAATCCCTCCTGGCCATCTTAGCTGGGAGTGCATACAACATGGACATTTTCTGTACACATAGATTTTCATAGATATTTTTTTTCTCATCCCCCAATCATAAGATTTCACTCGTCACTCAGATTTAGAAATATAATTTCTTAGGAACATTGACATAAAAATTGTAAAGACCCTTTTAAATCATTACAAGTGTCAGTTTTATGTTTTATTTTTTATCTTTTCTTTCTTTCTGGTCCCTGCATCTCATGTTCTCTTGTACTTTTTACCAGTTTACTAATTTGTAGACTTTTTACCAGTTAACTAGGTTGTAGAATTGGCGTATCTAGTTTAGTTGTTGTCTCCATACACAATGTTAATGGTAGAAGGATTTGTTGCTGCGATTGCAGTCCATAACATTGGTGCTCACAGTTACTGTGAGAGCCTGTTTAAATTGACTGCTAGAGTACAATCATGTTACTACAATCCCTCCTGGTCATCTTGGCTGGGAGTGCATACAACATGGACATTTTCTGTACAGATAATAATAATAATAATAATAAGTCTTTATTTTCAAAGGGTTAAGAATTGGGCACGCAGGCCCGTCTGACATTCTGCCCTTCTTCTCTATTTCCTCTCATACATTCTTTCATTCAACATCACTTATGAAGCAACTTATGAAGCAACAGAGATACATAGAGCTTACTTTTAATTAAATTTCTCAGAATATACATGGTTTCAAAATAGACTGTAACAGACTTCCAGATATGTTTTCAGTCTAATATTTATATTCCGCCCTCCACATGATCCTAATGTGTGCTGTCTAATATTTATGTTTCTGTCAACACTGGTATATGTAGCAACAATGTTGGTTACTTCAGTATCCATGTCTGTTTTGTTTGTATTGATTGTACACACAATAGGCAACTTTTTATTCTGGCTATTGGAATAAATGAAATACAAGCTGTGATTGGCAGTATGTAACACAGATGCTCACAGTTACTGTGAGAGCCTGTTCAACTTGACTGCTACAGTAAAACCATGTTACTACAATCCCTCCTGGCCATCTTAGCTGGGAGTGCATACAACATGGACATTTTCTGTACACATAAATTTTCATAGACATTTTTTTTCTCATCCCCCAATCATAAGATTTCACTCGTCACTCAGATTTAGAAATATAATTTCTTAGGAACATTGACATAAAAATTGTAAAGACCCTTTTAAATCATTACAAGTGTCAGTTTTATGTTTTATTTTATCTTTTCTTTCTGGTCCCTGCATCTCATGTTCTCTTGTACTTTTTACCAGTTTACTAATTTGTAGACTTTTTACCAGTTAACTAGGTTGTAGAATTGGCGTATCTAGTTTAGTTGTTATCTCCATACACAATGTTAATGGTAGAAGGATTTGTTGCTGCGATTGCAGTCCATAACATTGGTGCTCACAGTTACTGTGAGAGCCTGTTTAAATTGACTGCTAGAGTACAATCATGTTACTACAATCCCTCCTGGTCATCTTGGCTGGGAGTGCATACAACATGGACATTTTCTGTACAGAGATACACAGAGCTTACTTTTAATTAAATTTCTCAGAATATACATGGTTTCAAAATAGACTGTAACAGACTTCCAGATATGTTTTCAGTCTAATATTTATATTCCGCCCTCCACATGATCCTAATGTGTGCTGTCTAATATTTATGTTTCTGTCAACACTGGTATATGTAGCAACAATGTTGGTTACTTCAGTATCCATGTCTGTTTTGTTTGTATTGATTGTACACACAGTAGGCAACTTTTTATTCTGGCTATTGGAATAAATGAAATACAAGCTGTGATTGGCAGTATGTAACACAGATGCTCACAGTTACTGTGAGAGCCTGTTCAACTTGACTGCTACAGTAAAACCATGTTACTACAATCCCTCCTGGCCATCTTAGCTGGGAGTGCATACAACATGGACATAGAGCTTGCTGTTAATTAAATTTCTTGGGAATATACATGGCGTCAAACATAAATTGTAATAGACTTTCAGTTATGTTTTTAGTCTAATATTTATGTTTCTGTCAACACTGGTGTTTGTAGCAACAATATTGATTACTTCAGCACCCAAGTCTGTTCTGTTTATATTGATTTTACGCACAATAGGCAACTTTTTCTTCTGGTTATTTGAATAAATGAAAATACAAGCTGTGATTGGCAGTATGTAACACTGATGCTCACAGTTTGTGAGAACCTGTTCTACTTGACTGCTACAGTAAAACCATGTTACTACAATCCCTCCTGGTCATCTTAGCTGGGAGTGCATAAAACATGGACATTTTCTGTACACATAGATTTTCATAGACATGTTTTTTGTCATCCCCCAATCATAAGATTTCACTCGTCACTCAGATTTAGAAATATAATTTCTTAGGAACATTGACATAAAAATTGTAAAGACCCTTTTAAATCATTACAAGTGTCAGTTTTATGTTTTATTTTATCTTTTCTTTCTTTCTGGTCCCTGCATCTCATGTTCTCTTGTACTTTTTACCAGTTGTAGAATGGCATACTCTCGGGAAGGTTAACCCGGTCAACAAATGCCCGCAGGAGTCAGATGTGTCGGCCTAACGGCGCAAGAATGCAGCTCTGCTGTAAACAGGCACAATGCAATCACAACCGGGAAATAATACTCCGGATGAACGCAGAAGAAGAAGAAGAAGAAGAAGAAGAAGAAGAAGAAGAAGAATGGCATACCAAGTCTAGTTGTTGTCTCCATGTACAATGTTGGTGGTGGGGGGATTTGTTGCTTGATTGCAGTCAGTATATTGGTGCTTGCATTTACTGTAAGAGCCTGTTTAAATTGACTGCTACAGTAAAACCATGTTACTACAATCCCTCCTGGTCAAATTGGCTCGGGGTGCATACAACATGGACATTTTCTGTACAGATATACACAGAGCTTACTGTTAATTAAATTTCTCAGCAATATGCATGGCATCAAACATAGATTTTAATAACCTTCCAGTTATGTTTTCAGTCTTATATTTATATTCTGCCTTCCACATGATCCTAATGTGTGCAGTCTAATGTTTATGTTTCTGTCAACACTCGTGTCTGGAGCAACAATATTGGTTACTTTGGGATTCATGTCTGTTTTGTGTATATTGATGTTATACACAATAGGCAACTTTTTCTTGTGGTTATTAAAATAAATTAAAATACAAGCTGTGAGTTGCAGTATGTAACACTAATGCTCACAGTTATTGTGAGAGCTTGTTCAAATTGACTGCTACAGTAAAACCATGTTACTACAATCCTTCCTGGTCATCTTGGCTGGGAGTGCGTGCAACATGGATATTCTCTGTACTGATATATTTAATTTCTTGGAACTTATGAGACATCAACACATAGATTTCATAGACTGCTAAACTTCCAGTTATGTTTTTAGTCTGATATTTATCATCTATCTTCTACATACTCCTAATGTGTGCTGTTATATGTTTATCTTTCTATCAACATAGGCTCCTGTCTTTAAAAACCAACCAATGATTAATTCAGTACTCATTTTTGCTTTGTTTATAATGATTTATTTTATATTATAGTCAACTTTTTATTCTGTGAAGCAAAATAATGTGATTGCAGTCCATAAAGTTGGTGCTCCAAGTTATTGTGAGAGCCTGTTCAAATTGACTGCTACAGTAAAACCATGTTATTACAATCCCTCCTAGTAATCTTGCCTGGGAGTGCATACAACATGGACATTTTCTGTACACATAGATTTTCATAGACATTTTTGTATTTCTCATTCCCCCAATCACACGATTTCACTCTTCACCCAGATTTACAAATATAATTTCTTAGGAACTTTGACATAAAAATGTTAACCTTTTCAAACATTACAAGTGTCAGTTTTAAGTTTTATTTTATTATTGTATCTTCTTTCTTTCTGATCCCTGGATCTCATGTTCACTCATACATTTTACCAGTTTTTACTGAGTTGTAGAATTGATGTATCTAGTCTAGTTGTCTCCATACACAATGTTGGTGATAGAGGGATTTATTGCTGTGGTTGCAGTCCATAACATTGGTGCTCCCAGTTACTGTGAGAGCCTGTTCAACTTGACTGTTACAGTAAAACCATGTTACTACAATCCCTCCTGGTCATCTTGGCTGGGAGTGCATACAACATGGACATAGAGCTTGCTGTTAATTATATTTCTTGGGAATATACATGGCATCAAACATAAATTGTAATAGACTTTCAGTTATGTTTTTAGTCTAATATTTATGTTTCTGTCAACACTGGTGTCTGTAGCAACAATATTGATTACTTCAGCACCCAAGTCTGTTCTGTTTATATTGATTTTACGCACAATAGGCAACTTTTTCTTCTGGCTATTGGAATAAATGAAAATACAAGCTGTGATTGGCAGTATGTAACACTGATGCTCACAGTTACTGTGAGAACCTGTTCAACTTGACTGCTACAGTAAAACCATGTTACTACAATCCCTCCTGGTCATCTTAGCTGGGAGTGCATACAACATGGACATTTTCTGTACACATAGATTTTCATAGACATGTTTTTTGTCATCCCCCAATCATAAGATTTCACTCGTCACTCAGATTTAGAAATATAATTTCTTAGGAACATTGACATAAAAATTGTAAATACCCTTTTAAATCATTACAAGTGTCAGTTTTATGTTTTATTTTATCTTTTCTTTCTTTCTGGTCCCTGCATCTCATGTTCTCTTGTACTTTTTACCAGTTTACTAATTTGTAGACTTTTTACCAGTTAACTAGGTTGTAGAATTGGCGTATCTAGTTTAGTTGTTGTCTCCACACACAATGTTAATGGTAGAAGGATTTGTTGCTGCGATTGCAGTCCATAACATTGGTGCTCACAGTTACTGTGAGAGCCTGTTTAAATTGACTGCTAGAGTACAATCATGTTACTACAATCCCTTCTGGTCATCTTGGCTGGGAGTGCATACAACATGGACATTTTCTGTACAGAGATACATAGAGCTTACTTTTAATTAAATTTCTCAGAATATACATGGCTTCAAACATAGACTGTAACAGACTTCCAGATATGTTTTCAGTCTAATATTTATATTCCGCCCTCCACATGATCCTAATGTGTGCTGTCTAATATTTATGTTTCTGTCAACACTGGTATATGTAGCAACAATGTTGGTTACTTCAGTATCCATGTCTGTTTTGTTTGTATTGATTGTACACACAATAGGCACCTTTTTATTCTGGCTATTGGAATAAATGAAATACAAGCTGTGATTGGCAGTATGTAACACAGATGCTCACAGTTACTGTGAGAGCCTGTTCAACTTGACTGCTATATTAAAATCATGTTACTACAATCCCTCCTGGTCAAATTGGCTGGGGGTGCATACAACATGGACATTTTCTGTACAGATATACATAGAGCTTACTATTAATTAAATTTCTCAGCAATATGCATGGCATCAAACATAGACTTTAATAACCTTCAAGTTATGTTTTCAGTCTTATGTTTATATTCTGCCTTCCACATGATCCTAATGTGTGCAGTCTAATATTTATGTTTCTGTCAACACTGGTGTCTGGAGCAACAATATTGGTTACTTTGGTATTCATGTCTTGTGTATATTGATGTTATACACAATAGGCAACTTTTTCTTGTGGTTATTAAAATAAATGAAAATACAAGCTGTGAGAGGCAGTATGTAACACTAATGCTCACAGTTACTGTGAGAGCTTGTTCAAATTGACTGCTACAGTAAAACCATGTTACTACAATCCTTCCTGGTCATCTTGGCTGGGAGTGCGTGCAACATGGATATTCTCTGTACAGATATATTTAATTTCTTGGAACTTATGAGGCATCAACACATAGATTTCATAGACTGCTAAACTTCCAGTTATGTTTTTAGTCTGATATTTATCATCTATCTTCTACATGCTCCTAATGTGTGCTGTTATATGTTTATCTTTCTATCAACATAGGCTCCTGTCTTTAAAAACCAACCAGTGATTAATTCAGTACTCATTTTTGTTTTGTTTATAATGATTTATTTTATATTATAGTCAACTTTTTATTCTGTGAAGCAAAATAATGTGATTGCAGTCCATAAAGTTGGTGCTCCAAGTTATTGTGAGAGCCTGTTCAAATTGACTGCTACAGTAAAACCATGTTATTACAATCCCTCCTAGTAATCTTGCCTGGGAGTGCATACAACATGGACATTTTCTGTACACATAGATTTTCATAGACATTTTTGTATTTCTCATTCCCCCAATCACACGATTTCACTCTTCACCCAGATTTACAAATATAATTTCTTAGGAACTTTGACATAAAAATGTTAACCTTTTCAAACATTACAAGTGTCAGTTTTAAGTTTTATTTTATTATTGTATCTTCTTTCTTTCTGATCCGTGGATCTCATGTTCACTCATACGTTTTACCAGTTTTTACTGAGTTGTAGAATGGATATATCTAGTCTGGTTGTCTCCATACGCAATGTTGGTGATAGAGGGATTTATTGCTGTGGTTGCAGTCCATAACATTGGTGCTCCCAGTTACTGTGAGAGCCTGTTCAACTTGACTGCCAGAGTACAATCATGTTACTACAATCCCTCCTGGTCATCTTGGCTGGGAGTGCATACAACATGGACATAGAGCTTGCTGTTAATTAAATTTCTTGGGAATATACATGGCGTCAAACATAAATTGTAATAGACTTTCAGTTATGTTTTTAGTCTAATATTTATGTTTCTGTCAACACTGGTGTCTGGAGCAACAATATTGGTTACTTTGGTATTCATGTCTGTTTTTTGTATATTGATGTTAAACACAATAGGCAACTTTTTCTTGTGGTTATTAAAATAAATTAAAATACAAGCTGTGAGAGGCAGTATGTAACACTAATGCTCACAGTTACTGTGAGAGCTTGTTCAAATTGACTACTAAAGTAAAACCATGTTACTACAATCATTCCTGGTCATCTTGGCTGGGAGTGCATACAACATGGACATAGAGCTTGCTATTAATTAAATTTCTTGGGAATATACATGGCGTCAAACATAAATTGTAATAGACTTTCAGTTATGTTTTTAGTCTAATATTTATGTTTCTGTCAACACTGGTGTCTGTAGCAACAATATTGATTACTTCAGCACCCAAATCTGTTCTGTTTATATTGATTTTACACTCAATAGGCAACTTTTTCTTCTGGTTATTAGAATAAATGAAAATACAAGCTGTGATTGGCAGTATGTAACACTGATGCTCACAGTTACTGTGAGAACCTGTTCAACTTGACTGCTACAGTAAAACCATGTTACTACAATCCCTCCTGGTCATCTTAGCTGGGAGTGCATACAACATGGACATTTTCTGTACACATAGATTTTCATAGACATGTTTTTTGTCATCCCCCAATCATAAGATTTCACTCGTCACTCAGATTTAGAAATATAATTTCTTAGGAACATTGACATAAAAATTGTAAATACCCTTTTAAATCATTACAAGTGTCAGTTTTATGTTTTATTTTATCTTTTCTTTCTTTCTGGTCCCTGCATCTCATGTTCTCTTGTAATTTTTACCAGTTTACTCATTTGTAGACTTTTTACCAGTTAACTAGGTTGTAGAATTGGCGTATCTAGTTTAGTTGTTGTCTCCACACACAATGTTAATGGTAGAAGGATTTGTTGCTGCGATTGCAGTCCATAACATTGGTGCTCACAGTTACTGTGAGAGCCTGTTTAAATTGACTGCTAGAGTACAATCATGTTACTACAATCCCTTCTGGTCATCTTGGCTGGGAGTGCATACAACATGGACATTTTCTGTCCAGAGATACATAGAGCTTACTTTTAATTAAATTTCTCAGAATATACATGGCTTCAAAGATAGACTGTAACAGACTTCCAGATATGTTTTCAGTCTAATATTTATATTCCGCCCTCCACATGATCCTAATGTGTGCTGCCTAATATTTATGTTTCTGTCAACACTGGTATATGTAGCAACAATGTTGGTTACTTCAGTATCCATGTCTGTTTTGTTTGTATTGATTGTACACACAATAGGCAACTTTTTATTCTGGCTATTGGAATAAATGAAATACAAGCTGTGATTGGCAGTATGTAACACAGATGCTCACAGTTACTGTGAGAGCCTGTTCAACTTGACTGCTATATTAAAATCATGTTACTACAATCCCTCCTGGTCAAATTGGCTGGGGGTGCATACAACATGGACATTTTCTGTACAGTTATACATAGAGCTTACTATTAATTAAATTTCTCAGCAATATGCATGGCATCAAACATAGACTTTAATAACCTTCAAGTTATGTTTTCAGTCTTATGTTTATATTCTGCCTTCCACATGATCCTAATGTGTGCAGTCTAATATTTATGTTTCTGTCAACACTGGTGTCTGGAGCAACAATATTGGTTACTTTGGGATTCATGTCTGTTTTGTGTATATTGATATTATACACAATAGGCAACTTTTTCTTGTGGTTATTAAAATAAATGAAAATACAAGCTGTGATAGGCAGTATGTAACACTAATGCTCACAGTTACAGCGAGAGCTTGATCAAATTGACTGTTACAGTAAAACCATGTTACTACAATCCTTCCTGGTCATCTTGGCTGGGAGTGCGTGCAACATGGATATTCTCTGTACAGATATATTTAATTTCTTGGAACTTATGAGGCATCAACACATAGATTTCATAGACTGCTAAACTTCCAGTTATGTTTTTAGTCTGATATTTATCATCTATCTTCTACATGCTCCTAATGTGTGCTGTCATATGTTTATCTTTCTATCAACATAGGCTCCTGTCTTTAAAAAACAACCAGTGATTAATTCAGTACTCATTTTTGTTTTGTTTATAATGATTTATTTTATATTATAGTCAACTTTTTATTCTGTGAAACAAAATAATGTGATTGCAGTCCATAAAGTCGGTGCTCCAAGTTATTGTGAGAGCCTGTTCAACTTGACTGCTACAGTAAAACCATGTTACTACAATCCCTCCTGGTCATCTTAGCTGGGAGTGCATACAACATGGACATTTTCTGTACACATAGATTTTCATAGACATGTTTTTTGTCATCCCCCAATCATAAGATTTCACTCGTCACTCAGATTTAGAAGTATAATTTCTTAGGAACATTGACATAAAAATTGTAAATACCCTTTTAAATCATTACAAGTGTCAGTTTTATGTTTTATTTTATCTTTTCTTTCTTTCTGGTCCCTGCATCTCATGTTCTCTTGTAATTTTTACCAGTTTACTCATTTGTAGACTTTTTACCAGTTAACTAGGTTGTAGAATTGGCGTATCTAGTTTAGTTGTTGTCTCCACACACAATGTTAATGGTAGAAGGATTTGTTGCTGCGATTGCAGTCCATAACATTGGTGCTCCCAGTTACTGTGAGAGCCTATTCATCTTGACTGCTACAGTAAAACCATGTTACTACAATCCCTCCTGGTCATCTTGACTGGGAGTGCATACAACATGGACATAGAGCTTGCTATTAATTAAATTTCTCGGGAATATACATGGCGTCAAACATAAATTGTAATAGACTTTCAGTTATGTTTTTAGTCTAATATTTATGTTTCTGTCAACACTGGTGTTTGTAGCAACAATATTGATTACTTCAGTATCCAAGTCTGTTCTGTTTATATTGATTTTACGCACAATAGGCAACTTTTTCTTCTGGTTATTTGAATAAATGAAAATACAAGCTGTGATTGGCAGTATGTAACACTGATGCTCACAGTTTGTGAGAACCTGTTCTACTTAACTGCTACAGTAAAACTATGTTACTACAATCCCTCCTGGCCATCTTAGCTGGGAGTGCATACAACATGGACATTTTCTGTACACATAGATTTTCATAGACATTTTTTTTCTCATCCCCCAATCATAAGATTTCACTCGTCACTCAGATTTAGAAATATAATTTCTTAGGAACATTGACATAAAAATTGTAAAGACCCTTTTAAATCATTACAAGTGTCAGTTTTATGTTTTATTTTATCTTTTCTTTCTTTCTGGTCCCTGCATCTCATGTTCTCTTGTACTTTTTACCAGTTTACTAATTTGTAGACTTTTTACCAGTTAACTAGGTTGTAGAATTGGTGTATCTAGTTTAGTTGTTGTCTCCATACACAATGTTAATGGTAGAAGGATTTGTTGCTGCGATTGCAGTCCATAACATTGGTGCTCACAGTTACTGTGAGAGCCTGTTTAAATTTACTGCTAGAGTACAATCATGTTACTACAATCCCTCCTGGTCATCTTGGCTGGGAGTGCATACAACATGGACATTTTCTGTACAGAGATACATAGAGCTTACTTTTAATTAAATTTCTCAGAATATACATGGCTTCAAAATAGACTGTAACAGACTTCCAGATATGTTTTCAGTCTAATATTTATATTCCGCCCTCCACATGATCCTAATGTGTGCTGTCTAATATTTATGTTTCTGTCAACACTGGTATATGTAGCAACAATGTTGGTTACTTCAGTATCCATGTCTGTTTTGTTTGTATTGATTGTACACACAGTAGGCAACTTTTATTCTGGCTATTGGAATAAATGAAATACAAGCTGTGATTGACAGTATGTAACACAGATGCTCACAGTTACTGTGAGAGCCTGTTCAACTTGACTGCTACAGTAAAACCATGTTACTACAATCCCTCCTGGCCATCTTAGCTGGGAGTGCATACAACATGAACATAGAGCTTGCTGTTAATTAAATTTCTTGGGAATATACATGGCGTCAAACATAAATTGTAATAGACTTTCAGTTATGTTTTTAGTCTAATATTTATGTTTCTGTCAACACTGGTATTTGTAGCAACAATATTGATTACTTCAGCACCCAAGTCTGTTCTGTTTATATTGATTTTACGCACAATAGGCAACTTTTTCTTCTGGTTATTTGAATAAATGAAAATACAAGCTGTGATTGGCAGTATGTAACACTGATGCTCACAGTTTGTGAGAACCTGTTCTACTTAACTGCTACAGTAAAACTATGTTACTACAATCCCTCCTGGCCATCTTAGCTGGGAGTGCATACAACATGGACATTTTCTGTACACATAGATTTTCATAGACATGTTTTTTGTCATCCCCCAATCATAAGATTTCACTCGTCACTCAGATTTAGAAATATAATTTCTTAGGAACATTGACATAAAAATTGTAAATACCCTTTTAAATCATTACAAGTGTCAGTTTTATGTTTTATTTTATCTTTTCTTTCTTTCTGGTCCCTGCATCTCATGTTCTCTTGTAATTTTTACCAGTTTACTAATTTGTAGACTTTTTACCAGTTAACTAGGTTGTAGAATTGGCGTATCTAGTTTAGTTGTTGTCTCCACACACAATGTTAATGGTAGAAGGATTTGTTGCTGCGATTGCAGTCCATAACATTGGTGCTCCCAGTTACTGTGAGAGCCTATTCATCTTGACTGCTACAGTAAAACCATGTTACTACAATCCCTCCTGGTCATCTTGACTGGGAGTGCATACAACATGGACATAGAGCTTGCTATTAATTAAATTTCTCGGGAATATACATGGCGTCAAACATAAATTGTAATAGACTTTCAGTTATGTTTTTAGTCTAATATTTATGTTTCTGTCAACACTGGTGTCTGTAGCAACAATATTGATTACTTCAGCACCCAAGTCTGTTCTGTTTATATTGATTTTACACTCAATAGGCAACTTTTTCTTCTGGTTATTAGAATAAATGAAAATACAAGCTGTGATTGGCAGTATGTAACACTGATGCTCACAGTTACTGTGAGAACCTGTTCAACTTGACTGCTACAGTAAAACCATGTTACTACAATCCCTCCTGGTCATCTTAGCTGGGAGTGCATAAAACATGGACATTTTCTGTACACATAGATTTTCATAGACATGTTTTTTGTCATCCCCCAATCATAAGATTTCACTCGTCACTCAGATTTAGAAATATAATTTCTTAGGAACATTGACATAAAAATTGTAAATACCCTTTTAAATCATTACAAGTGTCAGTTTTATGTTTTATTTTATCTTTTCTTTCTTTCTGGTCCCTGCATCTCATGTTCTCTTGTAATTTTTACCAGTTTACTAATTTGTAGACTTTTTACCAGTTAACTAGGTTGTAGAATTGGCGTATCTAGTTTAGTTGTTGTCTCCACACACAATGTTAATGGTAGAAGGATTTGTTGCTGCGATTGCAGTCCATAACATTGGTGCTCACAGTTACTGTGAGAGCCTGTTTAAATTGACTGCTAGAGTACAATCATGTTACTACAATCCCTTCTGGTCATCTTGGCTGGGAGTGCATACAACATGGACATTTTCTGTCCAGAGATACATAGAGCTTACTTTTAATTAAATTTCTCAGAATATACATGGCTTCAAAGATAGACTGTAACAGACTTCCAGATATGTTTTCAGTCTAATATTTATATTCCGCCCTCCACATGATCCTAATGTGTGCTGCCTAATATTTATGTTTCTGTCAACACTGGTATATGTAGCAACAATGTTGGTTACTTCAGTATCCATGTCTGTTTTGTTTGTATTGATTGTACACACAATAGGCAACTTTTTATTCTGGCTATTGGAATAAATGAAATACAAGCTGTGATTGGCAGTATGTAACACAGATGCTCACAGTTACTGTGAGAGCCTGTTCAACTTGACTGCTATATTAAAATCATGTTACTACAATCCCTCCTGGTCAAATTGGCTGGGGTGCATACAACATGGACATTTTCTGTACAGTTATACATAGAGCTTACTATTAATTAAATTTCTCAGCAATATGCATGGCATCAAACATAGACTTTAATAACCTTCAAGTTATGTTTTCAGTCTTATGTTTATATTCTGCCTTCCACATGATCCTAATGTGTGCAGTCTAATATTTATGTTTCTGTCAACACTGGTGTCTGGAGCAACAATATTGGTTACTTTGGGATTCATGTCTGTTTTGTGTATATTGATATTATACACAATAGGCAACTTTTTCTTGTGGTTATTAAAATAAATGAAAATACAAGCTGTGATAGGCAGTATGTAACACTAATGCTCACAGTTACAGCGAGAGCTTGATCAAATTGACTGTTACAGTAAAACCATGTTACTACAATCCTTCCTGGTCATCTTGGCTGGGAGTGCGTGCAACATGGATATTCTCTGTACAGATATATTTAATTTCTTGGAACTTATGAGGCATCAACACATAGATTTCATAGACTGCTAAACTTCCAGTTATGTTTTTAGTCTGATATTTATCATCTATCTTCTACATGCTCCTAATGTGTGCTGTCATATGTTTATCTTTCTATCAACATAGGCTCCTGTCTTTAAAAAACAACCAGTGATTAATTCAGTACTCATTTTTGTTTTGTTTATAATGATTTATTTTATATTATAGTCAACTTTTTATTCTGTGAAACAAAATAATGTGATTGCAGTCCATAAAGTCGGTGCTCCAAGTTATTGTGAGAGCCTGTTCAACTTGACTGCTACAGTAAAACCATGTTACTACAATCCCTCCTGGTCATCTTAGCTGGGAGTGCATACAACATGGACATTTTCTGTACACATAGATTTTCATAGACATGTTTTTTGTCATCCCCCAATCATAAGATTTCACTCGTCACTCAGATTTAGAAGTATAATTTCTTAGGAACATTGACATAAAAATTGTAAATACCCTTTTAAATCATTACAAGTGTCAGTTTTATGTTTTATTTTATCTTTTCTTTCTTTCTGGTCCCTGCATCTCATGTTCTCTTGTAATTTTTACCAGTTTACTCATTTGTAGACTTTTTACCAGTTAACTAGGTTGTAGAATTGGCGTATCTAGTTTAGTTGTTGTCTCCACACACAATGTTAATGGTAGAAGGATTTGTTGCTGCGATTGCAGTCCATAACATTGGTGCTCCCAGTTACTGTGAGAGCCTATTCATCTTGACTGCTACAGTAAAACCATGTTACTACAATCCCTCCTGGTCATCTTGACTGGGAGTGCATACAACATGGACATAGAGCTTGCTATTAATTAAATTTCTCGGGAATATACATGGCGTCAAACATAAATTGTAATAGACTTTCAGTTATGTTTTTAGTCTAATATTTATGTTTCTGTCAACACTGGTGTTTGTAGCAACAATATTGATTACTTCAGTATCCAAGTCTGTTCTGTTTATATTGATTTTACGCACAATAGGCAACTTTTTCTTCTGGTTATTTGAATAAATGAAAATACAAGCTGTGATTGGCAGTATGTAACACTGATGCTCACAGTTTGTGAGAACCTGTTCTACTTAACTGCTACAGTAAAACTATGTTACTACAATCCCTCCTGGCCATCTTAGCTGGGAGTGCATACAACATGGACATTTTCTGTACACATAGATTTTCATAGACATTTTTTTTCTCATCCCCCAATCATAAAATTTCACTCGTCACTCAGATTTAGAAATATAATTTCTTAGGAACATTGACATAAAAATTGTAAAGACCCTTTTAAATCATTACAAGTGTCAGTTTTATGTTTTATTTTATCTTTTCTTTCTTTCTGGTCCCTGCATCTCATGTTCTCTTGTACTTTTTACCAGTTTACTAATTTGTAGACTTTTTACCAGTTAACTAGGTTGTAGAATTGGCGTATCTAGTTTAGTTGTTGTCTCCATACACAATGTTAATGGTAGAAGGATTTGTTGCTGCGATTGCAGTCCATAACATTGGTGCTCACAGTTACTGTGAGAGCCTGTTTAAATTGACTACTAGAGTACAATCATGTTACTACAATCCCTCCTGGTCATCTTGGCTGGGAGTGCATACAACATGGACATTTTCTGTACAGAGATACACAGAGCTTACTTTTAATTAAATTTCTCAGAATATACATGGCTTCAAAATAGACTGTAACAGACTTCCAGATATGTTTTCAGTCTAATATTTATATTCCGCCCTCCACATGATCCTAATGTGTGCTGTCTAATATTTATGTTTCTGTCAACACTGGTATATGTAGCAACAATGTTGGTTACTTCAGTATCCATGTCTGTTTTGTTTGTATTGATTGTACACACAGTAGGCAACTTTTTATTCTGGCTATTGGAATAAATGAAATACAAGCTGTGATTGACAGTATGTAACACAGATGCTCACAGTTACTGTGAGAGCCTGTTCAACTTGACTGCTACAGTAAAACCATGTTACTACAATCCCTCCTGGCCATCTTAGCTGGGAGTGCATACAACATGAACATAGAGCTTGCTGTTAATTAAATTTCTTGGGAATATACATGGCGTCAAACATAAATTGTAATAGACTTTCAGTTATGTTTTTAGTCTAATATTTATGTTTCTGTCAACACTGGTATTTGTAGCAACAATATTGATTACTTCAGCACCCAAGTCTGTTCTGTTTATATTGATTTTACGCACAATAGGCAACTTTTTCTTCTGGTTATTTGAATAAATGAAAATACAAGCTGTGATTGGCAGTATGTAACACTGATGCTCACAGTTTGTGAGAACCTGTTCTACTTGACTGCTACAGTAAAACTATGTTACTACAATCCCTCCTGGCCATCTTAGCTGGGAGTGCATACAACATGGACATTTTCTGTACACATAGATTTTCATAGACATTTTTTTTCTCATCCCCCAATCATAAGATTTCACTCGTCACTCAGATTTAGAAATATAATTTCTTAGGAACATTGACATAAAAATTGTAAAGACCCTTTTAAATCATTACAAGTGTCAGTTTTATGTTTTATTTTTTATCTTTCTGGTTCCTGCATCTCATGTTCTCTTGTACTTTTTACCAGTTTACTAATTTGTAGACTTTTTACCAGTTAACTAGGTTGTAGAATTGGCGTATCTAGT
This sequence comes from Cepaea nemoralis, assembly GCA_014155875.1. Taxonomy (NCBI): domain Eukaryota; kingdom Metazoa; phylum Mollusca; class Gastropoda; order Stylommatophora; family Helicidae; genus Cepaea; species Cepaea nemoralis. The sequence goes on from JACEFZ010028233.1 coordinate 476,090, forward strand.
TTAGTTGTTGTCTCCATACACAATGTTAATGGTAGAAGGATTTGTTGCTGCAATTGCAGTCCATAACATTGGTGCTCACAGTTACTGTGAGAGCCTGTTTAAATTGACTGCTAGAGTACAATCATGTTACTACAATCCCTCCTGGTCATCTTGGCTGGGAGTGCATACAACATGGACATTTTCTGTACAGAGATACACAGAGCTTACTTTTAATTAAATTTCTCAGAATATACATGGTTTCAAAATAGACTGTAACAGACTTCCAGATATGTTTTCAGTCTAATATGTATATTCCGCCCTCCACATGATCCTAATGTGTGCTGTCCTAATATTTATGTTTCTGTCAACACTGGTATATGTAGCAACAATGTTGGTTACTTCAGTATCCATGTCTGTTTTGTTTGTATTGATTGTACACACAATAGGCAACTTTTTATTCTGGCTATTGGAATAAATGAAATACAAGCTGTGATTGGCAGTATGTAACACAGATGCTCACAGTTACTGTGAGAGCCTGTTCAACTTGACTGCTACAGTAAAACCATGTTACTACAATCCTTCCTGGTCATCTTGGCTGGGAGTGCGTGCAACATGGATATTCTCTGTACAGATATATTTAATTTCTTGGAACTTATGAGGCATCAACACATAGATTTCATAGACTGCTAAACTTCCAGTTATGTTTTTAGTCTGATATTTATCATCTATCTTCTACATGCTCCTAATGTGTGCTGTTATATGTTTATCTTTCTATCAACATAGGCTCCTGTCTTTAAAAAACAACCAGTGATTAATTCAGTACTCATTTTTGTTTTGTTTATAATGATTTATTTTATATTATAGTCAACTTTTTATTCTGTGAAGCAAAATAATGTGATTGCAGTCCATAAAGTCGGTGCTCCAAGTTATTGTGAGAGCCTGTTCAAATTGACTGCTACAGTAAAACCATGTTATTACAATCCCTCCTAGTAATCTTGCCTGGGAGTGCATACAACATGGACATTTTCTGTACACATAGATTTTCATAGACATTTTTGTATTTCTCATTCCCCCAATCACACGATTTCACTCTTCACCCAGATTTACAAATATAATTTCTTAGGAACTTTGACATAAAAATGTTAACCTTTTCAAACATTACAAGTGTCAGTTTTAAGTTTTATTTTATTATTGTATCTTCTTTCTTTCTGATCCCTGGATCTCATGTTCACTCATACATTTTACCAGTTTTTACTGAGTTGTAGAATTGATGTATCTAGTCTAGTTGTCTCCATACGCAATGTTGGTGATAGAGGGATTTATTGCTGTGGTTGCAGTCCATAACATTGGTGCTCCCAGTTACTGTGAGAGCCTGTTCAACTTGACTGCTACAGTAAAACCATGTTACTACAATCCCTCCTGGCCATCTTGGCTGGGAGTGCATACAACATGAACATAGAGCTTGCTGTTAATTAAATTTCTCGGGAATATACATGGCGTCAAACATAAATTGTAATAGACTTTCAGTTATGTTTTTAGTCTAATATTTATGTTTCTGTCAACACTGGTGTCTGTAGCAACAATATTGATTACTTCAGCACCCAAGTCTGTTCTGTTTATATTGATTTTACGCACAATAGGCAACTTTTTATTCTGGTTATTAGAATAAATGAAAATACAAGCTGTGATTGGCAGTATGTAACACTGATGCTCACAGTTACTGTGAGAGCCTGTTCAACTTGACTGCTACAGTAAAACCATGTTACTACAATCCCTCCTGGCCATCTTAGATGTCAGTGCATACAACATGGACATTTTCTGTACACATAGATTTTCACAGACATTTTTTTTCTCATCCCCCAATCATAAGATTTCACTCGTCACTCAGATTTAGAAATATAATTTCTTAGGAACATTGATATAAAAATTGTAAAGACCCTTTTAAATCATTACAAGTGTCAGATTTATGTTTTATTTTATCCTTTCTTTCTGGTCCCTGCATCTCATGTTCTCTTGTAATTTTTACCAGTTTACTAATTTGTAGACATTTTACCAGTTAACTAGGTTGTAGAATTGGCGTATCTAGTTTAGTTGTTGTCTCCATACACAATGTTAATGGTAGAAGGATTTGTTGCTGTGATTGCAGTCCATAACATTGGTGCTCACAGTTACTGTGAGAGCCTGTTTAAATTGACTGCTAGAGTACAATCATGTTACTACAGTCCCTCCTGGTCATCTTGGCTGGGAGTGCATACAAATTGGACATTTTCTGTACAGAGATACATAGAGCTTACTTTTAATTAAATTTCTCAGAATATACATGGCTTCAAACATAGACTGTAACAGACTTCCAGATATGTTTTCAGTCTAATATTTATATTCCGCCCTCCACATGATCCTAATGTGTGCTGTCTAATATTTATGTTTCTGTCAACACTGGTATATGTAGCAACAATGTTGGTTACTTCAGTATCCATGTCTGTTTTTATTTATATTGATTGTACACACAATAGGCAACTCTTTCTTCTGGCTATTAGATTAAATGAAAATACAAGCTGTGATTGGCAGTATGTAACACTAATGCTCACAGTTATTGTGAGAGCCTGTTCAACTTAACTGCTACAGTAAAACTATGTTACTACAATCCCTCCTGGCCATCTTAGCTGGGAGTGCATACAACATGGACATTTTCTGTACTCTTAATTTGTTTTATATTTTGTTTGTTTATATTTTAATATAATCCCATTTGGTTTCTTCTCACAATCTTAATTTATTTAAGTATATATATTATATTTACAGTATATATTATTTCATAGAAGAATGCTGAAAATTCATGGGCAGTCAAAATGAATAATCTATGTGAAACAGCTTATCATGACTCTCCAGTTTTGACTATCATTTGATATTTTAATAAGATTGATCTTGCTTATATTATTACTTTTGCCTAGCTGTTAATGCTTTCCACATGCATCTTCTGTCTTTCTTTGCTTCTCTTGCCTAGTATTTTCCCACATAAGGCTCATTTCTCTGTTCCAACTCTTCTGTTCATGTATCCCATATATTTCATTTTCATACTGGTATTCATAATTGATTGAGTACCTCAATGCTCTTTTCTTCTCTGTCCATGACATTCTTATCATTGTCATCAAAAACCTCATCTCCACTGCCCCCCGTTTATTCATCATTTCATTACTCTTGCGGGCACATATATCCATGCTGACATTCAACCCACACATAACTTTTCATTCATATATTGTTATGCTTTCATATTTCCAGACATAAATACATTGTGTCATTAGTCTAGACTTATGAACTAGTTTATCTTTGCCTTGTTGTATATCTTTTTGTTGACTCTGTGTTTGTTGAACTTACTCTTAGAAGGAAAACATCGGCGCTGCCAGCTCTGAGGACCAGGAAGGTCATCAAGGACAACAGTCCAGTCAAACCAGTGATGCTTCAGCTTCTCAGAAACAGCAAGTGGTAATAACTGCGAGATGTGAAATCTTGTTTTCTGTTGAATGGATATGTTTTAGTTCACAGACATTTACTGTGACTCGTAATTAATATATTGTTAGGAGCTGGTGTCACTGTGGCCCATAAAGGAAGCAAAGAAAAGCAACCCGGTAATCTACATGCATGTTGTAAGAACGTTGGCAAGAGACTGGCTACCTCAACCTGCCACTGATTTGCTAAATTCAGAACCAATGGATCGTGTTAATTATTTTGTGTCCCAACATGCTCTGGTTGGGATTAGAGGGATTTAGTGATAGCAATTGCTTCCGGTTAGCATAGAAACATTAAATTGAACGACAAATATTTGTCAGTGACTTATTGTGGTTAGTGAGTTCTGATTGCACGTTTTTGAAGTGAATAATTGCAGTCAATGTGTTTACGGTCTCATCTCTTCAGTTGCTAATCCCAACTAGTCATGAACAAGTCTACAAAGAGCTTGACTTGACAATGCTCCATCAGAAGATGGAGAAGAATAAGAAAGCAGCTGGGTAGCAAAGTAATTGGTATGCTAGCTTACCAAGTGCAGGTTGTGCTTATGTCCACTATGCTCATGAATAATGTGTCCAGGAAGTGCTCTAGGAAATAAAGGCAACCGGCGTGATATTGATCACATCACCCATCAGCTGCCTAGTCGCAGTTCCAACTTCACAGCATCGGGTCGTCCCCATTATGCTCCGTTCCTGTGCCAGTGAATATCACACAAAACGCTCCCCACTGCCCAATGTGAAAAGTTGCTGTATAGAAACTGGGCTGGCACAAGATGGAGAATATTCTCTGCAATTGATCTCTGTCTGTCAAGGTGAGATGAGGAGTTCTTAAGAGTTTTATTGAGTCAATCCTGATGCAAATAGTGGACAATTAACAGACCAGTGAGGAATTATGTGGAAGATGCAGAGATGTGCTTTTATAGAAGAGTGATGAGACCATCGTGGATGGATAGAAAGAGCATCTTGACAAAAGTTAACCCACAACAAGAACTGGTTACTCATATCAGGAGAAGATAGACCACATTCTTTGTTCATGTCATGAGGAGAAGAAAGCTGGAGTATGTTACCACAGCGGGAAATTTGGAGGGGAGGAGAAGTAGCGAGACTTAGAGAGAAGATGCTGGACATTTTGACATCATGCCATGGAGGAACGTCGGTATCAGAAATGATTGGTAGCACAAGAGGTGCATACTTAGTGCACCTATTGCACTTATTGTCTCACTGTTTCATTCCATCATCATCATCATCATCATCATCACCTTCCACTTCTGCCATCAAGTGTTGTGGGAGGAATAATTTGCACTCCAGCGTCCGGTGGGCGGCACTGGATAGTGTCATTCCGTGTGATTGTACAATGTCTCTGATGTCGTCAATCCATTTTCTTCTTGAACATCCTCTTGGTCTCGTCGCAGATGGTCTTTGATGTGAGGCCAGTGATGGTAGCTGTTAATGTTGCATTCTAATGACATGGCCAAACCACTTGATCTTCTGTCTTTCAATAAATGTGGCACAAGGTGTTGATCCCACTGTCTGTCTGATAACAGCATTTCTTACTCGGTCTCGGACTGTTAAGTTGGCAGCTCTCCTCATCTCGCAGGTGTTGATTTTGCGAAAGTGTGATTTGGAAAAGTCCAAGTTTGAGATTGGTAGCATAGGGTTGGTGTGAATATGCTGTTTATTATCTGTCGTTTTGCGGACATGGGTATATTTGGATGTTTCAGTAAGGGTGATAATTGATATGTAATCCACTAGCTTTTTGACATCTGATTTTGATTTCTCTGTCCAATCTGCCATCTTTTGTGATCATACTTCCAAGATATTTGAATTGTTTAACTTGTTTCAGAGTTGTGCTATTTATCTGTATTTTAGTGGGACATGGGTATATCTGGATGTTTCGGCGAATCTGCTAACTTGCATTACTTTGGTTTTGGCTGTGTTTATACTCATATTGTATCTGCTGCAGCTTGAACTCAGATTAGTAATATGATGAGTCTGCCCTCATCGCTGTATAACAGGCACTGATCGTCTGCAAATAGAAGTTCATTTATTTCCTGTGGGTCAGTTGTTTCATCTGGAGTAAAGAGTTCTACATTTTCTGAATCTGTTCTGTCAAGACTTGCTTCTTTGGATATTCTGTCCATGTAGATATTAAATAACAAAGGAGAGAGCATGTACTCCTGTATTGACTGTGAACATATCTGATATACCTTCTTGTGTTCTTACTGCACTTCGGCTCGAGTGATACATGGCTATGACATTTTCTAGCACTTGCCCTTGTATCCCATAGTCTTCAAGGATGGTCCATAATTTGTATCTGTCTACTCTGTCGAAAGCCTTTTCCTGATCTACAAACACAATATTCTGCTGATCACTATATTCGATAGTTTTTTCACCTATTTGTCTAAGTGTAAATAGTGCATCAGTGCAACTTTTACCGTTCCGAAAATTAAATTGTACTTTGCTTAACTGTTGTTCAATTATGGGTCTAGCTCTTTGTTCCAATAGTTTTGCGTACATTTTCCCTATATGGCTCAGGAGTGATATACTTCTGTATGTTTCGCACTCTCTCATATTGCCTTTCTTTTTCCATATTAGTACTATTATTGCCTGTTGCCAATTCATCCCATCTGTTGCACTTATCTGATTATTTCATCCCATCTGTTGCACTTATCTGATTATTTCATCCCATCTGTTGCACTTGTTTATCTCACTATTTCATCCAATCTGTTGTACATATTACCTCACTATTTCATCCCATCTGTTGCACTTATTATCTCACTATTTCAATGCATCTGTTGCACATATTACCTCACTATTTCATCCCATCTGTTGCACTTGTTATCTCACTATTCCATCCAATCTCTTGTATGTATTATCTCACTGTTTCAATGTATCTGTTGCACATATTACCTCACTATTTCAATGTATCTGTTGCACATATTACCTCACTATTTCATCCCATCTGTTGCACATATTACCTCACTATTTCATCCCATCTGTTGCACTTGTTATCTCACTATTCCATCCAATCTCTTGTACATATTATCTCACTGTTTCAATGTATCTGTTGCACATATTACCTCACTATTTCAGTGCATCTGTTGCACATATTACCTCACTATTTCATCCCATCTGTTGCACTATATTACCTCACTATTTCAATGCATCTGTTGCACATATTACCTCACTATTTCATCCCATCTGTTGCACATATTACCTCACTATTTCATCCCATCTGTTGCACATATTACCTCACTATTTCAATACATCTGTTGCACATATTACTTCACTAGTTCAATACATCTGTTGCACTTATTGTCCCACTATTTCAATCCACCTGTTGCACTTATTATCTCACTATTTTGTTCTCAGCAACAAAGAAACCCAGGCCAGTCAGACAATGAGAGGTCCCTGGGATCCCATGACAGAGAACACAGACGACTGAAGACACAAGAAGAAAGCAGAAACAGAAATACTGAAGAGCAGGATACCCAGGATGAAGATGAGAGAAGGCAAACTGCCAAAGAGTATGAGCACATCAAGGATGCCAAGTCTCACTATGATGCTCAGACAATAGACGTGGCCAGCAAAGAACAGATGCTGGACAAACAGGCAGTTCCTTCACAGGTAGAAAATGAAGGAGATGAACTGGAAGATGAAGATGATGTCAGAATGGACGTCGAAGAGGAAGAAATGGTAAGTTTCACTGTACAAAAGTTCAGTAAGCACGAAGTGTAGCTGTCTGTGGCTTACTGTGGTTAGTGAGTGCAGATTTTATGTTCTTGAAATGAATAATTGCAGTCAAAGTGTTTGCGGTCTCATCAATGATATTGAGAACGTTATTTCCCCGACTGCTACATGAAACATGTCTCTTTAATCCTTGGGTCTGACACATGGCCACAAGGATACGCAAGACATGGACAGTTTAATGGTTCAATTCATTGCCCCAATTTGTTTCCTTATAGTCCATGCTGTGTGGTGTTGGTGATCATTTCTGTCCACAGTCATCTGTCTTGTGTACTGCCCAATATTTTCTCATACTGATGTAACTCTTTTTGTTTTTGTTTACACACACACAGACACACAAAGAAAAAGAAAATAATGACATCTCACATCTGTGCTTCTCAAATTGATTGTTATGACTAAATAGGCTATGATATTGTTTATGCCGAGTAAAACACCCTCTAAGCAATATATGCTTGGAATTACTTACAATATGCATTTGAGTGTTTGTGCAGACTTTATACTTTATCTCTTTAATGCCTTCATTGTAAAAGAAAATGTAGATTTGTCAATTGATATCATTTGGTGAATTGCTTTGCACTGTTTCCTCAAGCCCCTGACCCAGTACATCTGACATTCACAAGCATTGTCCTTTATCCCTAGCCTTTGGCTGTCTCCATTCTATCTCAAGGCAACAGGTTTGTTTCTGTCTTTGTCTGGTTCCTGATACCTTGACCTGTCCAACATGGAAGGCCCTACCAGTGGGGTGGGGTTTGTTTTAGGGGGGGGGGGGGGGGGTGTTGCTTTACCTTAACCTTTGACTGTCCTCATTCTGCAAGGCAACAGGTTTGTGTCTCTCTTTGTCTGGTTCCTATCCCTTGATCTGTCTGACATGGGAGGCCCTTGACTTGTCCAACATGGAAGGCCCTACCAGTGTCTATGCTATCATTGACATAGCTCTTGGGGTCATTAGAACACACAAGTCCTTCTTGTTCTATAAGGTGGAGACACATCAGAGGGGATTTTGTTGATTTATTTCCATATTTCAGTCATGGGGGTGGCTATAGTTTCAGCTGTAGTTTGTTGATTTTCATATCATTGTCTTGTGATGTTTGACATTATTGGATGAGTTATTTTAATCATTGTTCCATTAGCATGAAGGGGGGCTGTTAGTGGCTTATTGTGGTTAATTAGTGCAAATTTCATGTTCTTGAAGCGAATAATTGCAGTCAAAGTGTTTGCGGTCTCAACAATGATGTTGAGATCGTTATTTCTCAGACTGCTACATGAAACATGTCTCTTTAATCCTTGGGTCTGACACATGGCCACAAGAATACGCAAGACATGGACAGTTTAATGGTCCAGTTCATTGCCCATGTATTTGGTTTCTTCTTATAATCCATGCTATGATCATGTCTGTCCACAGCCATCTGCCTTGTACTACTGCCAATAATTTCTGATAGCAATATTCCTCCATGTCATGATGTCAAACTGTTCACTATCTGCTCACAGACTCCCCTCCTGCCTCTGTTCTACTCTAACTACTCCATCTTTCCCCTTCTCATGACATACCCAAAGAATATGATGTCTTCTGATAAAAGTAACCAGTTCTGATTGTAATTTAATTAAAAACAACTTCATTATATTTAGTACTATGGTGTTCTCAATGAATAAATAAAGCAGGTGCCATCTCCACTGAAGGTTGGCTGCAGCAGATCTCAAACACTGTCTGTTTCTCACCTTGACTGCACATTCTGTCAGGCTGACGTTCACCCATCTCTTGATGTTATCTTCTCACTTGTATTGTTGTCTACCTCTTGTTCTCTTGCCCTCAACCTTGCCTTCCAGTATGGTTTTTTATAAGGGTGTTATGTCTTTTAATGTGGCTAAAATATTTCACTTGCTTCTTTTTTATTTATATATCAACTCTCTTTTTGTTCCCAGTTTTTCTAGAACCTCTGTATTTGATTGTTTTTGTTTCCATGAAATACAACATATTCTTCTGTATATCCACCAGGGCCTCTATTCGACTTTCTAATTGCTTGTTCAACGTCCAGGCTTCCGTGCCATATAATAGTGTTGAATATACATAACATTTGACAGTTCTCATGTTTAAAAATGCATTAATCTCTCTAGATGTTAATACTGGTTTCATGATATTGAAATTATTTTTGGCCATTCCTACTCTCTTTTTGGTGTCTGTTTCACTCTTTTTAATTTCTGTTTCATTTATACCATCATCTGTTATTACATGTCCAAAATAGGAGAAAATTGTTACTTGTTCTAGTATCTCCCCATTTACTGTGATGTTCATTGATGGACCTATCCTTTCCACTTTTTGGATGTTAATATCTAAGCCACATTTTGCACTATGCCTGTTTACTTGTTCCACTAATTTTTGTAACTCTTGCTCGCTTTCTGCTACTAACAGGGTATCGTCACCATACCTAAGATTGTTTATGATTATTCTGTTGATCTTAAGTCCAGGCTGTTGAACATGTTTAAACATTCTTTCTGTGTATAAGATGAAGAGGCTTGGGGACAACACACATCCCTGCCATACATCTCTTTTTATCTCTTTGGGTGACAAATAATTATTTTTGTATCTATTTGATGTCACTTGATCCCAGTACAAGTTACTGATAAGTCTGATGTCCTTTCTGTCTACTCCTGTATCTTGAAGGCATGTAGTTAATCATTCATGTTGTATTCTATCAAAAGCTGTCTTGTAGTCTATAAAACATACATATATATTTTTATGAACTTCTATATATTTTTCAAATATATATTCTCATCATTCCTCAATAAAACCATATCTCCACAGCTTCCACATAATTCCTCACTAACTACTAATTGTCCATGATTCACTTCCATACATTAGGATTGGTTGACATAGCGCTTATGAACTCTTTTTCTCACCTGGACTGAACAAAATATTGCTTAGAATGTCCTACTATCTTGTGAAATATGGCTTTTGTGCATGGTAATTCTACATTTAACTTCTTTAATAAATCTTGATTGAACCCAGGTGACATCAGTCTCATCTAATCTGGAATAGAAGAAAAAGCAGCGTCTGCAGCAGGATATAACGATATGAATTGGAAACAAATAGGTATATTAAGCTCCTGCGAGAAGAAACGTACTAAACACAAACATGTTGCACATACCTTACAAGGAGATCCATCATATACCTGAATACAGGTGACAATCCAAAATTAGAAGAAATCAATAAATATATAAAATGATTAATAAAATAAAATACACACAAAATGCACACCTGTGTACGCTTTTGTGTGTATTTTATTTTATTATTCATTTTATATATTTATTGATTTCTTCTGATTTTGGATTGTCACCTGTATTCAGGTATATGATGGATCTCCTTGTAAGGTATGTGCAACATGTTTGTGTTTAGTACGTTTCTTCTCGCAGGAGCTTAATATACCTATTTGTTTCTGATTCATCTAATTCTGGATGCACGCACTTGTTTGAATTGTTTGATCTCTTTGTGTGGATTTGTTTTTAGTGTCTCACTCAGACAACATTACATTTTCTGGAGGTTTCTTGGAGTAGTCATTGGAGTTACAGAGTTTGTGCATTGTGCAAAATGCTCTCAGCTGGGTAGAAAAGTGGGGTAAAAGTTGATCTTCTGGTCTGTAACTTTTCAACATGTATTCTGTCTGTCATTTAGGACGCCACCAAGCACTCAGAGAAAAAGCCAGCCAAGTCTAAAGATCAGGACAAGAAAGTCAGTTCTGAAGAAGATGCAGAACCAGCAGCCCAGGAGCAGCAGAAGATGGATGTTGAGGGAGAGAGGGTGCTGACCTTGACAGCGGACAGGCCACCGGAATCTTCTGTGCACACCCTCATAGAAAACTTACACATGGATGTCATGGTAATGTTACAATCCCCTTGATGTACTCTTTTAGTTACATGTTCTTCCAGGACTTGACTTCCATTTACAGATGTTTCTTTATACAAGAAATAATTTCACAAGTTTTCATTAGCAGTGATTCACATCGTGGTTGATTGATTGATTGGTTGTCCAGTGCCTGGCATTGAGGTCTTCAAGCCTTGAAATGGACTTGCATCAGTCAGGAGTGAGGCTGGTATAAAGGCTTTTCTTCTGATCCAGTACCAATAGGCTTTTCTTCTGATCCAGTACCAATCCACCATCTCCACTGTGAATGTTGCAGAGATATCCTTCCCTTTTCTGCCAAAAGAGCTGTTCTTAACTGCAAGAGTGAAATTCTTATCTGCCATGAGTGTTAATCATATTTTTAATAAGTGCTGATGTTATCTTCTATCCATCTATCATGTGCCATGCCGGAAAGCGTGGGAGGTCATGACACGCCATTTCACTTGATCACCAGAGCCATGGATGAGCTCAGTGTTCAATGTCTCGACCATGCCATGTGGTCAAGCCATCCAGGTACTTACTTCTGTCTTCCCCTCGATCTTGCCAGTTGTCAACCAAGTTCTCCAATTCATTTCTTCTCATAACATGTTCAAACAATTTTGACTGTCTATGTCTAATTTCTCTAATCAATTTATGATTTTCATTTGTTTCTTATAGTACTTGGTCATTGGTTTTTCTGTCTGTCCTGGTATTCTTTGCATTCTCCTCAGAAACCACATTTCCACAGCCATCAGCTGTTTTTCAGATTGACTGCTCATTGTCCAAGCTTCACATACATACAAAAGTACAGACTCTATGTAGCCCCTCAACACTCTTTTTCTCATTTCAATTTATCTTCTATAGGTATCAATAATTGTGAGATTATATCTGATGTTAGTGGAATGGCCTCAGGAGTTCCCAGCCGTCGAGATTCCCCCATATTTTACAGGTTCTATTTTGTTGACATGGGTTTCTCCCGATTGCTTTAAGTTCTTGATCTCATTCAATTAGTTGTTTTTTTTTTAGTCCATTGCAGGAACCATTGGTTTTCTGTTGGTTTCTGCAGGGGTGTAGTCTAAAGAAAATTGATGATGATGGTAGTTGTAGTGATAGGATGATAATTTCTCCTGACATTATCAGACAGCCCATTGAAGTATACAGGTGCCAAGGTGGTTATGGGTTCAAATTGATATTGCAGCAGATTTGTAAACTTGACCTGGGCACCCAGGCTGCTCTAACCTAACATGGGTCAGTAGAAATGTGGGAGGTAAAGGGTGCCGGTATGATATTGACCACATCACCCATCTAGTGTGACTTGCCTGATTAACATGTAGGACTAGCACCATATACCCAGTATGTCTCAAGGTGTGTGAAAAGGTCCTTACACTGATGTGCTGCAACAGCGGGTGTTTGAATAGCCTGTCTGCTGCAGTCAGACTTGTTGTATTCTGTCCTACACTGGGCAGGGTACAAACAACGGCTGCTACAGAATGACGTGTAGTGTTCATGTGGTGCCATTTTGGCATCGGGTGTGCACAACACGGACAGTGAAGGGTTGTCGGCAGGGACTATGCCTGCGTAGTGTAAAATTTGTTCCTCATGTCTTTGATGAGGATCTTGCATGAGAGGGGAGAGAGTTGAGGAGAGGCAATGGATGTACTAACTTTCTTTACTACTTCTTTTTCTTTTTCCTCTTCTTCTTTTATGTTCTTGTGATCTCTCAATGAAGTATAGGCTTCCTCTAGACAGACCCTACCCATTCAAAGTAGCAGACTGTTTACCCATGGATAGGTATTCTTTCCGAAGAATTTTGCCAAGACAGCAGCCTTAAAGCCTACTTTTTGGTATTTTCAATGGCTCTGCGTTTTTAACATTCTCAACTTGCTCACAGGACCTGCCTCTCTCTCTCTTCTCTCTCTCTCTTCCCCCCCCCCCCCCCCCCCCCCCCCCCACCCCCTGCAAATGCCAAGTATCCAATCTGACTACCTGAGAGATCAGGGGAACATGTGATAACATTAGATACCGGTTGTTCTTAGAATTAATGCCTAAACCTGAACTGAGAATCAACACCGTACCTTCTGAAGGAAATTAAAACAGTTAGGTGCATGTAACTCCTGTGAACAAGTGAGAGATAATAAACACAGACAACAAACTCCAATACAGCAGACATAAATCACAGGGAGAAAAAAAATCAATGATGATATAAAAAATATAATACAAATAAGTAATACCACGACACAACAAATCAACATTTTGATTATAATACACTTCATCAGGAACATCACAAACAGATCTAAAGAAACACATGCAATTAAAAAATTTAATAAAATTAAAACATAAACATTACACAATATTGATACTGTTTTTTATTGTCTATTGTTATATCCTGCTGCAACCATTACATCTCTTATCAATACCTTCTGAGTCTGAGAGACAACCTAACCTTTCAGCCATGGCACCCCCTGGTTGTTGTCCTGTACATACCTGTATATGAATGTTCTAGATATCTGTATATGGACTTTGTGTATGATTGTGTAGTCATGCCTGTGTTGATAATTGACTCTTTACCATGTTGCTTGCAACAGCCCCATGAGATGGATCTTGATGTCTTAAGAACACAGCTGGAGCAGTGTGTGAGGACTTGGTCACACCCAGAGGACGCTTCACTTGATGTGGTAGGTGCAGGTTTTATTGTGAAAGTCTTACTGTGATTTGTATATTGCATTGGTTAAATGGTATGTTTTGTGATGTGTTTATGTGTACTTTGTGTTGGGTAATGGCTTTAATGTGCACTAGTTATTGTGTATAGTGTAATGATTGTGTGTGTACCCTGTGTTGTGTAATGATGTTGTCTGTACTGTGTTGTGTAATGAGTCTGTGTACTGTGTGTTGTGTAATGATTTTATCTGTACCGTGTGTTGTGTAATGATTGTCTGTGCACTGTGTGATGTGTAATGATGTTATCTGTACCGTGTGATGGTGATATTGTATGCTGCATGGTGTGTAATGGTTAACCTTCTTGTTTGTATATTTTGATCATTAGCTTGTTGTGTATATTCAATTCTAACCTTGGGCAAATTACAAATACTGATCGATCTGTGCACAGTAACTGATGAATCTTATTTGTTCACACTGATTGGTTTGATTCCTGCACCATCTTCAGACCTATCCAATAAAAACCCATTATTTAAGAAGATTGGTCAGTGAGTCAAAACTGAGAAATATGAAATAGTTTAGGCATGTCACTGAAGACCTCACCTGCCAGCCTGGTAGACAAGGGTTCGAATGTGCATCAGGACAAATTTTAAAAGTTAACCTGGTCTCCCATGTCGACCAGCCACAATTGGGTGCCAGGAGCAGGCTTGGGAAGTAAAGGCGGCCTGTGTGAGACTGATCACGTCACCCACCGAGTGTTGGTTAGTGATACAAATATGGGTCTATCACAAGATGCCTGGTGTGCCTTCAGGCATGTATAAGGGAACTTGACTGTTTGTCTGACTTGTGTAAAGTGACATGAATGTCTGGTCAAGATGTTTGTCTGACTTGTGTAAAGTGACATGAATGTCTGGTCAAGATGTTTGTCTGACTTGTGTAAAGTGACATGAATGTCTGGTCAAGATGTTTGTCTGATTTGTGTAAAGTGACATGAATGTCTGGTCAAGATGTTTGTCTGACTTGTGTAAAGTGACATGAATGTCTGGTCAGGATGTTTGTCTGACTTGTGTAAAGTGACATGAATGTCTGGTCAGGATGTTTGTCCGGCTTGTGTAAAGTGACATGAATGTCTGGTCAAGATGTTTGTCTGACTTGTGTAAAGTGACATGAATGTCTGGTCAAGATGTTTGTCTGACTTGTGTAAAGTGACACAAATGTCTGGTCAAGATGTTTGTCTGACTTGTGTAAAGTGACATGAATATCTGGTTGAGATGTTTGTCTGACTTATGTAAAGTGACATGAATGTCTGGTCAAGATTTTTGTCTGACTTATGTAAAGTGACATGAATGTCTGGTCAAGATGTTTGTCTGACTTGTGTAAACTGACGTGAATGTCTGGTCAGGATGTTTGTTTGACTTGTGTAAAGTGACATGAATGTCTGGTCAAGATGTTTGTCTGACTTGTGTAAAGTGACACAAATGTCTGGTCAAGATGTTTGTCTGACTTGTGTAAAGTGACATGAATGTCTGGTTGAGATGTTTGTCTGACTTATGTAAAGTGGCATGAATGTCAGGTCAAGATGTTTTTCTGACTTGTGTAAAGTGACGTAAATGTCTGGTCAAGATGATTGTAGGGGGAGGAGGGAAGTGTGCGGGGAGTGGAAAAGAGGAAGACCATCTTGTACATGGATGTGATGGCCAATTTACACCTGATAGCTACAGAGACACAACATTTGAGTTATGATAGAGTGGAAAATATGGGGGGGGGGATAATTTTTTGCATGACAAGCCACTGGATGGATGGGCTTTCTTCTCCGAACTGTGGTACTGTCACTTGGTGCTTATCTCCTCCTCTTTCAGATTACTGGAGGAGTATTTCAGCTTAGTGCACAAACTTGTTAGCCTTGACCAGGGTGCCAGTTATTTTGTTGAGAACAGAGCTGTATATGCCATTACTTGTCACTGAACAGTGCAGCTAAATTCTCTTGATAAGTTTTGTAACTGTTCTCTCATTTACTCATAATTGCAGACACAGGTGGCATTAGAAGCCTGGCAGAAGTACCAGGCCATTACAGGAGCCTTGTCACAAGAACTGTGTGAGCAGCTGAGACTCATTCTGGAACCTTCTCAGGCAACAAAACTCAAGTAAAATTATATTAATACTAGTTAATACAAGTTTCTGACGTCTGTTATGTGACGGAAGTGTGAAATAGAAATCCACAAATCCAAAATGTTACGTGGTTGAGCTGAGGGATATAAAATAGAAATCCGGAAAGACAATACGCATAACATGAGGCATTCTAACAAGCAAATAATGCATGTAAACAAGGAAGCCACAAACAATATGTTGCATGATTGATTGCCTGGCATATTTCATTGCATCTCATCAAGTGCATACCGCAGAGTTATATAAAGTGAGTACATGAATAACACTTGAGCTGAAACAATTAAAACACAGCCGCAACTATTGTTCAAATGTGGAGCATCTGTTATCCCCACGATAATTTCAAATATAACACAACCTCTTTCTGTTTGCATAACATGTGTGGCATCTGTGTTTATTTCACTAAGAGAATACATTTTTTTGAAATAATGTATCACTTAAAATTATGAGTCTCTTTCTCCCTTTCTCTGCTCTCTCTGGTTTCTAGCTTCAGTCATATCTGCCTGAGGCATGATCCTTCCTGTGACTGTTCATTGTTGACTAATGTCCCCACACTGAGCACCTGATTGTACAGTTGGTATACTCTGGCTCTGTTGGGAACTGCTTCCTGCCGGCAGGAAGTATTTGGTTTTGCCTTTACCTCATTTGCTGCCCCGCTTGGTGGCCATTTGGGTTAAACCCAACCTCAGGCCAAATGTCTGGGAGTAATAGGGTTCACTATCTGTGGGTGAGGTAAACTTAAACAGGAGAGACTGAAAGACGTAATGAGTCATATAAACACTTATCTGCACCACATTCAAACCTCAATGAGTCATTAAAAATGATATATAGAAAAATATGGTTGAAATCATGAAAGCCTAGATGGCAAATCAATAAATCCCAAAATCCATGGAGCTACTAAAAACACAGCAGAAGATGCCACTCCACCTCCAAGTGGTGGCCTTGTAAATAAGTTGTTAAGTTGCAGTTTGGTCCAGAGAGTAGGATCAAAATGAGGAAGCAAACCTGTGTTTAAAATGCTGTGCTTACATCATTTGTGTTGGCCTTAGGGCCTGATGTGTTGGCCTTATAGGCCAGACGTGTCAACTTAAAAGCCAGATAACACACCTTTGCTGTAAATGGGTGTTACACAGCCAACATCTTTCTAAGGATCACTGCAGAAGATGATATGGCACAATCTGTACTGTTTATTATTTTTCATACAATTGTGTTTGAATTTCCATTGATTTATGTGATTGTCTGTGTTTGACAGGGGTGATTATCGAACTGGAAAGAGACTAAACATGCGGAAGGTGATTCCATACATTGCATCTCAGTTCCGCAAGGACAAGATCTGGCTGAGGCGAAGCAAGCCCAGCAAACGACAGTACCAGATAATGATGGCAATAGACGACTCTGCCAGCATGGCTGATAATCATTCCAAGCAGGTTCGTTATCTGTTCATGTTGAATTGTGTTTTCTAAACACAGGACCTGTGGTGGTGTAGTGGTTAGTGTACTTGCTTATCAAACCATGTGTCTGAGTTCAGTCTCCAGTAGTGGGTACTGGATACTCCAGCAGGTGGATACAGGCTCAGGTTTCTGTGTTTGTGTAAAGCAAGCTTTCCATGTTTCTGTTTTGTAGGTATTTGTGCGTGCGTTCGTTCGTTCGTTCTCTCACTAGCTTTGAGCTCAAGCGTAGTCCATACACGTGGTACTACTTCTAGTGCACTGGGCTGATTTTTGTATGTGGAATCGCTTTCCCTATTACCAGTATCCCTCGCCATCAGGTGAACCCACTCTTAACTTCTGAGGTGCTTGTAATTTAGGTCAAGGACGAGAACTGACCGAATGGATGGGGGTGTTTGCTCTTAACCTTCGGGTAGCTGAGGTGGCAAGTTTCAACCCTTACACATCTGTTGGACTAAAATGTTGACTTCTCTTCCTTGAATTGGGGAAGTATCTTGGAAGTCGGAGTGGGTTCACCTGATGGTGAGGGACACTGGTAATAGGGAAAGCTAATCCATACTCAAACATGTGTCCAGTGTACTCCCTGGCAGTGACAACTACTGGAGGTAGTAGCATATTATAGACTGTGTGTGGAGTTCAAAGTGAACACAGGGAAACAAAACACCAGCTTGTACAAAGAACAGACAAATGGCTCTGTCCAGAAATCTCTTTTATAATTGAACACTCCAAGACAAAACAATGAAAATAGAATGAAGTAGAAAGTAACTAGACAATAATACTGTCTTATTTGTTATCTGTGCCTAGGGTGAGAATATAGGCGTTTGTTGTATTCTTGTATTTGATTTCATGCTGTTTATTTGTACATCCTCAGCTTGCATTTGAGTCCTTGGCTCTTGTGTCTAATGCTCTGACGCTTCTGGAGTCTGGGGAGCTGTCAGTTTGCAGGTGAGCAACTTGTACGCTTTTAATGTGTGTGACTTGCAGGCTAATTCATGTAACTTACACGAGTGTCCAACACATGCAAGACAGAGACAAAGTATTCAGGCCTTCACCTGCTCCATTTGAGGACAAAGTCTATGGGGATATTCACAAGCTTCAGTTAACTGCTGCTTTCTTTGCATGTTTTCATTTTGTTGTCTGAAGGTGAATGAAGAAGTATTCAATTCACAAACATTTCCAGGATAGTTTTTTCATCATGTTTGTTATTTATTGCTTGTATACATGTAAATAGACTTGAGTGACTGGGAAAGATAACTTTGGAGGGAGGTGTACTGGAGAAGCAAAGAAGAGAAAGACCACAACATAGATGGATCCACGATGTGATATACAACTTTTACAGGACACCTGGTTTACAATTAGAGAGACATTTCTACCGACTTGTGGAGTAGAATTCAACACAGGCCAAGTCAGGGGGTGATGATGATGATGATGATTGCTTATATGCGGTCCAATCTATGAACATACATATGTCCCGGCACCATGGTTGTATCTGAATAAATGACTCATAATTCTCCTTTTTCTGTCAGTTTTGGAGAGGAGGTGAGACTGTTACATCCATTTGCTGAGCCATTTAGCAACCAATCAGGAGCCAAGATTCTACAGCAGCTGTCTTGTGAGCAGACGCAGACCAAATATGGAATGGTGAGTGTTGTTCTGGTAGTCACCTTTGTTTGACTAGGAGTTTGTCAGTAGTTATAGTGTCCCTACTGTCGGCATCCTTAGTCAATGATAGTAGCATAATAGTCAACTGATGTGCCAATATAGTGGGCAGGGAATCTTTCCCCGTTAGTGGGCTAAATTTTGGTATGGTCAATGGGCATTGGAGTTGAACCGTGCCACAGGACTACCAGTCCTCTAGGAAAGCAAAGGTGGTTAATATGATACTAACCATGTGACCCATCATTTGTCTTCTAGCCAAAATATATAATTACTGAAAGACACATGAAGAGAAACATGATAACTGGGACTCATGTGGCAACTTTCAAGTAAGAAAGGGTTTATACTTAGATGGATACACACAGTGATACTGTCTATAATTGCTGTAGATAAGGTACTTTTGTTAAAAACATGTCTGCTATATGAACAGTAATGTGATTGGAACAGTTCTATTATTTATTATTTTTATGTCCCCACAGTGATTATTGTCTTGTGTACAGTCTGTGTAAGCATGTCCTTTACATAACATTGCAGTCAACCCCAGTATTTATTGGCTGCTTGACTTACTAGACAGTTTTACATTCAGTAGTCTGCCGTTGCTTTCTGAACAGCTGATGCCTCATACCATCAACATCAGTGCTTCTAAATTGGCGTGTCAGATTAAATAATGCAGAAATTTGGCAGCCTGCTGATCAAAATGATCAGCACCCGTGTGTCTGCACAGATCTCAGTCCTTGGTGTCCTGGAACAATTCTATTGATGTTATTCCTTCATGTCACCATCATTTCTCTTGGTCTGCATCTTCTACCTCTGATCTGATCAGACGTCACAATATTTCCCAGTGCTTTCTTTGTTCACATTCTGTGATTCACTGCCATACAGCAGAACAGGTTGGGGGAACCTGTACTCTCTTTCTGACATTTAATGAGAGTGACTTGTTACATAAGATGACTTTCATTTTCTGAAAGTTTGTGTTTGCTTGATCTGTTCTGCTCGTAAACTCCTGTCACACATCATCTATCTAAAGTTATGGTTACCCTAGATATTTGAATTTATTAACACAGTTAATTATTTCATTCATAAATGTCATTCTCAGTGGACGAACAATAAGAAGTAATGCTATAGCTAATAGCAAGTTGATACTTACTTTACATACTTATATCTATACATATAAAAGAGACTGTATGTATGTCCGTTCTTTATGCGTTCGTGAACGGTCCATTCGATTGAGATGAAATTTTCTACACATTTTCTTTTCATTCCTGTGCAACTTTCTGTCATAGTTTTTTAGTGTAAAATCGGCTACTTACTTACTAAAATTTAATATTTCATTATAATTTCTATATAGCAAGGGGACTTAACTCTAGAAAAGTTATTTCAAGGGGCATAACTTTTAATAACATTTCTATATACTTTATAGTCATATTGTTGCATCGTTTGCAAAGATTTATAAACTCTTTGTCTATAGTTATTTACAAGCATATGAGTTATAATAATGATATAATCTTTAAGGCATTTTCAAAGTTTTCATAAAAATAATGCATAATGCATAACATTGTAACTCATCTTTTTATGCTTAAAGAAGTTATCTACAGTCATGAAGGTGATTAAAAACAGTTTTCATTAAAAATAATGGATGGTGTGTGGAAGGACATTCTTTTAAGTTACTGTGCGCCAGGAGCTGGGCGAAGCCACGCAGGGTCAGATAGATAGACAGACAGACAGACAGATAGTCGGGAACGGGAGCTTATATGACTACTTATATGAATTGAATTAGATGCTCCCCACCAGGGACTGGGTGAAGCCAGGCCGGGTCAGACAGACAGACAGACAGATAGTCGGGAACGGGAGCTTATATGACTACGTATATGAATTAAATGAGATGCTCCCCACCAGGGACTGGGTGAAGCCGGGTCAGACAGATAGACAGACAGACAGACAGATAGTCGGGAACGGGAGCTTATATGACTACGTATATGAATTAAATGAGATGCTCTCCACCAGGGACTGGGTGAAGCCGGGCCGGGTCAGCCAGACAGATAGACAGACAGACAAACAAACAAGCAGACAGACAGACAGACTGATAGATAGATAGATCCCCTCCAGGGACTGGGCGAAGCCGGGCCGGGTCAGCTAGTATAATTATATTATACTTACTTTATAAAATTTTCATCAAGGTGCCTCTTGTATTCTTTATCATGCTTCTATTTTGCCATCTTTTCTTTGATATAACCATTGGTCTGTGTGTGTGAATGTATATTGTTACTGGAAATGTGATTGTTTACGAAGTGTTCATTTGTGATCATGCAGCTGCTGGACAAGACCCTGGCCATGTTTGTGGAGGCCAGAAGTCGCCTGTCGGCCATGGCTGGAGACGCAGAAACTGCCCAGCTGCTGCTGGTCTTGTCTGATGGAAATGGTGTCTTCAGAGAGGGGATGGATGTTGTCCGCCGAGCAGTACGACGAGCTCGGGCAGCCAAGATCTTCCTTGTGTTTATCATTCTGGACAACCCAGAGAGAAAGGTATTGTCTTATAACCAGAAGTTAGTTATTGTTTTGTGTTTTCTTCATTTCTCCTGTATATACTACAGATATGTGTTGTCTACTGTGCACACATATAATGGTCATATACAGGGACATTGAAGGTGTTGTCTTGACGACTGGCATGATCAGAATTCTTGTTTTGCTGTATAAATGGGAGCTGATTTGGGTCACCCTAGTTGCCCACTTCCCAAATGAGTGGCCACAAATGGAAATCTATGTTGAACTTGGGTCAGATAAGTGAGCTCATACCAGACAGACAAAGATATAAAGACTCTGACAGTCTCAGTAAAGAACTGTGGTTCGCTGTAAAATCTAGGGCAACAATAGCATTGATTGCTCTGTTTGAGTGGTTGTACTTCTGCTGGCATGGCAGCCTTTGACTAGTTGTGAATCAAGGAAGCTACTCGGAGATTAATCAATTAAAATCAAAATTATCTCCATCCAATCAGCTGTCAGCATTCCTCCGTGACCACTGTAGCAGATGTTTCTGAACCCTCCTCTCACTGACGCATGAAACTGTCTTCCTCTTCTGCCCTGATCTTCTGTTGGAGCATAGGCCCTCCTGCAGCTCATTTCATATCCTCCCCATATTTTTCTGTCTCAAATTCTCTTCTCCAGGTGTTTTAGTGCCTCCTCTATTTCATTTGCCATACATAGTTCTAACATTCCAAGTGCCAGTTCTGGATTTTTTACTAGGTGAAAGAAAATAAGTCAGCCATTTGGACTCCTTGTAGCTTTCTCCATCTTCATCATACCTCCTCTAGAAAAATCTGACTTTCCTCTTGGTTAGCTGAGTTATTTTGTTTTTCTTATCTGTAGAGTTGGATTGGTGGGTTGCATTTTGCAACTAAAGTTGTCTAAAGGATTAGGTTATAGACACTGTGGTCCACTTTAATGATGTTGTTTGTCCATCAAGAATGATGATGACCATTCATTTTATGCAATGGGGTTGAAAGTTTGGAGCCGTGAGTTCTAAGATGGCTGATAAGGCCTATTTTGGCTCGAAATGTTCTTTGACAATGTGGGCAAAGAATGCTTGACGTTCCAGAAGGAGGATCTTCTGCAGTGGTTTTTCTGTCCAGCCTTTTCTTCACAGCTTTTGAGTCCTGGTTGCTTCACAAGTGACTGCACCCTTGCGTAATGATGTATGCCACAAATTTTGGTCTTTGGCAACAGTCTCCCAGGTGAAAAGAAATATTCCAAAAGCTGTCAGTAAGATTTTCAGTGTCTTTAAGGTGTTTCCTCTGGTCGCTTTACCACAACGCAGCTCGTCGTAAAAAATTTTTTTAGGGAGCCTGTGATCTGGCATGCGAGTTAAGTGACCAACTCAGTGAATCTGATACTTCATTAGTAGAGTGTGGATACTGGAAGCTCTTTCTAGAACTTCAGTGTCTGGGATATTGTCTTGCCATTCAATCTCCAATAACTTCCTAAGGCAGATTATGTGGAAATTTAATTTCCTAGTGTGTCGCTGATAAACAGCCCAGATTTCACAAGCATATAGCAGTGTGGATAATACAACTGCTTTGTAGACTTTCAGCTTTGTTTGCAGGCTTATTCCATTTCTGTCCCATGCATTCTTGTACAGTCTGTCAAAAGCCGCGCTGTCCTTGGAGATTCTTGCATTCACTTCGTCATCAATTGTGGCAGCTTGTGACTAAGTGCTGCCAAGATAGGTGAATTTGTCCACAACACTTAGTCTGACCAGTTACCTTGTAACTGTAACAGTGTAACCTTGTAACTTTAGTAACAGTGGCTAAACAAGCAGTAACATTATAGCTTCTTTTAATGATTCTTGCATTAGCATTGTTTTTAAATCTATGAAATTGTCTTGATAATGTCTGTTGTATTGTTTATTGTGCTTCCATTTTTCATCTTGTAACTGAGATGGCAACTGGAAGATACTTGTCTGTATTAGATCATTTCCACAGTGCAGGGAAAAATCATTTCATACATAGGCAAATACTGTGGTAATGTTGGACAGATAAATTGTTGAATGTACTGACTCCATCATGATAAATTGTGCAATTATTCTTGTGTTGATTTATTGAGTGTTGAGTGGACAACTTTGACATGACAAACTGAGTGCTGCATAAGTTATCTTTCCTGGAAAAAATAGAAGTATCTTGACTTCACGCCAGCCAACAGCAGTCACAAACCCATGCTCCACAAATGTGACCCAGTTATTTGTGATGATGATAATAATACTAATAATGATTGTGTATTAATGAATCTTTTTCCTCCACATCAGAGTTCAATTCTGGATTCAAGAGTACCAATCATGGAACCTTCTGGACAGGTATGTTCTGTTAAAATAAACCAAGTAATGTTGTCACATAAATAGTTGATGATGTGGTCACTCACAGTAATACTGTTCTGTCAACATTTGTATCAGTTTTTGTTCACTACAACACGTCACTCTCATTATGGCCCATAACAAAGTGTCTCCATCATTTGCTAGTTCTCTAGCCTCTTGCTGGAGGAGTCCACAATTTCCTGTGCCCATCTTTGTGCTGGTCAACCTTGATTCTTCTAGAATAAGTCTTAAGTCTTGTGTCCTCTGGACTACAAAGGTGGGCTGACCTGCTGGTTTCAAGCCCAAAAATGATTGAAGTAATCATGATGGACAAGGAGCACATTTTGAAGACTATCTGCAAATGATGTCTGATTGAAGCTGCAGTACCAAGTGAAAGAATGCTGGTTGAAGCCTCAGTACCAAGTGAAAAATAATGCTGGTTGAAGCTGCAGTACCAAGTGAACAAATGCTGGTTGAGGCTGCAGTACCAAGTAAAAAATACTGGTTGAAGCTGCAGTACCAAGTGAAAGAATGCTGGTTGAAGCTGCAGTACCAAGTGAAAGAATGCTGGTTGAAGCTACAGTACCAAGTGAAAGAATGCTGGTTGAAGCTGCAGTACCAAGTGAAAGAATGCTGGTTGAAGCTGCAGTACCAAGTGAAAGAATGCTGGTTGAAGCTGCAGTACCAAGTGAAAGAATGCTGGTTGAAGCTGCAGTACCAAGTGAAAGAATGCTGGTTGAAGCTGCAGTACCAAGTGAAAGAATGCTGGTTGAAGCTGCAGTACCAAGTGAAAGAATGCTGGTTGAAGCTGCAGTACCAAGTGAAAGAATGCTGGTTGAAGCTGCAGTACCAAGTGAAAGAATGCTGGTTGAAGCTGCAGTACCAAGTAAAAAATGCTTTAAAAAAGCTTTTTTTTATTTAACAAGTGAAAGAATGCTTGAGTTATTCAGTGTGATTCTGGCAAGAAGTCACAAAAGGGGATGAACCCAACATATACCTGTGTGCTGCAGAAATGGTCAGCACTTACACTTTGACCCCAACATGTACCTGTGTTTGAAGGCAGCAAGTCAAATGGTTTGGCCATGCAAGTAGGTTACCAACTAACAGTATACAACAACAAGCAATGATGTACAGACCAGAGGGAAGCAGAGGAAGAGGCTGACCACGTAAACGATGGACTCAGGGAATAACAGAGTCCATGGGAATTTCGATACATGAAGCCCATAAGCAGGTACTCTCCTGCTGTTTATACTTCACCTCGACACCGCAAGGTACAAGAGGAACATAATGAGATGAGATGTACCTGTGTGTGTTACAGCAATGATCAGTACAGTATTTACACTATATATGACCCCAGCATGTACCTGTGTGTGCTACATAATTTTAGGCCAAGCTGCACTTGTTGGGAGATGTAGTCAATATCAAGTCAACAGCCTTAATTTCCCAGGAAAGTTCCTGGTACACATTTTCAGCTGGGAACGCCTGGAAACCCCTGGTCACTGAAAAGAAAATCCTCATCTCTAGCGAGATTTGAACACATGATCTCTGGTCCAGCAGCCAGCTCCAGACTCCCATTGCTAGCCAGACACCCCTAAATAAGGACATGTCTGTGGAGTTTGGAAAGAATCTGTACCTAACCATTGATACAGCACCAGAAGTCTCAGAAATGTGTAGTAAACAAGCTTAGGTCGTATAACACATGCACCAGACCATAGCATAGGAGAGTACAAACATTGAAATCAAATGACACCCATCCTGAAACATCCAGCTATCCTGAAACATCCAGCCATCCTGAAACATCCAGCTCCCCGGAAAGGTTAACCCGGTCAACAAATGCCCGCAGAAGTCGGATGTGTCGGCCTAACGGCGCAAGAACGCAGCTCTGCTGTAAACAGGCACAACGCAATCACATCCGAAAAAAAAACTGGATGAACGCAGAAGAAGAAACATCCAGCTATCCCCATGGACAGAAGATTATAAATGCAATTTTTTTTAAATACCAAAGATGGGCACTAACTAAAGAACAAGAAAGAAAACTCACTACTTGTGAAATGAGATGCCTGAGAAAAGCAGCGAACAAATTAAGACAGGACCATATAGAAACGAGATCTATAAAACAGTTGCAGCAACACCAGTTGTTAAATTAATTGATAGACAAAGACTTAATTAGTTCGGCCACCTAGTGAGAATGAACCCAATGTTGCCAACAGCAAGAGCATACAACATGAAAATGGGAACATCAAGAGGCAGGGGAAGACGGAATCATCAACACCTTAAAAAGAAACCATAACATCTCAGCATACCAAGTGACAGAGGAAGTCCTAGTTCATAAATGAATCATCAAATAAACCTGTGACGCCTAACGACATAGAGCAGTGAAGGACAAAAGAAAGAAGATAAGCATTTCAAGAAGAGTCATGATTCGCAGGTGCAGTTGTGTTATACGTAATATACACAGAACTATCGGTTTTTGTTTGGGAAACTTGAGGTCTTTAATAGTATAAGAAATAAATTCACGATAATTGAAAGGCACTCAAAGAAGTTTAAATTAAAGGACACACCTTGGTGTGGCCACTATAGTTTTACATTTTTATATTGTCTAGTTTTATGATAACAAACATCATGTAATGTTTACACGTCTGAAATAATCTGTGTTGTTCTCTCTCTGCTGGCATGTACAGATTCGAGAAATCAAGTCTTACCTGGAGATGTTCCCGTTCCCCTTCTACATCCTGCTGCGTGACATCAACTCCATGCCACAGATACTCAGTGACGCCCTGCGCCAATGGTTTGAGCTAGTCACCAGCTCTGACAGATGAACTTAGTGGAGGAGTCATTCGTTAACCCTCCCCTCATACAGATTAAAAAATTTATTAGAGGGAGAGATAGAGAGCCTGGAGGGGAGAAAGGAGACACAAAAATTGTAGTACCTTAACTCAGATTTACTGCCAAGATGATAGGAAGGATAGAAATCAGAGAAAGATTGAGTTTCTTAGAGAGATTGAGATAGTTAATTTACAGAAATTTAAGAGTTAATTTAGAGAGATTGTTAGAGTTAATTCTGAGAGATTGAGGGAACTACTTAATGACCAGTAGATGATATTTTGGGTGCATAATTAATTGATTCATTTCATCTGTACATTGTTACATGCTTGGCTCATGTCATATGTATATTGTTACATGATTGGTCCTGTCATCTAATTGTTATGCAATTGGTCCATGTAAAGCATACATTGTTACACAATTGATTCATATCATCTGTACATTGTTACTTGATTGGTTCACATCATATGTACTTGTTACATTACTGGTTTACATTATTTGTAAATTGTTATATGATTTGTTCATATCATCTGTATATTGTTACATGATTGGCTCATATCATCTGTACATTGTCACATGATTGACTCATATCATCTGTACATTGTCACATGATTGGTTCATGTCATCTGTACAGTGTTACATGATTGGTTCATGTTATCTGTACATTGTTACGTGATTGGTTCATGCTATCTGTACATTGTTACAGTGATTGGTTCATGCTATCTGTACATTGTTACGTGCTATCTGTACATTGTTACATTCCTGCCAGTATTATTAACTCGTTCAGTGCATACAGACATACACCGGAGTTATCTCATCACCTTAGATTCAGGCTGTATAATGGCCACAAGTGAAAGCCCTGCCAGTGCTTGTGTGTTTCTCCGCGCAGGCACCATTTCAATCACATGTGTGCACCATTTCTACAAGTGAGGTCTTTGTAACTAAATGTAACACCTGAAACCTTATTTCCACCCAATCCACACAAAGAAATGGTGTGTCTGTTGGCAGCAAGTTCTCTCTTTTGCCAGTGAGTGTTCATACAGTGGTGCTTTGTATCTTCAACAAGATTGTATGTTTTGTTTCAATCACATTGCTAAGAGTAAGAACAGGGAAGTCTAGCACGTGGCTGTACGTTTGTATGCATCTTTATTACCAATTGTATTCATTTTAATATTTTAATCTGTCATAGGACTGTTCTTGTCACCTTTATCCGCGGTTATATTTCCTTGTGAGTGTTGAATTGGGGAGTCTGTTCACAGTGAGACACCTAAAACCTGAGGAGGGCACATGACCAGCCTTGACCTAACCCCAACCAGTCTGTACATAGTGTACTGAATCCTGACCTTCATAATATTCTCTCTAGAGATGTGAAGTGGTGACAGCACCAGCCTTGCACACCCCGTTGGGTTCTAGGCTTGGAGAGGGGAAGGAGAATTATAGAACACAGTCCCTATGTTGATAGTACTGAGTTGGGATGAAAAGTCACAACACGAACCTTGATCCAATAGATGTAAGCCCCTTTTAAGACACAAACGAGCTGAACACCAATATATCATACTTGAGAGTTACAACACTCTCTTCCTGGGCTAACTAACCAACAGGTCGACTTTTGTTATGATAGAAAAAAATATTTATTTTCACCCAGGCCAAATTCATCAAAGAGGATACATAACAAAACAAGGGTCAAACAAATGACAATTGAGTTACAGACCAAACCATTTCCAATAGCTGAGCAATAAGGACACTAATAGTTGAAACTCAGTTGGTCTGTGCTAAAACATGTGAGGAACATCTGCAAAACAAATGCTGAAACTACCTGGGATTGTGCCAGTGTCACACAAGTCTGACGTGCAGTGAACTCGGAGCAAGATTGCTGGAAGTTGAAACTACTGGGTGTTTGTAAAGTCTCACTACACTTTGTAGTAGAACAAATATGAAACAAGAAGCACGTGATGTCATTAAAAATGTGCTCCTCAGTCAATCGTGAGGCAATATGCAGCGAATAGCTGCCGTCTGATGAAGTAATTCTTTGCACTCCAAACAGAAATGGTGTTATAATTCAGTGGAAGAAAGATACCTACAAAGTGTAGTGAGACTTTACAAACACCCTGTATATATCTATAGCAAAAGAGAGTTGAATTAGTGATGCTGTTTCTAGGAACATGTATGATTGTTTGCTTGTTGTCTGCCAATGCTAACTGTTAATGTTGCAGTTGCATAATAGTTTTTGACTTGCTAATAACAACAACCGTTAAGTTCTACTAATGTTGTTTCTTATCATTGGAATGTTGTATATAAAGGTGTTAGTTTACAGTTGTGGTATTGTAAGCAAGAGAGGGAAACAGAGAGAGAGAGAGAGAGGATATAGAGAGAAATTGTTTTTGGGCTTGCACAGCAGTGCTCCAGTCTTCTCCCATAGATCACACAAGGAGAATCTCGGCCCAGTGCACAAATTGCATAGTACCAGCAAGGATCTCATATATTCACACCAGAATCACATGCTACAAATATATTCTTGGGTTGGTTCTCTACTGATGAAAGTGACCCTGGGTCGCAGCCTTTTCAGCCACCTCTTTTGATTTGCAACAGTCCGGGGATTTAACGAGACAAATTGTCAAATGTGGTACAGCTTGCACACACACAGATGTATGTATAGATGGATGCATAGATAGAAATATATTTGTGTGTGTGTGCGAGAGAGAGAGAGATCTCAGCTGAGAAGGAAGAAGTTAGCACACAATAGGACAGCGGTCAAAATTATTGCAATCAAATTAATCATGTTTGGCAGAGAGGATTTTGCACCCCAGGCTACAGGTATAGTTTAAGACTACGGCAGGCCAAGCCACATGTATAGTTTAAGACTACAGGTATAGTTTAAGACTACAGGTCACGCCACATGTATAGTCTAAACTGAAAACAGTGTGCTACAGGTTTCTCTGTTAATGCTTAAGTAGGTAGCCAACATAACATGGAAATACACATGGTGGACAACTGTTGAGCAGCCTTGAAAGCAGTTCCGCCATGACTGATAGTCTGCTGTATTATATAGCTAGTGATTTAACATGGACAGGCAGGAAATCACATGAGGGCATATCAGGTGACCAGACACGTCTGTCTCAGTACCCCCAGTAGTAGCAAACATTCCATACCACCAACTGTCTGAAGTGAGCCTATTTGCTTCAGTTATAAACTAGTGTCTATACTTTAAAGCCACTCCACCCTAAAAGATAAGGGAGAGCTGGACAACATTGACTCAACTGAAATTTGAAAAATGTTTTTAATTTCAAAAATGGTCAGTTAAGATCATCTTTAAGACAAATTTATGAGCTTACCACCACATTTGTGAAAGCAAATGCCATCACCTGTTACAAATTTTAAAAAAATGCACAATACCAGAATTATCATAGCAACAAAACCCACCCCTTCAGGGATTCAGTATGAGGCAGCTTATTAGACGTGATAGTTTGCATGCACAACACACACACAGTTATATATGCATATGAAATGTTCCTGTCATTCACAGGACACTGAAACATTTGTGGGCTGTTCTTGATTTACTGGACAATTTTATGTTCAGCAATTAAACAGCCCAAATTATATGTATAATTTAAGACTAATAACCCAAGTTACATGTATAGTTTAAGACCATAACCCAAGTTACATGGATAGTTTAAGACTACAAACCCAAGTTTACATGTATAGTTTAAGACCACACACCCATGTTACATGTATAGTTTAAGACCACACACCCACACTACATGTATAGTTTATGACTACAAACCCAAGTTACATGTATATGTATGTTCTGAAGTGAAAACAGGGTGTTGCAGATTTGCCAGTAAACACTTGAGTAGACCGCCAACAAGGCATGAAAATACACATGGTCAATAACTGTTGGTGGAGTTAGAAGGGAGTTCCCCCATGAGAGATAAACTGTTGTATATAGCTAATGATATGATCTATTGACCAGTATCAAGAGAAAGAAGCCTGTTTGATGGTATCCACTAGGTCATCTCTCTGTCATCCTCAACTCTGGCTAGACTAAGAATAAATAGTCAGATACCCAAATGGAGAGATTCATGGTTGTGAGACACCCCCCACACTCCCATCATCTTTCACTACACATGTTACTTTACTCTACAAATACACGCATAAAATGGAGGGGGTGGGGGATTGTTCCAAATAAGTGTACATGTAATTCTTTGAAGTTTAATAGTAAGCAAGTAAAACTGTTTACTAAAATCAAAGAGAGAGAAACACGTGACTAGGGCATACATTATAAACATTCAAGCAACAAATACCTAAACAGCCAATGAAAACATTACCAATGGATCACAAATACTGAATGCTTAGTAGATGGGTGGTGTAAGGTGGTTAATACTGTTTTCATCTCAAGTAAGGCAAAGCATGCACCTGTCTAATGAAGTAGTACTTTTAATTAAGTAGTTTAGAGTTAAATGTCATCAAACATCAGGTTTATATGGATTTGACATGCCATACACACAAGCAACACTTGATGTGTGTAAGTCAGTGGCTAGTTGTCCTGCGTCATTGTCTACTTGATGTAATGCTTTATTATCATGTTCCAGTGGGTCTGGTTACTGTCATTGTTTGGTTACTGTCATTGTTTGGTTACTGTCATTGTTTGGTACATTGCTGGTTTAGGTCATGGTCAGGTTGGGGGGTGGGGGGGGGGGGGGGGGTGGGTCATTGTCTGGTTGAGGTTATTGTCTGGTGGTAGTTATGTCTGGTTGAGGTTATTGTCTGGTGGTAGTTATGTCTGGTTGAGGTTATTGTCTGGTGGTAGTTATGTCTGGTTGAGGTTATTGTCTGGTGGTAGCTATGTCTGGTTGAGGTTATTGTCTGGTGGTAGCTATGTCTGGTTGAGGTCATTGTCTGGTGGTAGCTATGTCTGGTTGAGGTCATTGTCTGGTGGTAGCTATGTCTGGTTGAGGTCATTGTCTGGTAATAGTTATGTCTGGTTGAGGTCATTGTCTGGTGGTAGTTATGTCTGGTTGAGGTCATTGTCTGGTGGTAGTTATGTCTGGTTGAGGTCATTGTCTGGTGGTAGCTATGTCTGGTTGAGGTCATTGTCTGGTGGTAGTTATGTCTGGTTGCGGTTATTATCTGGTGGTAGTTATGTCTGGTTGCGGTTATTGTCTGGTGGTAGTTATGTCTGGTTGAGGTTATTGTCTGGTGGTAGCTATGTCTGGTTGAGGTCATTGTCTGGTGGTAGTTATGTCTGGTTGAGGTCATTGTCTGGTGGTAGCTATGTCTGGTTGCGGTCATTGTCTGGTGGTAGTTATGTCTGGTTGAGGTCATTGTCTGGTGGTAGTTATGTCTGGTTGAGGTCATTGTCTGGTGGTAGTTATGTCTGGTTGAGGTCATTGTCTGGTGGTACATGTCTGGTTGAGGTCATTATTTGGTGGTAAGTTATGACTGCTTGAGGTCATTGTCTGGTGGTACATGTCTGGTTGAGGTTTGCTGTCTGGTGGTGATCATGTTTAATGGATTCTCTGACTGATCATCATAGTCAATGTTTAAATAAACCAACAAACTTTATATAAAGTTAAGCATATAAATTGTAATAAGCACAAGAAAAACTCTAATGCATCCAAAAATACATCCACAAGGAAAGAATTTTGGCTTGTTAACTGAAGGAGGTAGCATAATGTGTTTGAAAGTTTACATGTCAGATGTGCTACACACATTTAACAACACAATGCTTATGTAGACCACTTTAGCAACATGCCTCATACACACACGTACACATTTGAAAACATTAATAAAGGTATCCCAGCCCAGCTTCAACTCTTCGGCCGAGCTAGACTTGAGAAGCGGGGCTCGTAGTCTGGCCAGTAGTCCGGTCGAATTTTGGAAGAATCCACTCCAAATACATCCAGCAGTTTACGGTTCATAAAGGCAAACCTGAGGAAATGATTTATCAGTCTTTATAAAAGCAAACTAGCTACGATCTTTCATGTCTAAAGTCAGGGTTTTATTCAAAACATTTTTTGTTATCAGTTTTGAAAATTAAGCAACCTTGTCTATAAGCCTCCGTCATGCCTTGTGTCAGGAGCATCAAGCCTCAGGCACACCATGTGTCAGGGGCAACAAGCCTTAGTCATGCCTTGTGTCGGCAGCAACAAGCCTCAGTCATGCCTTGTGTCGGCAGCAACAAGCCTCAGTCATGCCTTGTGTCGGAAGCAAACGTGGCTAGTGTGCTGCTTTGTCATCTCTGTGGTCATAGGTTTGAATTCATATCAAGGCAGATTTTAAAAATTAACCTGGGCTGTCAGTCCAAAACTAGTACCAGGAAATGATTTGGGAAGTCAAGGCGGCTGGTATGATAATGATCACATGACCTGATTGGTCTATACAAATATGGGCTAGCATCATTTGCCTGCAGGCGTGGAAGGGCCCTGTTGTGCTGTTACTGTCCTGAGACTGGCCCCTTAAATCAGGAGATTCCAAGCTCTTAAGGAACCTTGGCACTATAAGCAACAAATTTATGCTGGATCTGTGTACATATTATGTAGAATAATGTTATGTATTTTCAATAATGACAGTTGCATTTCACAAGTCATTTAGTAGAACTTAATACTTCACTCATTATTTGAAGACCAAATACATCTATGAATTTGACCATTATTTGAAGACCAAATACACCATGAATAACAGGGGATTAAAATACAGCAACAAGCCAGTAACCAGACTGTCTCAAGACAGCTGCAGTCTAACCTGTGTCTACCCTTCTCAGCAACAACAATATATGCATTTAGGAAAGAGAACTCTGACAACTGAAGATAGAAATCAACTATGATTGGTCTATACAAATGTAGATCTAGCACCATACACCTCAAGGCGTGTAAAAGGGTTTCTTGACTGTTTGTCTTTAGACTAAAGAAACAGTTGAAACCACGGCTTTCTGTAAAAGGGTTTCTTGACTGTTTGTCTTTAGACTAAAGAAACAGTTGAAACCACGGCTTTCTGTAAAAGGGTTTCTTGACTGTTTGTCTTTAGACTAAAGAAACAGTTGAAACCACGGCTTTCTGTAAAAGGGTTTCTTGACTGTTTGTCTTTAGACTAAAGAAACAGTTGAAACCACGGCTTTCTGTAAAAGGGTTTCTTGACTGTTTGTCTTTAGACTAAAGAAACAGTTGAAACCACGGCTTTCTGTAAAAGGGTTTCTTGACTGTTTGTCTTTAGACTAAAGAAACAGTTGAAACCACGGCTTTCTGTAAAAGGGTTTCTTGACTGTTTGTCTTTAGACTAAAGAAAGTTGAAACCACGGCTTTCTGTAAAAGGGTTTCTTGACTGTTTGTCTTTAGACTAAAGAAACAATTGAAACCACGGCTTTATGTAAAAGGGTTTCTTGACTGTTTGTCTTTAGACTAAAGAAACAGTTGAAACCACGGCTTTATGTAAAAGGGTTTCTTGACTGTTTGTCTTTAGACTAAAGAAACAATTGAAACCATGGCTTTCTGTAAAAGGGTTTCTTGACTGTTTGTCTTTAGACTAAAGAAACAGTTGAAACCACAGCTTTCTGACTCTTGTACTGCCAGTAATTTCTGATACTGATGTTCCTCCATGCTATGATGTCAAACTGTCCAGCATCTTGTTTTTCAGTCCCTCCTACCTCTCTTCCCCATTATCTTTCTAGTTTTCCCCGTTTTATAATATACCCAACACAACGTGGACTCTTCTGATGAAAGTTACCAGTTCTCTTTGTGAGTTAACTTCTTTCAAGATATCCTCATGACACGTTTAAAGTATTATTTTTCTATAAAAACCACACATCTGCAGCTTTCACATAATTCCTCACTAGTCTGCTAAATGCCGGCTCGGTTACAATGGGGTTACGGACGCAATTCGTGATCCCATATACATGCATTAAAAACACAGCTGCGCATGATTTGGCAGCAGATCGCATTGCACTGGTTTGTTACGAAATGGTATGGATGCCGGTCGTTCAGAAAACAATGGCAAACTACTGAAAGTAAATTTGCCACAACATCACCAACAGCAAAAAATGCTTGTGTTGACTGCAAACGTCCTGTAAAGGATATGCAACTAACTTTAAGTCTGCTAAATAAACTAGAAGGGAGAAGCATGAAGCATTCTGTGGCCACACACAAGTGAGATAATAACTTGCCGTAAACCCTCCGGAGAGAAGGTGGAAAGCAAATGTGTCACTGGAAGGCAACTGGGAGGATAAATGACAGGTTGTAGAGGAAACTAAATGTTAGAGACTATCATGACAGGTTGTAGAGGAAACTGAATGTTAGAGACTCATGACAGGTTGTAGAGGAAACTGAATGTTAGAGACTATCATGACAGGTTGTAGAGGAAACTGAATGTTAGAGACTATCATGACAGGTTGTAGAGGAAACTGGATGTTAGAGACTATCATGACAGGTTGTAGAGGCAACTGAATGTTAGAGACTATCATGACAGGTTGTAGAGGAAACTGGATGTTAGAGACTATCATGACAGGTTGTAGAGGCAACTGAATGTTAGAGACTATCATGACAGGTTGTAGAGGAAACTGGATGTTAGAGACTATCATGACAGGTTGTAGAGGCAACTGAATGTTAGAGACTATCATGACAGGTTGTAGAGGAAACTGAATGTTAGAGACTATCATGACAGGTTGTAGAGGAAACTGAATGTTAGAGACTCATGACAGGTTGTAGAGGAAACTGAATGTTAGAGACTATCATGACAGGTTGTAGAGGAAACTGAATGTTAGAGACTATCATGACAGGTTGTAGAGGAAACTGGATGTTAGAGACTATCATGACAGGTTGTAGAGGCAACTGAATGTTAGAGACTATCATGACAGGTTGTAGAGGAAACTGGATGTTAGAGACTATCATGACAGGTTGTAGAGGCAACTGAATGTTAGAGACTATCATGACAGGTTGTAGAGGAAACTGGATGTTAGAGACTATCATGACAGGTTGTAGAGGCAACTGAATGTTAGAGACTATCATGACAGGTTGTAGAGGAAACTGAATGTTAGAGACTATCATGACAGGTTGTAGAGGAAACTGAATGTTAGAGACTCATGACAGGTTGTAGAGGAAACTGAATGTTAGAGACTCATGACAGGTTGTAGAGGAAACTGAATGTTAGAGACTATCATGACAGGTTGTAGAGGAAACTGAATGTTAGAGACTCATGACAGGTTGTAGAGGAAACTGAATGTTAGAGACTATCATGACAGGTTGTAGAGGAAACTGAATGTTAGAGACTATCATGACAGGTTGTAGAGGAAACTGAATGTTAGAGACTATCATGACAGGTTGTAGAGGAAACTGAATGTTAGAGACTATCATGACAGGTTGTAGAGGAAACTGAATGTTAGAGACTATCATGACAGGTTGTAGAGGAAACTGAATGTTAGAGACTATCATGACAGGTTGTAGAGGAAACTGAATGTTAGAGACTATCATGACAGGTTGTAGAGGACATTGAATGTTAGAGACTATCATGACAGGTTGTAGAGGAAACTGAATGTTAGAGACTATCATGACAGGTTGTAGAGGAAACTGAATGTTAGAGACTATCATGACAGGTTGTAGAGGAAACTGAATGTTAGAGACTCATGACAGGTTGTAGAGGAAACTGAATGTTAGAGACTATCATGACAGGTTGTAGAGGAAACTGAATGTTAGAGACTATCATGACAGGTTGTAGAGGAAACTGAATGTTAGAGACTATCATGACAGGTTGTAGAGGAAACTGAATGTTAGAGACTATCATGACAGGTTGTAGAGGAAACTGAATGTTAGAGACTATCATGACAGGTTGTAGAGGAAACTGAATGTTAGAGACTATCATGACAGGTTGTAGAGGAAACTGAATGTTAGAGACTATCATGACAGGTTGTAGAGGAAACTGAATGTTAGAGACTATCATGACAGGTTGTAGAGGAAACTGAATGTTAGAGACTATCATGACAGGTTGTAGAGGAAACTGAATGTTAGAGACTATCATGACAGGTTGTAGAGGAAACTGAATGTTAGAGACTATCATGACAGGTTGTAGAGGAAACTGAATGTTAGAGACTATCATGACAGGTTGTAGAGGAAACTGAATGTTAGAGACTATCATGACAGGTTGTAGAGGAAACTGAATGTTAGAGACTATCATGACAGGTTGTAGAGGAAACTGAATGTTAGAGACTATCATGACAGGTTGTAGAGGAAACTGAATGTTAGAGACTATCATGACAGGTTGTAGAGGAAACTGAATGTTAGAGACTATCATGACAGGTTGTAGAGGAAACTGAATGTTAGAGACTATCATGACAGGTTGTAGAGGAAACTGAATGTTAGAGACTATCATGACAGCAAGCAGACAACATGGGGATTCATTGTAGCATAACTTCACTATGATGGTGACTCCGTTGTTCTGTTCTATTTTGACTTGTGACATGTGTTTTCCCCGTTCATCCATCCAGCCACCCATCAATATACCTAATACATCTCAGAACGTGGAACAGGCTCCTTTACTTTTTGCTGCATATACAGGCGGTTTGTAAAGTCTCACTACACTTTGTATGTAGAACACATCTGAAAAATATAGTACATGATGTCATTAAAAAAATGTGCTCCATCGTGAAGCAATATTCAGCAAATAGCTGTCATCTGCTGAATAATTCTTTGCACTGCAAACAGAATGGTGTTATCAACGGAAGAAAGAATTTTAAAAAATTTGTTCTACATACAAAGTGTAGTGAGATTTTACAAACACCCTGTATATATATATGAGAAGGAGATTAAATGACAACAGTATTACCACTGTGTACAATACCTGTCATTTGTGATTCTGAGCAAGAACTTCCAGTAGCCTGGCCTGAGTGTGTGAGGTTCAACAACAGCCTACAACAACATAAAAAACACTACATCACTTCATGTAGTCTCTAGAATCTACATATACTATAAATATTTGGTTCAAAGTCAGCTTAAGCTTCTAATCTGAAATGTTACTAGGGCAACTTTACAACCAATGAACTCAGTAACCTGGCTACCCATTCACACACTCAACATACCACTTACTCAACAATGTGGCTACTCACTCAATTTAGCCATGCACACAACAATGCTACTCACTGAAACACTTAACAATGTAGCCACTTACAATATTTAACAGTCTACTTACTCAGCCATATGGCTACCAACTCAAACACTCAATAATGTAACTGCACACATGCTCAATAACATGGCCACTCACTCAATAATGTAACTGCACACATGCTCAATAACATGGCTACTCATTCAAACAATAATGTAACTGCACACATGCTCAATAACATGGCTACTCACTCAATAATGTAACTGCACACATGCTCAATAACATGGCTACTCACTCAAACACTCAATAATGTAACTGCACACATGCTCAATAACATGGCTACTCACTCAAACACTCAATAATGTAACTGCACACATGCTCAATAACATGGCTACTCATTCAAACATTCAACAATGTGGCTGCTCAGACGCTCAGTAACATGGCCCATTCACTCAGTAACATGGTCCATTCACTCAGTAACATGGCCCATTCACTCAGTAACGTGGCTACTCATTAAAACACCTAATACTGTGACTACTCAACCACTCAACAATGTGCTACTCACAAATGGCACTCTTCTTCTTCTTCTTCTTCGTTCATCCGGAGTTTTTTTTTCCGGATGTGATTGCGTTGTGCCTGTTTACAGCAGAGCTGCGTTCTTGCGCCGTTAGGCCGACACATCCGACTTCTGCGGGCATTTGTTGACCGGGTTAACCTTCCCGGGGGTTTCTTAGGACGTTTGACTCTCACTGTTGTGGTGTTATCTCCCATCCTAGCTGGCCCATATATAACAGCCAAAGACATCCTGGTCAGCCCTCAAGGGAAGGCAGGGGCAGACCATGGGCATTCCCCGCCATCCAAGGAGGCTTCCATACTTGCAGAGCCAACACACAGCGCTCTGGTACTGGGCTCACCCAAGGAATCGTCACGTCCTGCACATGGCTGCTTAGCCTCACTTCCGTATATTGGGCCATCCGTTCACCATAGGCTGTTCTTCCGGAAACCAGAAGAATGCAGTGTGCAGATGACATCCACACAGTGAGCTTTCGATTCGGACTTTCCGCACAATGGATTTGCTATCCGAGCAATATTCCATTTCATGCCACTAGGACACTTTTCCACCTTTTATGAAGCTCACACAGTGAGCTTTTGATTCGGACTTTCCACGTAATGGATTTGCTATCCGAGCAATATTCCATTTCATGCCTCTGGGAGGCTTTTGTAACCGACATACCTGTGGTATGAAGTGTGGCAGTCTGAATACTTCTTCATACACCTTTAAATGTCAACCTGTATGTAGTTAAAGTAAGCTGCGGTCAACTTGAGCTTGTTGATATCTCCATAGAGCTTGTCCTCAAATGAAGCAGGTGTGGGCCAAAATATCTTTCTCTGTTCTGCATATATTGGGCAATCCTGAAGCAAATGTTTTGCTGTCATTTTACCAGTTCCACAATTACATTCATCGGTATCTCCTATCTTTAGTTTATTGAACAAGTGGTATTTCAGCCTGTTATGTCCTGTGCGGAGTCTGAAGATTGCTACTTGTTCTCTTCTGTCGAGTTTGTAATATGCATCATCCTTCTGGTGGCCTGGATGCTCTGATTCCCATTTGGTTCTATAGGTGCTTTTTATCAACCTCTTTGCCTCATTATAGGTTATGTCTATGTCAGGCTGTGGTAGTCGTCCGCCCTCTTTTGCCAGTCTGTCAGCCTCTTCATTTCCAGGTATACTGCAATGTGATGGGATCCACTGTATTACAACTTTTTTGGATTTCTGGCATAGACCATGGAGTCCTGCTCTTAGGTCAGCTATTTCTGTGCTGTTATTGCTCTTCAGTATTGAGACAGCTGACTTTGCATCTGTGAAGATAGCTATTTGCTTCTCTTTATTTTCCTCCATCAAGAGCATTTCTGCTGCAGTTTTCAGAGCCTCTACCTCCGCTTTGAAGTTACTTGAAAACTTTCCAGTTGCCACTGAATGTGTTTTTTTCACTCCATTTTTTAAATTTAGGAGAATTCCTCCTCCTCCCCATTCTCTATTGAATTTTTTGCTGATCCATCTGTATATGCATGGGTCCAATTGCTGCTTGGGTAATGTTCTTTTATGTAGTTTAGGGTTATTTCTCTTCTTTCGGTTTCATGCTGAGTGTTCTTTTTCTCAATACCAGGAATGTTTTCTATCATCTCAGGCAGTTGCTGCTGTCTCCAAGCTGGGAACTTGTCTGCATTGTAAATAGGTTTGACTGTTGATATGTTAAGTATGGGATCTGCCCTAATCTTTCGTTTTGCAGTTTCTACAAAGTTGCTACGCTTCAGTCGTCCCTTTCCAAAACCACTAAACCTTTTATACATAGGGTGGTCTGTCAATCTTCTGAATTTTTCTGCTTGTTGCTGGGCTCTGCTATCTCTTCTATCCTGCATTGGTTGTAAACAAGTGATCTTTTCAAGTTCATTAATAGGCGTTGTCTTCAGGCTTCCAGTTATGATTCGCATTCCTTGATTTTGGACTCTACTTATTTTGTTAAAGTTTGACTTAGCTGCTGTTGCCCAAGCTGCAATGCCATATTCCAGTACTGGCCTCACCCGTCCAGTATATAACTTCTTGAGAACTTTCTCATCTGCTCCCCACGTTGTACCAGCAAGCTTTTTCATGATTGCCATTCTTTGCCTTGCTCTTGTTCGATTTTTCTCAACCTGTGTTTTCCATGTCAGGCGACGATCAAAGGTGACTCCGAGATAGTTTGGATTTTCTTCATGGCGCAATATTTTTCCATTCAATACCAGCTTAGGTTGTTGAGTTTTATTTGAGAGGGAGAACACTGTGCATGTTGTTTTCTCCTCACTTATCTTCACTAGCCATGATTTTGACCAGTCCTCTAGTGCTTGCTGTATTCTGCTGTTAGCTGTACTAATATATTCTTCAGATGTCCATATGGCTAGGTCATCTGCAAAGGATGATGTGTGTACTCTGGCTGGAAAATTTTCTGTGATGTCGTTTATATATGCTAGGAATAATGTTGGTGAAAGAACACCTCCTTGGGGACACCTTGCTCCAACAGCATCATTTTGCTGGTTTGTCCTTGTACTTTTGTCCTGGCAGTTCTGTTCTCAAGGTAGTGGCTGATCCATTTGTACATTTTCCCATAAACATGCATTTTTTGCAGTTTTACTTTCAGTCCTTCCTTCCATACTTTATCAAATGCTTTTTCTAAATCTATCCAGACCGCTAGTGTGTGCTTTTTCTCTTGGAAGGCATCCTCTATTTCCTGAGCTATATAGGTTATTTGATCTTCAGTGGATCTGTACTTTCTGAATCCTGCTTGGTGTGGTGTTAAGAGTTTGTTTTCTTCCAAATGCCATGTTAGCCTGCCATTGATAATGCGTTCCATTAATTTTCCTACACAGCTAAGTAGACTGATAGGTCGATAGCCATTTGGTTCTTCCAGGTCTTTTCCTTTCTTTGGGATTGGTATTAGTATAGCTTCCTTCCATGCCTGTGGGACTATTCCCCTCTTCCAGCTGTAATTTAGGACTGCTAGTAGTTTCTTTTTTGCCTTAGTGCCTAGTCCTATCAGCATTTCATTTGTGATTCCATCCTTTCCTGGTGATTTCTTCTTTTTTAGGGTATTCATTGCCTGTTTCATTTCTTCCATTGTTAGATTTGCCATCATATATTCTGCTGTTGTCTCTGTATTTGTATGATGTATCTGTTTGTCTTTGATTGCTTTCTTCTGTTCGGTTGTAATATCAATGTGGTTTGCATTTGCATAGTGTTCCATTAGTGCATTTGCAGCCTTTTTTCCTGTAAGCAAGGCATTTCCTTGTTTAATTGTTATTTGTTGTTTGTTGCTAGGTCCTTCATTGTTCATGGCTTTCACTAGTTTCCATAGTTTGTTTCCATCCCTGTCAAAATTCAGGTTTTCTGTTTTTTCCCTCCAACAATCTCTTGTTGTTTGATTTACTGTTCTTTTATATTTTGCTGAGATGGCTTTGAGAGAGATGTTCGCCTCAATTGTTTGTTCTCTCTCTGCTGTCTTCCTGGCATCTTCAACTTTGTCCTCCAAACTTTGTAGTTCTTCAGTCCAGTATGGTTTGTAATTTTTCCTCGCTCCTCTTGGAATGGACTCAGTGGCTGCCTGTATTATCGCTCTGTTTAGACTTTCCACCATTTGCTTTATGTTGCCATATCGTGTATTTATGTTTTCACAATATTTGTCTGTTAGTATGGCAAATCTGTCCCAATCTGCTCGTTTGTAATTCCAGCGGGGCAAGGGCTTTTGCTCCTGTGGAACATACTCCATATTCATTACAAGCTTGATTGGTCTGTGGTCACTACCTGCTAATTGGTCCAGCACATGGCGATCAATTTTGTGGAGGATGTCTCCTGTGCAGAAAGCTAAGTCTGGAGTAGAAGTGGTAAGCCATCTTCTGGAGTAGAAGCTCGGTGTGTC
The DNA here is from genome assembly GCA_014155875.1 of Cepaea nemoralis. Taxonomy (NCBI): domain Eukaryota; kingdom Metazoa; phylum Mollusca; class Gastropoda; order Stylommatophora; family Helicidae; genus Cepaea; species Cepaea nemoralis. The sequence continues at coordinate 518,307 of JACEFZ010028233.1, forward strand.
ATCCGCTTTGTTGAGTAGATGGAGATTTGAGTCTATTTCCCAGTCCTCCAATTCATCTCCTCTTTTGTCAGTATCTGGGTATCCCCATCTTTCTGAATGGCTATTAAAGTCTCCGACAATAATGCAGTTTGTGTCAGTTATTTTCATGTTTGAGAGTGTAAGGTCCTTATCTGCTGGGCTATACAGATTGTAGATTCTTATTTTCACGTCCTTTATCATTATATCAACACCTATAATTTCCGTTTGGTTGTCAGAGATCACAGATACTTCGCTGCAAGGTATTGTATTTCGTGTAAGTATTAGAACTCCTCCTTTGTGTCCTTCGCGGTCGAAACGTGTGGCTTGATATCCTCTGACTGAGAATTTGTGATTGGCGTTGAGGTGTGTCTCTTGAATGCATGCCACATCTATTCTATCTTTATGAAGACGCTGTGTTAGGGAGTCTTTCTTCTTGTAAACTCCTTCGGCATTCCACTGTAATATGTTGAGTGTCCGGGGTATTTGGTCAATAGCTCTTAACCTACTCCTCTGTGCCTTGACTCCACAGCACAGGGGAAGGTGACCACCAGTAGTCATGGGTGGACCCCCTCGAGGCAGGGGGCCCGGCACTATCGCCGCCTGATGGGACTTCACGGGATTAGCACCATAACGATTAATTTTGATTTGTGACATCATGAATTAAGTTACGTTGCACTGCTTTGTCAAGCCTGTGGCTCAGTACATCCGATTTCGACAAGCATTTATTCGGGATGCTTTCCCTAGCCTTTGACTGTCCCCAGTCTACCTACAAGGCAGCAGGTTTTACGTTGCACTGCTTTGTCAAGCCTGTGGCTCAGTACATCCGATTTCGACAAGCATTTATTCGGGATGCTTTCCCTAGCCTTTGACTGTCCCCAGTCTACCTACAAGGCAGCAGGTTTTACGTTGCACTGCTTTGTCAAGCCTGTGGCTCAGTACATCCGATTTCGACAAGCATTTATTCGGGATGCTTTCCCTAGCCTTTGACTGTCCCCAGTCTACCTACAAGGCAGCAGGTTTGTGTGTCTCTTCGTCTGGTCCCTCTCCCTTGACCTGTCCGACATGGGTGGCCCTACCAGTAGCTGTGCTACTGTCGGCATAGCTCTTGGGGTCATTGGGACGCACAAGCCCCTCTACCTCGTCACGGTGGACACACAGCAGAGGGGCAAATGGCACTCAGCAACAAAGCTACTCACACAAAAACTCAACAATGTGCTACTCACAAATGGCACTCAGCAACAAAGCTACTCACACAAAAACTCAACAATGTGCTACTCACAAATGGCACTCAGCAACAAAGCTACTCACACAAAAACTCAACAATGTGCTACTCACAAATGGCACTCAGCAACAAAGCTACTCATACAAACTCGACAATGTGGCTACTCACTAAAGCACTCAACAATGTAGTCATTCACATACTCAACAATTTAGCCACTCAAACACTTAACAACAAGGCCACTTACACACAAAATTCAACAATATGACTACTCACTCAAACATGTGGTTACTCACACAAACACTCAGTGTTGGTACTAATCCACACACTCAACAGTGTGGCCACTCACTCAGCAATGTGGTTACTCAATCAAACATTCAGCAATGTAGCTTACACTCAACAAAATTGGCTACTCACTGCATGTAAGATAAAGGCTGTAGAAAATGCATAGATGAAGATATCTGCTGATTTGATGTAAGGAAACCCGCATGTCTGTATACCCTTGAAGTAGAGAACCTGCAGGAGAGATAAGATGAGCATTCACAAAATGAAACTGGGGCTGATGTACGCAAATGCCCTTACTGTGGCACCAAATAGCCGGACTGGGCAAATATATCTCAACGGACATCTATAAAAACATTTGTGAAATACACAATAAAGCAACTTAGCTACTCAGACTGTTCCTTCTCGCTTCTCTATTAATATGAGTGTGCCACATAGTAGACAGGGTGTCAGGCATTGGTAGCACCTTTGGTAAGGATGACTCTCATGTCCTTTTCAGGACCCATCCCCCACTGGTCCAAGCCTGACACCCAGCTCGTGCCTGTGGCTCCTAGTAGCTGTCAGCATGCGACAGCGGCCACCCCCCGGGCAACAGCTGTGACAGGCTGGCTAAACTAGGCATGGGTAGCCGATTTAGTGTCAAACCAAGCGGTAAACTTGGGTATGCCTACCCAGCATGTGAAGACAGGATTCGGCAGGTTGCGCGGAAGAAATCATTCCTGATTCAACGGGCAAGACGGCATTTACCTGCAAAGCGTTGTGGAACGTAATGAGCACGGCAAGGCACGTAGAGCGCCCTGGTCATCCACTGCACCTCTATTCATCTCCAGTCGTCTCGACTTGTCTTGCCACTGGACTCAGGCGAGAGAGTGAGGTCGACGAATTGCGCAACTCTTCCTCACTTTAATCCAAGTCATCGCACAAGTCATTCTTCATCCAACGTCATATATCACCTTCAAGCCCTGTGGCGATGGGCGAGTGGCGAAGCGGTAGGCGTGGGTACGCTGGCAGCCGTAGTCGCAGACCTGCACACAGGCGGCCCAGGCCATATGGTCGTCTTCTACTGACCGGAGCAGCAGTGGGATTCGGCAGCCCCCTGAGCAACTGAGCAGCCTTCTATAGGAACACACTGCTCACCTCCATAGCATGAGGAAGGAGCTAGAAAAGGTGCCCTAAACATTGTTTGCTCCATCACTACCTAACTAACCAGCTAGCCGTGGTTGGTGGGTACCCTAACTGCGGTCGACATATAAACAGAGATAAAACAAGCAAAGCTAAAAGAGTAAACCATATACCCTTAACAATTGGAACTTGGAATGTACGCACCCTACTTGACAGAGAAGGCGCGTCGGGTCCAGAGAGACGAACAGCACTGATTGGGAGAGAGCTGGGCAGGTACAACATCGACATTGCAGCCTTGAGCGAGACACGACTTGCAGAAGAAGGCCAAATCTGTGAAATAGGTGCCGGCTACACATTTTTCTGGAGTGGAAGGAAAAGCGAGGAAAGGCGCCAATCCGGTGTGGGATTTGCCATTAAGTCGGCCCTGATCGGCAAATTAGCTGGATTTCCAAAGGCTATAAACGACAGGCTCATGACCATTAAGTTGCCTCTGCTGAATGGAAGGAAGCATGCAACCATTGCGAGTGTCTACACACCAACTATGACCAATGAAGATGATGTCAAGAACAAGTTCTATGAGGACCTGCACAATGTATTAACATCTGTTCCCAAAGGAGACAAATTTATACTCCTTGGGGATTTCAATGCCAGAGTAGGCACGGACACCACCTCTTGGAGTGGCATTATTGGAAAGCATGGAGTCGGAAATTGTAACAGCAATGGACTCCTCCTCCTTCAGACATGTGCCGAACATGATCTCCTGATTACGATCACAATTTTCCGTCTCCCCATGAGAAATAGGACATCGTGGATGCACCCTCGCTCGAAACACTGGCACCTCATTGACTATGTCATCGTCAGGAGGAGTGACAGACAAGACGTTCGAGTGACAACATCCATGTGTGGTGCCGAATGTTGGACAGACCATCGTCTCATTGTTTCGAAAATAAACATTCACATCAGGCCACCACGGCGTCCTCAAGGGGTGAAAATGCAAAAAAAAGCTAAATGTCACCCGCCTAAACAGCAAGAAAATGCAGCAGTCATTTGAAAATATGCTGGAAGACCGCCTCAAGCCCAATGCTGCAGCTAAACAGGATACAGAAACAGAATGGACATAAAGGACATAATTTACAACACTGCTATGGAAATCCTGGGTCCAGCCCCCCGAAAGCATAAAGACTGGTTTGATGAAAATTCCGAAGATATCAACCAATTGCTGGCCGAGAAACATTTTCTCCTCAAGGCACATTTGAATGACCCGAAGTCAAAATAAAAAAAAGATGCCTTCAAGAACATTCAGAGAGTAGTGCAGCAGAAACTTCGGCACATGCGGGACTCCTGGCTGAGCAGCAAAGCTGATGAAATTCAGGTCTGACAGACATGATATGAAAAACTTCTACGACTCACTGAAAGCGGTCTATGGTCCTACATCACCAGGCATAGTTCCCCTCCTCAGTGCAGATGGGGGAATTTTGGTCACCAATAAGAAAGAAATCCTTCAACGCTGGGCAGAGCATTTCAGCAACATCTTAAATGCAACTTCCTTCTTTGATGATGAAACCACCAACTGCCTTCCTCAAGTTCCCACAAATGAGACACGTGATGACCTGCCAACCATAGTGGAAGTAAACAAAGCCATCCAGCAACTCTCCAGCGGCAAGGCACCTGGTCCTGACTCCATCCCAGCAGAGATATACAAGGCAGGTGGGCCGGTCCTAACAGAGCAGCTTCACCAAGTCTTTACAAACATATGGGTGAACGAGACCATGCCACAAGATTTCAAGGACGCATCAATAGTCCACCTTTACAAACGTAAAGGAAACCGCCAATCCTGTGACAACCACCAAGGCATCTCCTTGCTTTCAATTGCAGGGAAGATACTCGCCATCTCGATCAAGGTCTTCTTCCTGAGAGTCAATGTGGCTTCAGAAAAGAACGTGGAACTGTTGACATGATTTTCGCTGCAAGGCAGCTGCAAGAGAAATGTCAGGAACAGAACTGCGAAATGTTCTCCACTTTCATTGACCTTACCAAGGCTTTTGATACAGTCAGCAGAGAAGGACTGTGGAAGATTATGGCAAAATATGGCTGTCCACGAAAGTTTGTCCAAATAGTGCGGCTATTTCATGATGGCATGCAGGCAAGAGTACAGGAAAATGGTGAACTGTCTGAACCCTTTCCTGTCACCAATGGAGTGAAAGCAAGGATGTGTCCTGGCACCAACACTGTTCAGCCTCATGTTTTCAGCCATGTTGATGAATGCCTTCGAGAACGATGACATTGGAATAGACATCAACTACCGTATGGATGGAAAGTTATTCAATCTCAGAAGGCTGAAAGCTAAAACCAAAATTAACAGCGACACCGTCAGAGAGCTCCTGTTTGCTGATGATTGCGCTCTATACGCCAACTCAGAGGCGGACATGCAACATAATGTTTCAGCTTTCTCACATGCCTGTACCAACTTTGGGCTCAATATCAACTTGGAGAAGACTGTAGTTATGTACCAGCCAGCTCCAGGGAATAATCACACTGTGCCGAATATCAAAGTGAATGATCATGGACTAAGTGTTGTGGACGAATTCACCTATCTTGGCAGCACTGTGTCACAAGCTGTCACAATTGATGACGAAGTGAATGCAAGAATCTCCAAGGCCAGTGCGGCCTTTGGCAGACTGTACAAGAATGTATGGGACAGAACTGGAATAAGCCTGCAAACAAAGCTAAAAGTCTACAAAGCAGTTGTATTATCCACACTGCTATATGCTTGTGAAACCTGGACTGTTTATCAGCGACACGCTAGGAAATTAAACCACTTCCACACAGTCTGCCTAAGGAAGCTACTGAAGATTAAATGGCAAGACAAGATTCCAGACACTGAAGTCCTAGAAAGAGCGTCCATGCCCAGTATCCACACTCTACTGATGAAGAATCAGATTCGCTGGGCTGGTCACTTGACTCGCATGCCAGATCACAGGCTCCCTAAACGAATTTTTTACAGCGAACTGCGTTGTGGTAAACGCTCCCAAGGTGGCCAGAGGAAACGCTTTAAAGACACTCTGAAAATCTCACTGAATGCTTTTGGAATTCATCATGACACCTGGGAGGCTGCAGTCAGAGACTGAAATTCGTGGCGTGCATCATTACACAAAGGCGCAGTCATATGCGAGGCAACCAGGACTGCCAGAGCTGTGAAGAAAAGGCAGGACAGAAAAACCACTGCAGGAAATCCTCCTCCAGAAACGTCAAGCATTCTTTGCCCACATTGTCAAAGAACATTTCGAGCCAAAATAGGCCTCATCAGCCATCTTAGAACTCACGGCTCCATACCTTCAACCCCACTGGATGAAATGAATGGTCATCATCATTCTTGATGGACAAACAACAACAACAGCAGCCATGCACCTGAAAGATTGATATGTCTGATCCAGCATGCATTTGTGCAAGGTTGACTTCCTCTAGATAGATACCATGCCAGGTACCCGGCTGTATCTGCCTGTGCATATATTTGCTTTTATTTTCTAGTAACCTTGCCATGTTTTCTGGTGACCTTGCCATGCTTGGATCTTGTCATGTTTTTAGTGACCTTGCCATGTTTTCTTGCGACCTTGCTATTTTTTCTAGATCCTTGCTGTTTTTTTTTAGAAACCTTGCCATGTTTTCTAGTGACCATGGCATGTTTTCTAGCAATCTCGCCATGTTTTATAGCAACCTTGCCATGTTTTCTAGCAACTATGCCATATTTTCTAGCAACCTTGCCATGTACTGTTGTTTGTAGTTTCCAACTGCCATGGAACTGTTTTACCTTCAAACTTACAGATGGGCCCTTCTTTTTGCATGCACCAGTTACATACGAGCCCTTCCCCACCCTTATCCAAGATGGTTAAGTATCCGATATCATTACCAAATATATCGTGGGCTTATGTGATACCATTAGACACCAATGGTTCTTGTGGAAATGCTCAGCACAATTCTGTGATTCAAACACCGTTAACTTTTTCATCTGAGACGACACAATAACCTCTCAGCCATGCCTCTTTGTGCTCAATAACAACTTGTTTTGAACATATCTTTAGTGGCATACATAAGTAATGAACAACAATATTAACTGTTATCATCATAATACTCATTAAAGAAGTATACATTATCTTGTAAAGCTCTTTGATGCGATGCTTTGAATCACATTGTTTCAAACTCAGAGAGTGCATCATGTTAATCACGAGGCTGGGCTGTACAACAGCGATATAAGTGGGAAGATAACATCAAGAGATGGACGAACAGTGATCTGACAGAATGCACAGTCAGGGTGAGAGACAGACAGTGTTGGCGATCTATTGCAGTCAACCTTCATTGTGAAGACGACACCTGATTGATTAATATTAGCCTTATTATTTACGAGATCACATGTCTGTTGACAACAAAGAACAGCACCATGAGGCATATTGGCTATATGGTGCTAGCGCATTTGTATAGACCAGTGGTTCCCAAGCTTTTCAAGCAGAGGGCCATATCTACTATTTTCGGTAGTTAAGCGGGCCACAACGTTAATAAAATATTAAAAGTCGTGCAATATAATTCTTACCCTTTCTTAACTTTCGTCAAAAAAATTCTAAAGCTTTAAAGGCAGTCAGTGTCAATACTGCACTGCAGTCATTTTTTGGTTTAAAATCAAAAGTTCATTTAACAATACATTTTAAATCAGTTTCGAACATCGCTATTAATGTAATTAATTTATAATTGTAACTGTTCTTCAAAACAAGTTGCTTAAGATCAGATGATGCCAGTTTATTAATGTCTGGGCACAAATCTGTTGTGCCCAAAGTCATAAGCGCAGCTAGATTACTGTCGGTGAGTCTGGAACATTGCTTGTTTTTTTTTTGGTTTTTTTAATAACGGTCATTGCGGGAAATGAGTGCTCGCATCTGTAAGTCGAACCAAAACGACAAATCTATCTCTGGGTGAATGAACGCAAGTGTTCAAATTGTTCGACAGGCAATAGTCGCCAGAATGAAATCATATGATCAGCTGAAGGTTAAGCAGCCAGCTCCAGAAATTTATATCTCAGTGCAGAATTGCATTTCAAATCAATTACTTCATGCTGAAGGTTTTGCTGTAATTGACAGAGCTTGGCATCAGGAAATACGAACAGATTTATGAAGAGGGCAACATTATCCTCCTCTATTGTGAACTCTTGAAATCTCGACTGAAAGATATCCAGAAGACTTTCAACTTTTACTTTGTACTGTAACATGCCACATTTCTTTTCCATCACCAGCGTCTTCAGAGTTGCAAACGCCTCTAAAGCCCCTTCAGTCAGCTGTCTGATAAACAGTCGTAGTCTTATTTTAAATGAAGACATGCCATCGCACAAATTTGCGAATAGTTATTTTTTTTTTTCCTTGGATCCCCGCATTTAAAGAGTTTACATGAGACGTGATGTCCACCATAAATGTCAGGTCATTAAGCCAGTCATCGTTCATCAGACATTCCCGGTCTATAGGCAATTCATTTATTTCAGACAGAAACAGATAGACACTATTTTTCAGTGCCCAGAAACGTGACAGAACTTTCCCTTTAGATAGCCATCTGGTATCACAGTGTAACAGTAGGTCACAGTATTCCTCGTTCAGGTCTGATAGAAGCTGTCTGAACTCACTGCCTGTTCAGCGCCTGACTTCGAAGTTTGTTCACACATCTCAGAACAACATCCATGACATGTTCAGATTTAATGTCTTTCCACACAGAGCCTCTTGGTGAAGAATACAGTGCTATTTTAATATAATGCGGCCAAGAAACTATTCCAATAATACTAGACATCCAGCCATTTTACCGGTCAAAGCCCTAGCACCGTCGTTGCATACACTGTCCAATTTGGTTCATCCTATGTTGTTTTCACAATACTACCGACTCTCCTAAACAGTTGTAACAGACGATACAATGGCGCTTTGCGCACTCTGACTGGTCGACAAGGCTGGGATATGGGGACTTCATAACTTTTTGTTGCGAACTGAATAGGCGCGTTCGATAATATATGCGCGTAACAACCACGAGCAGAGTAAATTATTGCACGCTGACGGGGCTCTCCGAGTGCATTTTTGAAATTATTAAAATATATTATATTAAATAACAAGGCCTCGCGTGCCACTTTCTGAGAGCTGGCGGGCCACAAGTGGCCCGCGGGCCGTGGTTTGGGAACCTCTGGTATAGACCAATCAGCACAGGATGGGTGTTGCCACACCTTCCTGCCAGTTGTCTTTATTTTCCATGACATTTCCTGCTTCACATGAGGCTGTCTGATCAATATCTATACCTTCATTATTTTCTTTATTTATACTTCTACCTTCTTGGATTTATCACCCCCCCCCCCCCCCACCCCCCAGACACACAGCATACAAGCATGTGTTTCTGTGGACTCACTTCCTCAAATCTGGCTTTCTCACTCTCTCACATCTCTGGTTTTCTTACTCAAACAACTGTCTTATTTACTCCTTTACATATCTGGTTTCTCACTCTCTCAAATCACTGTCTTCCTCACTCCCTCAAATCAATCTAATCCCTCACATTAATGACTCCTTCACATCCCTATCTCCCTCACATCACCGACTCCCCCAAATAACAACCCCACTTGACTTGCTGATCTCCTTACCTCCATCAGTTTGGTGGCGGTATATAAGGCAATGGTGAGACTTTTATAAAACCTGAGAGACAGGCCAGCTAGAGCTCCGGCCAGGCAGCCATGCACTTCCGAGTCTTTGTTTCTAACCCACCTCAGGACACAGTTGACAGCCTGGCAGATCAAACACAATTTCTTTGATTAAAATGTCATAGACAGACAGTCATTGATTGACTCCCCTATTTTCAACATCCAGTGATGCCCTAAGCTGCAAGACATCGCTATATAAGAACCCTATGGCCATGTTCTGATGTAACAGACCATTATGTGTAACATGTTCTGATGTAACAGACCATTAAGTGTAACATGTTCTGATGTAACAGACCATTATGTGTAACAGTTAGGATGTTATGCTGACAATGGTATGAGAATAGTGGAACTAGAGTTGTGGTGATGGTCCTAATACTTCACATCCAGCCGGTTCCCAATGCGGCACTTACAGGTATTGTTTATGTATTGTTCAATATTAAATACAAGTGATCATAAACTCAACCACCAAATTAAGAAAACATGTTCTGACAAATGAATATGTATGTTATAACCATAAGTGTTTCAATAATTTTAGTTGTTATCTTCTCAATTTCCAATACATTATTTTTCCTCTTTATGTGATATTTGACAAAATAATGATCTGATTACATGGAATTCCTGAGTTAGCTGTATGGAGTTTGGCATTGCCAGCTGTTTATGGTAGTTGATGGGTTAATAGGGCAGGTTGTGTCACTGAATAACACTGTTTGGAACTCAGAGGGTGCATCATGTTAATCACGAGGCTAGGCTGTACATCAAGTCAAATGTGAGGCTGTACATCAAGTCAAATGTGAGGCTGTGCATCAAGTCAAATGTAAAGCTGGGCTGTACATCAAGTGAAATGTGAGGCTGTACATCAAGTGAAATGTGAGGCTGTACATCAAGTGAAATGTGAGGCTGTACATCAAGTCAAATGTGAGGCTGTACATCAAGTCAAATGTGAGGCTGTACATCAAGTCAAATGTGAGGCTGTACATCAAGTCAAATGTAAAGCTGGGCTGTACATCAAGTCAAATGTAAGGCTGTACATCAAGTCAAATGTGAGGCTGCACATCAAGTCAAATGTGAGGCTGTACATCAAGTCAAATGTGAGGCTGTACATCAAGTCAAATGTGAGGCTGTACATCAAGTCAAATGTAAAGCTGGGCTGTACATCAAGTCAAATGTGAGGCTGTGCATCAAGTCAAATGTAAGGCTGTACATCAAGTCAAATGTGAGGCTGTACATCAAGTCAAATGTGAGGCTGTACATCAAGTCAAATGTGAGGCTGTACATCAAGTCAAATGTGAGGCTGTACATCAAGTCAAATGTAAAGCTGGGCTGTACATCAAGTGAAATGTGAGGCTGTACATCAAGTCAAATGTGAGGCTGTGCATCAAGTCAAATGTAAGGCTGTACATCAAGTCAAATGTGAGGCTGTACATCAAGTCAAATGTGAGGCTGTACATCAAGTCAAATGTAAAGCTGGGCTGTACATCAAGTGAAATGTGAGGCTGTACATCAAGTCAAATGTGAGGCTGTGCATCAAGTCAAATGTGAGGCTGTACATCAAGTCAAATGTGAGGCTGTACATCAAGTCAAATGTGAGGCTGTACATCAAGTCAAATGTGAGGCTGTACATCAAGTCAAATGTGAGGCTGTACATCAAGTCAAATGTGAGGCTGTACATCAAGTCAAATGTGAGGCTGTACATCAAGTCAAATGTGAGGCTGTACATCAAGTCAAATGTGAGGCTGTACATCAAGTCAAATGTGAGGCTGTACATCAAGTCAAATGTGAGGCTGTACATCAAGTCAAATGTAAAGCTGGGCTGTACATCAAGTGAAATGTGAGGCTGTACATCAAGTCAAATGTGAGGCTGTACATCAAGTCAAATGTGAGGCTGTACATCAAGTCAAATGTAAAGCTGGGCTGTACATCAAGTGAAATGTGAGGCTGTACATCAAGTCAAATGTGAGGCTGTGCATCAAGTCAAATGTAAGGCTGTACATCAAGTCAAATATGAGGCTGTACATCAAGTCAAATGTGAGGCTGTACATCAAGTCAAATGTGAGGCTGTACATCAAGTCAAATGTGAGGCTGTACATCAAGTCAAATGTAAAGCTGGGCTGTACATCAAACCAAATGTGAGGCTGGGCTGTGCATCAAACCAAATGTGAGGCTGGGCTGTGCATCAAACCAAATGTGAGACTGGGCTGTGCATCAAACCAAATGTGAGGCTGGGCTGTACATCAAACCAAATGTGAGGCTGGGCTGTGCATCAAGTCAACATGAGGCTCAAACTCAGCGGTTGCATTTGTGTTTTCAATTTCCCATGAATATTGTATTTTGTTTTACTGTTTGCCTGTATACTAACAAACATTTAAATGCAATCATCAATCAATCAATCTCTCTCTACCTAATATCTTTTAAACCGGCAATAATGAAACATGTAGCACCATGTTCCCTCTATAATCACCCTATCACATACATTGATTGTAATGGGTCACTTGTACTAGCCCCATATTGTGTATAGACCAAAGGACACTTAACGGCTGATGTGATCAATATCAAGCCAGCGACCTTGACTTTCTTGGTGCATGCACCATATAAAACACAATCCTACACCATATAAAGCAATCCCCTACACCACATAAAACACAATCATACACCACATAAAACACTCCCGTACACCATATAAAACAATCCTACACCATATGAAACAATCCAACTCCATATAAAACAATCCTACACCACATAAACCACACCCCTACACCAAACAAACACACCCACCCTGAAGATTGCACAGTAGCCGCCTAAAAAGGCTGCCAGGCTGAGGTTGTGGCTGCTGAACCAGGTCTTCTGTAGCACCCAGGGCTTCTTGAGGATGACGGTGGCAGAGGACAGTGTGCTGATCAAAGCCTGGACCACATATCCCAAGCTGAACATCTTCACGCCGCCCTGAAAACACGCCACAGTTCGTTCATTGGTGTCATATAATCCAACATGTTTATACTGTCATTATATCAAATTATACTGCCCATGGTTCCCATAAACCATCAGGCTGTCCACATACATTATCAAGCATTCCCACTGCAAAGATACATTAATGTGGCGAGGTCCTACTGAAATTAAGATTATCCAATTTGTCCGTAGACTAAGTTTGCTGCAAAGAATACAAAAGCTGGACAACAAACGATATAGTTCTAGAAACAAAGCAGATTGTAGACAGTCAAGACTTTTGGGGCCAAGATAAGAAGAGCTAGGGGTTTCTCTCAGGGCCCTCTTCCGGGCTTCTTATATATATATACAGAGAGAGAGAGAGAGAGAGAGAGAGAGAGAGAGAGAGAGAGAGAGAGAGAGAGAGAGAGAGAGAGAGAGAGAGAGAGAGAGAGAGAGAGAGAGAGAGAGAGAGAGAGAGAGAGAGAGAGAGAGAGAGAGAGGATAGACAGACAGAAATACATACATACTGAATATCTTTTCAGGACGTTACGGACAACACCAAACTCAGGTTTATTTTCTAGCCAAGTTTACGTGCAGTAGTCTGCCATTACTTTAAGTCAACGTTAGTCCAACCGCCCGGTGTAGAGAAAAACAGTCCATAAGAATATAGTTGAATGCTCCCCTCAAATGTAACCCCTGTCATTGTTTACACAGTCGTGTGCCAGACCATAAGAAGCCGGGAGGGAACCCTGAGAGAAACCCCCAGCGAATCCATCTTTCCTCAATCTCCAGCCAGCAATCTGTGTGCCTTCGTCTCACCTACGTATTCATTCCACTGATGCTCTTCTTCATTATCTTCTTTAGGACCCTTTTACACCCTTACACGTGTTGGGTTTATCATGCTAGACCCTATTTTATATACAAATTCCAGAGGCCATGTGGTTAGTACACCAGCCTCCTTCAGCCCCTTTTACATTTCCTGGTACCTATTTTAGAAGGAGTTGACCCTGGAGCCCAGGACAATTTTTAAAATCCGCCTGGATGAGGATTCGAACCTACGACCTAAGGGCCGGCAGGCATGCGTGTATCTTTTACGATACTGCGGCTCTATCTAGTGGAGATGTGTTAACACAAAAACTACTCACAAGGGAAGTTAACATGAATCAACCAGAACTATGAGGTAAATCTACCAGTAATCTCCCTTGTCACGTAACTCGAAAAGAATATTCTACCTGACGGCTTTCCTTAGGTGGACGAACCTCCGTGGCGTAATTTATTGTTTTTTTACTCTTGTCTCGTGCTCTGAAGGTCGTGGGCTAGTTTTCGGGCTGTACCGTTCAACACTGTTCATCGTTGGAGTTGAGTTCATGCTTTATGCATTGCTTTCGGCAGGCGGCTCGCCGTTCTGCGTTGAGGAACCAAGCCAGATGAGATAAAACCGCAAGGCGCCTTATACTGGGCGACAAGCGGCAACCGCAACAACTTAATTGTAACAACGATCCAACACAGACGCAGTTCATCATCTCAGCTGCTCCGTGGCGTGCAGAGGTTCTTTGATGCCCGGGGCCAACCCCTTGATTTGGATGCCCCTAAATTGTTTGTTACCTCATTCATTCCTCCTCCCCTCCGACTGCACTGTGCTGCCCCCTCTCCCTAACTGCATGCCCCCATCCCGGCTGGATGCCCGGGGCAGTCGCACCCCCCGCTGCACCTGCTCAGATGTATTTAATCTCTTTCGCCTGCCATGACGTAACCACAGATTGGCCACTGTTTCCTTTGGGCTGACGCGTGAGGTCTTCGGTCAACACAAGTACACTCAGTACTACAGACAGTACTGCATCAATCAAGTTCTACTCCGTTCAGTTGGTTTCAGGAGCGTAGATCTGGAAGCTTACAGTCTCCAAAATGTCTGCAGTAGTCAACGTTCCGGATTCTGCAGATTAGGGCGCTTACTGGCTATATAAGAAAAAGTAAGGATCCTTTAACTCACCCAACGGTGCATTGGGCACACGTTGCTAAACATATGTGTATAGACCAATCGTTACTCGTGGCTGATGTGATCAGTCTCACAACAGCCGAATTTACTTCCCAAGACATTCATTGATACCCAATTTAGGCCGGATCGGCTTGGGACCCCAGAACAATTAAAAAAAATTCCAATACACCGAAATGCGGATCCAAACCTTGACCATCTGGACGGCAGGCGAGTGTCAGCCACTACGCCACGGATTTTATTTATGTGTTTCTTGTGACTGTTCCTCGTTCAAAGTCGGTGTTGTGGTGAAGGGGTTAGGAACACAATTTACAATCCCGTCTACCGCGATCCAAACACAGCTGTGGGAGATTTGGGAGTAGACTGCCTTGCGCTGGTTTTTATACAACGGTATGAGTGCTGGTCGTTCAGAAAGCAATGGCAAACTACTATATAAACGTAAACTTGACAAAAAATCACAAACAGCCAAGAAAATGCCGGGGTTGAATACGACGTCCTGTAAAAGGATATACAACTAAAAACCCCACCACCCCACCTCTCTCTCTCTCTCTCTCTCTCTCTCTCTCTCTCTCTCTCTCTCTCTCTCTCTCTCTCTCTCTCTCTCTCTCTCCCCACAAGAATAAACAAAGAAAGAAAGAAACTTGAAATATTCGATTTCGTATGTCCTTTGTCATGTTCCCTAACCAGATTTTACGTCAATTTGTTGTGGGTATATTTTACAGTAGTCACCGCATGCATTCAGGTCTAACTGCTGCTGTCAGTAAACACCGTGAGCCGGGCTAGTTGCTGGTGTGGCTGGAGAAACTGCTTGTCACGAATGATTTATGTGGGGGGATGTGGGGGTCACGCTCAGGGGCCGTCTCCATCATGGAAGTCGCGATTACGTTGTATAGGGTTGCATGTGGGGCTGAAAACGCTCGCATGCTCAGATTTACGGGTGTAGAAGAGCGGTATGGAGAGAAAACATAATTAAATGTTACAGTGTGGATACAGAGGATATATACACAACGAGTAAATAGATATGTGTGTGGGAGAGGGGAGAGAGAGAGAGAGAGAGAGGGGGGGCGGGTCGAAAACTGAGGAGGAAAGCAGAATGTGGTCGACGAGAGGAAGACAGGAAAGCAACAGAATGTAAAGAGATCGGAAGGTTGGGAGAAATACAGCGCACACAGAGAAGGGAGGATGAGAGTGACAGAGTAGATAAGACTAATGAGACATATCGAACGTTAATGTTACAAAAGCCACAGTGGGGAGGCGGAAAAAGAATAAACAAACTTAGGATTGCCAGATCATCTAGCTGAGACGCCGGGGCGTTTCTCCTAGAATCAAAAATGTTGCGCTAATTATTACGGTCACTCATCATCATCATGTGTCCTGCCAACAGGCGCTGGCGTTCATGTCTCCCCACAGATGCCTGTCTATGGTGTTCCTGGTCAACTCTGTTGATGATTTTCCTGCATGGCCGTCTCAGTCCACCCAACGCGCGGCCGTCTCAATCCCCCCAACGTGCCGCCGTCTCAGTCCACCCAACGTGTCGCCGTCTCAGTCCACCCAACGTGTCGCCGTCTCAGTCCACCCAACGTGCCGCCGCCTCAGTCTACCCAACGTGTCGCCGTCTCAGTCCACCCAACGTGTCGCCGTCTCAGTCCACCCAACGTGTCGCCGTCTCAGTCCACCCAACGTGTCGCCGTCTCAGTCCACCCAACGTGCCGCCGTCTCAGTCCACCTAACGTGTCGCCGTCTCAGTCCACCCAACGTGTCGCCGTCTCAGTCCACCCAACGTGTCGCCGTCTCAGTCCACCCAACGTGTCGCCGTCTCAGTCCACCCAACGTGCCGCCGTCTCAGTCCACCCAACGTGTCGCCGTCTCAGTTCACCCAACGTGTCGCCGTCTCAGTCCACCTAACGTGTCGCCGTCTCAGTCCACCCAACGTGTCGCCGTCTCAGTCCACCCAACACTATTTCTCCTGGTCTGTCTCTGCTTCTTCCTACACAATCTTTCCTATCGAAGTTGTCCAATGCGTCTCTTCTTATTACATGATCAAAGAACTTTGTCTCTTTCTTACAGTTGTATCTAATGTTCTCCATTTATTAAAATCTTTCAGGCAATTGCTGGTAGTTATTCTGGCAGTGTAAGGTATTCTCAACAATCGTCTCAGGAACCACTCTTGGTTGCTTCCAAACTCCTCCTAATGTGTTCATATACATTTCATGATTGACTGCCATACAGCGAATCGGTTTCCATATAACACGTCAGTACTCTCTTTCTGACATTCAACAATAGTGACTTATTGCTTTTAATCTCTGTCACAAGTTAAACAGTTCTGACAAGTGACAATCGAGAAACAGTTTGACTTAATTAAATTGTTTATGTGACAGAAAACAAACACCGGGCCAGATGTTGCCTCGGAAATGGTTCTCGAGACAGTGCATTATTTCATTTAAAAACACGGGACAGTCTCGGAAAACCGGGAGGTCAGGCAACCGTATATGGAATATGGAGACATCAGTGCTTGCAATTTGTAAACATTGGAAACGGAGAGGGAAGGTAAGGGTGTATTTTACAAATGAGAATATGGGAAGTGTTGAAGGATAAACTGTGTACAGTGAGATGGGAGAAATGGGCGGCAGCGAGATGGGAGAAGTGGGAGGTAGTGAGATGGGAGAAGTGGGCGGCAGCGAGATGGGAGAAGTGGGAGGTAGTGAGATGGGAGAAGTGGGAGCTAGTGAGATGGGAGAAGTTGGAGCTAGTGAGATGGGAGAAGTGAGCGGCAGCGACATAGGAGAAGTGGGAGGTAGTGAGATGGGAGACGTGGGCGGTAGTGAGATGGGAGAAGTGGGAGGTAGTGAGATGGGAGAAGTTAGAGGAAGTGAGATGGGAGAAGTGGGCGGCAGCAAGATAGGAGAAGTGGGCGGCAGCGAGATGGGAGAAGTGGGCAGCAGCGAGATGGAAGAAGTGGGAGATAGTGAGATGGAAGAAGTGGGCGGTAGCGAGATATAAGAAGTGGGAGGTAGTGAGATGGGAGAAGTGGGAGGTAGTGAGATAGGAGAAGTGGGAGGTAGTGAGATGGGAGAAGTGGGAGGTAGTAAGAAGGGAGAAGTGGGAGATAGTGAGTTTGGAGAAGTGGGAGTAGTGAGATGGGAGAAGTGAGAGGTAGAGAGATGGGAGAAGTGGGTGGTAGTGAGATATGAGAAGTGGGAGGCAGCGAGATGGGAGAAGTGGGCGGCAGCTAGATGGGAGAAGTGGGGGGTAGTGAGATGGGAGAAGTGGGCGGCAGCGAGATGGGAGAAGTGGGGGGTAGTGAGATGGGAGAAGTGGGAGGTAGTGGGATAGGAGAAGTGGGAGGTAGTGAGATGGGAGAAGTGGGCGGTAGCGAGATATGAGAAGTGGGAGGTAGTGAGATGGGAGAATTGGGCGGCAGTGAGATGGGAGAAGTCGGAGGTAGAGAGATGGGAGAAATGGGAGATAGTGAGATAGGAGAAATGAAAGGTAATGAGATGGGAGAAGTGGGGGGAGGGGTGTGAGATGGGAGAAGTGGGAGGTAGTGAGATGGTAGAAGTGGAGGTAGTGAGATGGGGGAAGTGGGAGGTCGTAGAGATGGGGAAAGTGGGAGATAGTGAGATGGGAGAAACGGGAGGTAGTGAGATGGGAGAAGTGAAGGTAGTGAGATGGGGGAAGTGGGAGGTAGTGAGATGGGGGAAGTGGGAGGTAGTGAGATGGGGGAAGTGGGAGGTAGTGAGATGGGGGAAGTGGGAGGTAGTGAGATGGGAGAAGTGGGGGGGGGGGTGAGATGAGAGAAGTGGGTGGTAGTGAGATGGGAGAAGTGACAGGTAGTTAGATGGGAGGCGTGTGAGGTAGTGAGATGGGAGAAGTGGGTGGTAGGGAGATGGGAGAAGTGGGAGGTAGTGAGATTGGAGAAGTGGAAGGTACTGAGATGGGAGAAGTGGGAGGTAGTGAGATGGGAGAAATGGAGGTAGTGAGATGGGAGAAGTGGGATGTAGTGAGATGGGAGAAGTTAGAGTTAGTGAGATGGGAGAAGAGGCAAGCAGACTATAATTGTGAACGTTGAGTCTATGCATGTGATATCTAACAGATATCAGGCAATTGCTAGTTGGCCAACAACCAGATTAAAGGAACGCCGTCTGTGGAACAAAGCAACAGCTGATGAACACTTGCGTGTATTACTAACTAGATGGCAGGGATCTAGGGGCGGAAGATCGGGCGCCAATGAATACGATAACAGCTAACGAGAGAGAGAGAGAGAGAGAGAGAGAGAGAGAGAGAGAGAGAGAGAGAGAGAGAGAGAGAGAGAGAGAGAGAGAGAGAGAGAGAGAGAGAGAGAGAGAGAGAGAGAACAGTCAATCAAAGGTACACACAAAACCGCTTAACATTTGAACTCTGCACATTCTGAGTGACTGGATGCACTTGGTAAACTGAAACAGTAAATTACATCAGTTGTCTAGGTCAAGATGCACACACACGAAGAGACAGTTGAATCAATCAAGGTGCACTATTTCTTAATTAGCACCAGCGCTAATCCTTTGAGGCCGGCTTCCTGGCGAAGGGTTAAGGACGTAGTCCCATATACCCACGTATGAAGCACATCTGCGCGAGATTTGGCAGCAGATCGCGTCGCGCTGGTTACTGAACGTAAAAACTTGCCAAGACATCAACAGCAGCTGACAAATGCTGGTGTTGACTGCAATGTCCTGTAAAGGATATGCTGGGGAAAAATCCATTGAGAGTGCCGGTCGTTCAGAAAGCAATGGCAAATCACCAACAGCCCAAATAAAAACATTCTGGAATTGACTGCAACATCATGTAAAATATATGCAACTAAATATATGAGTCACAGTACTACTATCAACACAAATGGACATGATGAAACTAAGCCAGGCACAAATATGTGTTACTGGGGAGTGTTACAAATATAAGTTACTGGTGAGTATTACAAATATAAGATACTGGTGAGTATTATAAATATAAGTTACTGGCGAGTATTACAAATATAAGTTACTGGGGAGTTTTACAACTATAAGGCTTACTGAGGAGTTTTAGAAATAAGTTACTGTGGAGTATTATAAATATAAGTGTTACTGGAGAGTATTACAATATAAAATGACTAAAAGTAGTGCAGCTGGATAGTGTGTTACTGGAGAGTATTACAAATACAATTGTTACTGGGGAGTACTACTAATAGGAGTGTTACTGGGGAGTATTACAAGTTCTGTAAAAGAAAAATATAACAAACAGATATATCCAACAGTAACTCAATATTGAAAAAGATGTTTTTAAAGACTAATAACACTGATAAATATGAAACATGATGGACATGTAAACTGACAAGAATGTCTGGTAAAGATAGCCATGGTTGGAAGTGTGCCGGGTTGGCTGAAGCAAGGAAAGATGACAACGTTGATGGGTTTAACAGGTAATAGATCATTTACACATGGCAGCAAAGAGAGGCTTATGATCGAGAGAACTTTTGAAAGACATTATGGAGGCAAAGTTCTGTACAGAACAGGCCATTGGAAGATGATGATGATGATGATGATGATGATGATGATGATGATGATGATGATGATGATGATGATATGAGTCAACGGAGGTGGCTGACGTGCCCAAAGGTCAAGCTGTCTGCCCCGTGTTGTGGCGTGAGGTATTCCAACAGTCAGTATTTTACTAGACTACCTACCTTCAAGACATAAGATATACAGCTGTGGCTATGTGGGCAGCACGTGTGACGAGGTAGCTGTTCCAGTGACGCCAGCACAGGTCGGAGCTGCTCCTTGACAGTGCAGACAAGGCTGTGTATACATGGAAACTTGTGGTGAAGGACCAGCATTGCCGATCGCAATAAGGAAGGCTTGGGTTTGAGCTCGCTGTTGTCAGAGGTTTCAGTAGAATGTGCCTTCTGCAAGTCTGTCGAATACCCCTTTGAGTAATCGCCCCCCTCCTGCGTGAGTCTGGTCTCACATAACTCAGACGTCCCTGCCTGTGTGCAACTTGATTCTACATGAGCGCAAACGGAGCTAGAGCTAGTTCTGTCGTGAAAACTTCGCAGATCTCCATGTATGCTTTCACGTTGATCAGCTCCCGTCGCCTCCTTTGGCAAGGCTGGTATAGGAATCCGAGGGCACTCTTCGCGGCCCAGAAAAAATCTGGAATTAGAGGAGCGAGATACATTTGATTTGTATTATGATGAAAGGGGGGGGGGGGGAATATCATCAAGGGCTAAAACAGTGAGAATCAAGCAAATGATAACCCCATCTCCTTTGTTGAGACCACACTTGAAATGGTAAAATCATACACTTAGCTAGGTTTCCATGTACATTAATAAGTGGCACCTTGCCTTCTTTACAGACAAAAGTATGTGGGTTGGGACTAGAGCTAGAATTCCATCGCACAATGCCTGGGCTTGGATTCAGAGAACATGTGTTGCCATGCAGCATGATCCCTTTCTCGGCCTTGCCTTGTTTTCCCCACAGAAGGGGAACACAGATACAGATATTAAAATAAGAAGACAAAATTCAAGTGGATCTTTCATAGCACTATGAAATGTGTGGAAGTCAAAATAAATGAAACCAAACACACACGTTAGACAATTTAAGTTGAACGCCAAATAAGTACTACTGTATGGGTAAGAAACATACAGGACGACTACATCGATTACTAATATACTACAAGTATTCCCAACCTGGTGCCTGCACAGAACAGAAGGACTAAAACGGTGTGACAGGATCAATAACCTGGAGCTTGTGGAGAGAACAAGACATATTCCAGCGAATCAAGAGGCGAGGAAACGACGCTGTCAACGAACGACACACACTGAGAACACCTGATAATAGTGTCACTAGAAAGTCCCTTCTCTGGAATTCTGTGCAAATGAAATAGTGGGATACCTAAAACACACGGACAAGAGAATTAGAGGCAGGGGCGAATCATATGGGGAGGACATGGAGGAGGTCAGCAGATCGCCACAGATGGAGTGAGTACGTTGAGGGTCTACGCTTCAACAGGCAATACAAGAATAAGCAGATAAAAGAGAGTGAAGAGATGAGAGGAGGGGGGGGGGAAGAAGAAGAAGAAGAAGAAGAAGAAGAAGAAGAAGAAGAAGAAGAAGAAGAAGAAGAAGAAGAAGAAGAAGAAGACGTAGCAGCGGCGGCGGCGATGGCAGCAACAGAAGAAGAAGACTTAAAGTAATATATTATTACTAATAAAATCCCACTTCTCATCGAACAGCTGAAGTATTGCACTTAGGTTCAAATTCTAGCGATGGTGTTTCATGCGTTGCTAGGGTGAGAAGAAGTGGCATTAGGCTCTCACCACTCCCTGGGTATATTGAATGTTAGCGAAGCGTTAGATCAGCGGCTGTGTTTGCCTCTGGTTGTTGAGGTGATAGCCCCGGCCTCCTCTTCTCTTTGATGTGGCCCGATTGGAGAAATTTCCCATGTTATCAATCTTTTTCACTGAAGTTTACCGACAGCCGTTGCTTCCGGCTGATTGCCAGATTTTTAAGCTTAACAGGCCAAATAGTGATTATCGCTTCGTTTGGTCCTGCAGCATATATAATGTGGGATTTCTTTCAGATTAGGGAGGTTGTCATGGGATGCAGAGGATAACAGGTCCAGTGGTATACTCAAGATGGCACATAATACACACATGTCACATAAAAGACACCATAAACAGCATAATCACATCAAACCCACATCACATACATGCAACACACATTATACAGCTGGTCCTTTACAGGACGTCGCTATCAACCGCATTATTTATTCTTTGTTTTTGATATTTTAGGCAACTCTACGTTCAGCAGTTTGCCATGACTTTCTAAACGGCCGACACTCATGCCATTGTGTCAATTAACGCAAAGAAGCCTGCTTCCTAATCGCCTGCGACTGACTCTGAACCTAGTATGCCGGGATTGTGAAACTGTGTTCACTAGCCCTATGCTACAGGCGCCGATTAGCACCCATTATAGATATGATAATAGCAGAATCCTCACATACTTACACATACATCATACATACGTAAGGTGTGATGTGCGTACGGAAGCCACTCTTACTTGCACAGACACACTACAAGATTACATATTACATAAGCAAGATCATTACACACAAACTCACATTACAGAAAAATGGCGAATGGTCGGCTAGCTGAATTAGTTTGCACGTCTTATGCAGTAATGCTTGTGCATCTGCTGGTTTTTCTGATGAATGCTGCTTCCATCGACGATAAACTAATTCTAATAACGGACTCTTGCGTGGACATTCTGGCAGCGGTCGTCTGCATGTACACGTGCTGTTCGTTTTGTCGAGACTGCTTTCTGTACCACGTTTTGTGTGATATTTGCTGGCACAGGAACGGAGCATTACGAGACGACCCGTTGCCCTGAAGTTAGAACTGCGACTAACACCATATATGGTCGTTTATACATTACATACAGCATGCATATCAAACACAGACGGACGGGGAAAGAAGGACGGACACACGCACAAACACACACATTACAGATAGTATACATATCACGCAAATACACGCATCAGACTTACTTGCACAGGCATCATACA
Organism: Cepaea nemoralis; assembly: GCA_014155875.1. Lineage (NCBI taxonomy): Eukaryota > Metazoa > Mollusca > Gastropoda > Stylommatophora > Helicidae > Cepaea > Cepaea nemoralis. The sequence goes on from JACEFZ010028233.1 coordinate 541,142, forward strand.
TACACGATTACACATTATATACATCATGAACTTTACACACAAACAAACAAATATTACAAATAGTATACATATCTCAAACACAAGCATACATATCACACCTTCTTATATAGATATCATACACACACGATTACATACATCATGAATATCAAACACATACGGTACATATAAACACACCACAGATCATACACATACTGGGCATAACATATATCGCACACACACAGGCGTTGGATTTGCCAGAACCTGGACAATGAGAGGACGCACGGACGACTGGGCCGCACGGACGACTGGGCCGCACGGACGACTGGGCCGCACGGACGACTGGGCCGCACGGACGACTGGGCCGCACGGACGACTGGGCCGCACGGACGACTGGGCCGCACGTCTGTGCCTGATGGCACTTCGCTAGTGCTGAACTACGCAGACACAGACTACAGGGACATATGTGACTACTAAAGAGCACATGTGCTCCATGCATAACAACAAACACTTTTACAACAGCCAACGCTCCATGTAACAGAACACAAACACTTCTACAACAGCCAACGCTCCATGTAACACAACACAAACACTTCTACAACAGCCAACGCTCCATGTAACAGAACACAAACACTTCTACAACAGACAACGCTCCATGTAACAGAACACAACCACTTCTACAACAGAAAATGCTCCATGTAACAGAACACAACCACTTCTACAACAGAAAATGCTCCATGTAACAGAACACAAACACTTCTACAACAGAAAATGCTCCATGTAACATAACACAACCACTTCTACAACAGAAAATGCTCCATGTAACAGAACACAAACACTTCTACAACAGAAAATGCTCCATGTAACATAACACAACCACTTCTACAACAGAAAATGCTCCATGTAACAGAACACAACCACTTCTACAACAGAAAATGCTCCATGTAACATAACACAACCACTTCTACAACAGAAAATGCTCCATGTAACAGAACACAACCACTTCTACAACAGAAAATGCTCCATGTAACAGAACACAACCACTTCTACAACAGAAAATGCTCCATGTAACAGAACACAACCACTTCTACAACAGAAAATGCTCCATGTAACAGAACACAAACACTTCTACAACAGTCAATGTTCCATGTAACAGAACACAAACACTTTTACAACAGCCAATGTTCCATGTAACAGAACACAAACACTTCTACAACAGTCAATGTTCCATGTAACAGAACACAAACACTTTTACAACAGCTAATGTTCCATGTAACAGAACACAAACACTTCTACAACAGCTAATGTTCCATGTAACAGAACACAAACACTTCTACAACAGCTAATGTTCCATGTAACAGAACACAAACACTTCTACACCAGCTAATGTTCCATGTAACAGAACACAAACACTTCTACAACAGAAAATGCTCCATGTAACAGAACACAAACACTTCTACAACAGCTAATGTTCCATGTAACAGAACACAAACACTTCTACAACAGCTAATGTTCCATGTAACAGAACACAAACACTTCTACAACAGCCAATGCTCCATGTAACAGAACACAAACACTTCTACAACAGCCAATGTTCCATGTAACAGAACACAAACACTTCTACAACAGAAAATGCTCCATGTAACAGAACACAAACACTTCTACAACAGCTAATGTTCCATGTAACAGAACACAAACACTTCTACAACAGCTAATGTTCCATGTAACAGAACACAAACACTTCTACAACAGCCAATGTTCCATGTAACAGAACACAAACACTTCTACAACAGCCAATGCTCCATGCAACAGAACACACTTATACAACATCCAATGCAAGTTACTTACTTAAACAAAGATTCGGAAGCCTCTGACAGTCCATCTTTCTTCCTGTTGACAAATAAACAGAACGAGTTCAGCTTGAAGTCGAGCAGTGTCAGTCATTGTGTCAAACACACCCGCTTCTTGATGTTTTCCCCTGTATCCCTAGCAGTCGTTGGCGTAGAGTTTAGCACGCTTTCCTGCCGACCCAGTGGTCATGTGTTTGAACCCCACTGGAGGTGGGAATGTGTAAAATCATGTTATCCTAGGTCAACCCAGACTAAAATTGGTACCAAGAAATGTTCTAGAAGTCGAAGCCACTGACGTGACACTGATCCTATCACCCATCAACAGCCAACTGGCTTATAAAAATATGGGTCTATCACAATACATCCAACATGCCTCAAGGGGTGGAAGAAGTTCTGTATGTATCAGGCCTAATAATCCAACCCACAAGCATGGGTAGACTTACACATACGTAAGGTGGACCACAACAATGTCATTCTCCCAGGGCTCTATAAACAGATGATACAGCCACGGTCAGCAGAACACAGGACACACAGTGAGCAGAACAAACGACACATAATACGCAGAACAAAGGACGCACAGTAAACAGAGCAAAGGACACACAGTATGCAGAACAAAGGAATCGAACCCACAATCTCCGGGAAGGTTAACCCGGTCAACAAATGCCCCAGAAGTCGGATGTGTCGGCCTAACGGCGCAAGAACGCAGCTCTGCTGTAAACAGGCACAACGCAATCACATTCGAAAAAAGAAAAGAAAAAAAACTCCGGATGAACGCAGAAGAAGAAGAAGAACCCACAACCTTCGGATCCCGAGTCAGATGGCTTGACCACTTCGCCATGGAGACACCCTTGGTGACTCTCAAAAACAGGTTGACAGCCAGTCAGACAGACAATAGCCAGTCAGACAGACAACAGCCAGACAGACAGACAAGACAGACAAGTCAACCAGACAGATTGAAAGCCAGTCAACCAGACTGACAACCACTCAGACAGACTGACAACCAGTCAGACAGACTGACAGCCGGTCAGACAGACAATAACTAACATACATCAATATCTGGAAAACATGAAGAGCGCCTTTGAGTTATCTGTACATTATCTAGTATGTCGCTTCATATCTGCTTACCTTCAGTAAGTGGGAAAATGCCTGCAGATTTACTAATCTCATTAATATGGCAGGGTGGAGGAACACACGAATATGCTGTTCTGTGGCAGAAATCATATACTGGGGTCCACGACATTGGAGGAGGAGGAGGAAGTTGTGGTGGCGGTGGTGGAGGAGTAAGAAGGCGAAAAACAAGGAAGAGGCAACAAAACGCCACACTGATGGCAGGAGTCAAGAGCGCACGAACTAAAGAAAAACATACACGCTCGCGCGCGCGCGCACACACACACACACACACACACAATCTCACCGGTAAACCACTGCTAGATTTTACAATCAGCCAGATTTTTGAAATTTAAAAGAAAAGCCCCAGAAAACCGCGTCCTTTAATCTCAAAGACACTTTGGACTTGAACACCACTCTGTGTCTCTTTCTCTCCCTTCTCTCATCTCTATACTTGATGGCTTCAACTCCAATCAGATCTGTCTGTGTCCTCCCTTTATCCTGTTCCAATCTCGCTTTTCAATTCTCCGGCTAGTCCTCAGTTCCCATATACGTCCCAATCCCTCCTTCCATGGCAACAACGCTTCCCATACCCGTCTCCCTGCCAACGGCCTCAATCAAACAAGCGATCAAAGAGCGCCATTTCTCCCAACATTCTCAAGCAGTGCTGTTTCGTAGAAGGAAAAACTAAAACGTAAAGAGACTCAATTAAATTGAACATCGATAATTCTCTTTTAAACTGAGCAATGAATGCACTCAAAAGGAAATGTTTTCCTCCGCTTTCCATTTCAGTAACGGATTTTCGTGCAGCGCAGATAAAATTGGATAGGAAAAACCCCGAGTGAGGTGAAACAGAACGAAATGAACTACAGTGGAACAATGGCGGATAAACTTTACTATTAGGGACTAGCTAAACACTGTTGAAATAGGAGGAAAATGAAGCAGGCAATTGAAAGAGATGGATCAAAGGCTAAGGTCTGTCAGTCACATAATAATGATACAAGACGGCGGGGAGGGGGAGAGAGAGAGAGAGAGAGAGAGAGAGAGAGAGAGAGAGAGAGAGAGAGAGAGAGAGAGAGAGAGAGAGAGAGAGAGAGAGAGAGAGAGAGAGAGAGAGAGAGAGACATTTTCTAGAAATACTCGTGGGAAAGGCGATGCCTGTTCTATGTAGCAATCAGCCTGTAGTAAAACTGTACAGTTCTAAACGGTAATATGGATGCCAGCTTAAGTCTTGTGAACACATATTGCGGAGAGACTGCGGGTTCCCAACCACGGCAGTAAGTAAATACCGCAATGGAGTAAATCCTTCGGCCTTCAGGTCCGCAGAAACACACTGTGGGTAGCAGGTTTTCACGACAACGCACACTATAACGCACACTATAACGCACTAACTGCTCTACAGTAGGTCTACAGCAACAATGCACTGTCAGACCAGCCATACTTTATTACTACTGTAACATGGGATGGAGGTAAGCATGGCCGAATTGATAAAAGCGCTTGTTCTTAAACATCCGGTGTGCTGCTGCCGAGGTAACGGGTTCAGCCCCTACACAGGTCAGTTGGACAAAAATGTTGACTTCTCGTTCTTGAATTTGCGTAAATTACAAGTACCTCAGAAGCCGGAGTTGGTTCGCCTGATGGCAAAGGGACACTGGTAATCGGGAAAGCTAATCCACACGCAAAAATAAGTCCAGCGCACTAGAATTAGTAATATGTGTATATACTATGCTTGAGTTAAAAGCCAGCTAAAAAAAAAAAAACACACACACACAAACCACACAACTAACCAACACACTAAACAATCACACAACTAACCCACACACTAAACAACACACTAAACAACCACACTAAACCACACAACTAACCCACACACTAAACAACCACACAACTAACCCACACACTAAACAACCACGCAACTAACCAACACACTAAACAACCACGCAATTAAACAACCAACCAAACAACAAATTCCCATCATTGCTCTTGATACTACAAGCACAATTAGGCAAAACTACGAACATCAGGACACTGGAGATTTCCCCAATACCCTGACACTCGAGCAACGTCTTGTTCGACTCTAATGAAGGCAAGATACAGGCAAGACAAACAACAAACTATAATTGGTTTCTTCATTAATAAACGCAGAATGCTTCATTTATCACAATAGGTTTGTTGGTTGAATGTGGCCAACATCTGTTGTCTCTGCTGCAATGCGTGTCAGTGCAGCGCTGATCTGACCGGCAGACAGGTCTATTGTTGTCTTTGAATGCACGTTTTTACTCTACATCAGCGTGCTTATGACTTTGTAATTTCTGCGCGATCACATTAATCTTCCTCGCGCGCACGTGCGCGATGTCTTGAAAACTACGTTGATGCTTCTGTTCCAGAAATGATTGTTAGTCCTCTTTACTCCTCCATCTTATTTCTTCTTTTACATTATTTTCTTCCTCTTCGTTAAAGTTGTAACATCACAGCCGTGACGTGCCGCATGTCGTATAAATGGAGTTATTTTACGTTAACCTATGTTAAACAACATCTGCTACCACCATCACTACTACTACTAACACTATCACCACTGCTGCTGCTACTGCTGCTGCTACTGCTACTACTACAACTGCTAACACCACCACCACTACTACTAGTACTACTACTGTTGTTGCTACTATTACTACTAAAACTACTACTACTTTTACTACTACTACTACTACTACTACTACTGCTGCTGCTGCTGCCACTACTGCTGCTGCCACTACTGCTGCTGCTGTTGCTGCTACTACTACTATTACAGTCACTATCATCAAGAATATGCATATTGGTGTTCAACGATATGTAAGCAACAACCTGCAACACGATAATGGAGAAAGAGGCAGCCACTGCAGCGCTGCAAATTTACCAAATACCCCATGTACACCGACGGTACCATTGTGCCTAACCCTCAATGCTGGTTTTGAAAGTTCCCTAGTGGATGGCCTTGGTATGAATGGTGGCCGGCATACAATCTCTTTAAGACCTTAAATGAACCTTATGTCCAGGTCATACCAGGGTCCAAGGTGATGAGCAGCTTGAAATGCTGACCTTAAGGGCATACATTAAAGATTGACTCCAGACCCGAAATGTCTTTATTTAAATGATGATTCCTTAATTGTACTGTTTAATTCCCGGGAGTGTGGATATATAAGGAAGCTTATAGCGAGAATAACCGCCAACACGTTAGCACAGCACTTGAAGAACAGAAGGCAATTACTCCCCACATACATATACCCAACCCTTTCATTCCCCAGACTCCTACAAATAACAGCTCAAGTGGCGAACATTACATTAATTCTAAGCGGTAAAAAACATGTCACCGCGACAGGAAAAGGCGCGGAAACGAGAAAGCAGATGGCCGTCTTGCAGATTTTACAGCACCAGAGACCTAAATGCAGAAGTATATCAGAAATAAACAAACAGGCGTTGACAGACTCAATCCTGATTTCTTCATCGGCTGCTGGCAGTCTGCACAGATTAGAGTTGGAGTCATTTCGCGTACCTGCTTCTGTTGGTTCCATTAACAGCTCCACAATGTGGTGTTGTGTGGTGTGATAGAAGTGTAGTGTGGTAGGAGTGTGTGGTGTCGTGTCGTAGAGTTGTGTGATGTGGTAGGAGTGTGTGACGTCGTAGAAGAGTGTAAAAGTGTTTTGCTATCTTCTGGTAATAGGGAAAGCTAATCTTCATGTAAACAAGTCCACTTCACTAGAATAGTAGCATGAGTATGGACTACGCTTGAGTTCCAAGCGAGCGAACGGAAAAAAAATATTTGCCATCGTCAAGATTATCATAGTACCTGCCTGAGATAGAAGCAGTTTCAGAAACATGAAGAAGAAGAAGAAGAAGAAGAAGAAGAGAAGAAGAAGAAGAAGAAGAAGAAGAAGAAGAAGAAGAAGAAGAAGAAGAAGAAGAAGAAGAAGAAGAAGAAGAAGAAGAAGAAGAAGTTGTTTCAGCAACAAATGCCTTGGACAGAAGTGAACAATAACGTCTGAGACGGTGACAGTCACAGTACCAACTGTTTGAGGCACAGGTTACTGACACCTCTAGCATGTGGAAGATTTAATTAACCCTTGCCTGGGGCTGAAGTTACAGAAACATCATATGTTACGGTGATGGTCCCTCTAATGACTGTTTCAGACACAAGAATTAAAGTTAACAACCAGACCTAAAAGTGTTACCCTAACAACAAGCTGGGACGACCGGATTTACAACAAATGTGTTTATCAATATCTACCAGTTATGTTTTAGTCAAGATAACCATTCTAAACGTCTGTTTATAAACCGTACGATTGTCAAAATTACAATCGTGGCAAACAGAAGATATATGAACACTTTCGCCTAGCCATCTTGTGTTGTGGTAACAGCAACTGCAGACGAGAGTTCCCGGGCAGTTCATCTGCAGCAAGAACATGCTTACCTTTGGCGCGCCAGGAGATAGAAAACGGATAAACTCTATTACAAATTCAATTAACGCCCGTGTGTTTTTTGCTTACAATTATTTCACGGGCGCTGAAAGACGTGCAACATCGGGTAGGAAATAACGGATTCGGTAAGCAGGGAAATCGGGCCGAGTTATTTAAGTCATGACGACAAAAAACAAAACAAAAAAACTAGTGTTTACATAAGGTTAGAATGAGCAATGCTCAGCTCTTGGGAGATGTCACGGAAACTACGATTTGTACAATTACAGATGATGTTCGGCGCTCCTAGATATCCAAGGATGAGAAGCAGATAATATGAGGTACGATTTGAGCTTGTAATCTCCAATTTGCCAAGGCAGTGGTCCTTTAGCAGATGCAGGATAATTATTGTTTTAGGACCTGTATTGCTCAGGGGTGGATCCAGCCTCATAAAATTGGTAGCAGGCACTGTTTTGGGTTTTCTGGGAGTTGTTAGGCAAGGATGTTTACGAGGAAGGAAACTGTCCACCTCACTTCATTATGTCGTGACCTAGAATATACACATACTTTACATCGCAACGTCTGCCATGGAACTACCTTTACCTAATCTCCAAGTGGTAGAAATGCCTCTATGAAGGAACAATAAGAACCATTAGAAGAAGAAGACAAAGAGCAGGAAAATACATGCCATGCGAATCAGTAAACTTAAAAAACCTTAAAGACGAGGCAGTAAGGGAAAATTATGAGAAAGAACTAACTGAACTCTTTGTAAAATTACCTACGGAAAGAAAAACAGTGGAAGAAGAATGGGAGATTTTCAAATCAAGCATTTTAAATACTGCAAAAATAACATGCGGAACCACGAAAAAACGCAAAACACGGATAAGAAAATAACAAGTTGGTGGAACGCAGAAGTAAAGAAAGCGGTAAAAGAAAAAAAGGAAAAATATAAAAAGTGGTTGAAGAGCAAACAGGAATGTGATTACAGAGAATACAGAATAGCGAGAAGACATGTGAGTAGAATAGTAAAGAGGGAAAAACAAAAAGACTGGGAAGAGTATGGAGAAACCCTAAATAAAAACTACAAGGAGGCAACCAGAAACTTCTACAAAAAGATAAGTGCAATGCGAACCAGAGGAGAACCCTTTGACCCAACTGAAATAATTAACAGCGAAAATGGAGAACCAATAAGTGAACAAAAACAGATCCTAATAAGATGGAAGCAGTATTTCGAACAACTTCTCAACATCCCATCAGATGTCACAGGAATTCAAGAGACCTACACAGATGTCACCGAGGAACTAGAACCAGACATACTAAAAGAAGAAATTATAGAAGCCATCAGATTAGCCCCATTAAACAAATCACCAGGACAGGATGAAATACCAAATGAACTAATTAAAGCAGCAAGGGAAGTAGGAACAGCTTGGCTACATAGACTATTCAACCATGTTTGGGTAGAACAACAGACACCACGAGACTGGGGAAATGCCATAATTATCCCAATTTGGAAAAACAAAGGCAGCAAAAGAGATTGCACACAATACAGAGGCATTTCACTGTTGAGTCATACTGGGAAAATATTTTGCAAAATTCTTGAAAAAAGATTACGAACTACTTTAGAACCCCAGCTAAGCGAAACGCAGCTTGGATTTAGGAAAAACAAAGGATGCACAGACGCCATTTTTGCTCTTAGACAACTTATAGAAAAATCAATTGAATTCAATGAAACACTCTACTTAGCCTTTGTCGACCAAGAAAAGGCATTTGATAGGGTAGATAGAAACAAGCTGTGGGAAATCCTTAAACAATATGGAGTGAGTACACATCTAACAAACCTATGCAGAAGTTTATACAACAACAGTAATGCATAGTGAGAGCAACTGGAGAACACTCAGAACCCTTCACCATAAGATCTGGAGTACGACAAGGTTGTGTCCTGTCCCCTCTCTTGTTCATAACATATATAGACAACATATGTAAAGAAACCAGCCAAGCAGAGACAGCAAGAATACCGCATGACGAGAACACAGAAGAAGAACCATCTGCAAATCTAACCATTAGAGAACTCCTGTTTGCGGACGACCAAGCACTAATAGCAAAATCAGAAACTGAATTACAAGACCACATGAATAGTCTAAACGAAATGTGTAGGGAACATAACATGAAAATTAGCACAAGCAAAACAGAGGTAATGACTATAACTAAAGAAGAACAAACAGCAACAATTCACCTAAACGAACATCCCTTGAAACAAGTAAAGAGCTTCAAGTACCTAGGAAGTATAATATCATCAAATGGCAGATAAGAAGACGAGATCGAAAATAGGTGCAATAAGGCAAATCAACTCATTGGACAAATGGCACCAATACTAAAGAACAAACATGTATCAATAACTACTAAGAAAGCACTTTACAACACAATCTTCCTACCAACTCTCTGCTACCAATGCCAAACCTGGACAATGACAGAAAAAGAGAAAAGAAAAATCACAACAACAGAAATGAGGTTTCTGAGAAGAATACTCAACGTATCAAGAAGAGATAAGATCAGAAATGAATAAATCAGGACTAAAGTAGGGGTTAAAGCTGCTCTAGATTTTATTAGAAAGCAGCAAGTCAAATGGTTTGGCCATGCAAGTAGGCTACCAGTCAACAGCATGCCACAACAAGCAATGATGTACAGACCAGATGGAAACAGAGGAAGAGGCCGACCACGTAAACGTTGGACTGAGGGAATAACAGAATCCATGGGAATGTCGATATACGAAGCCCATAACCGGGCACTCTCACGAAGTTTATACTTCACCTCGACACCGCAAGGTACAAGAGGAACATGATGAGATGAGATGAGATGAGAAGGAACAATACCTTCATTGCCAGCGACCTGCCAAATGAAACCACTAATACACGCCTGATGAATGCAGTATATAATGAACGTATGTGAGCATGGGGAACAATCCCTTTAAAAGTAATTTCCGAAATATGACTGACATTAATTTGAAGTTTGGATATACCCTAATTATAACTTCTCTTCTGATGTTGAACGGGCAAAAGTAATACACAAATGGCACCTATAACACACTTAGTCGGTATGTCATGCGCTACAACACCCAGTTCTCCTGCCTACTTCCACCAGCCCATATCTGTTCCTGCCGGCTTGTGTCTGTCATCGAGAAAGTACTCACGTGAAACCAATAACACACGCCTGATGTATGAAGTATATAATGAACGTGTGTGAGTTAGCCGATATGTCATAAGCCACAACACCTAGTTCTCCTGCCTTCTTCCACCAGCCCATATCTTTTCCCGCGGGTATGTGTCTGTTAGCGAGAAAGTCCCGGGTCAGTTTGGATGAGATCTCATATTTTAACCGCCTGTTGCATATCCCATCAATATCAATAACATGCGACGACAAAGGAACCATTCCTCCAAGCTGCCCGGTCTGTTTAAATTAGAGGGCTTCCGTGTTTGATTATAGATAATATTACCAGCATATCTGCTGTTTGATGCATGTGAGCACTCGCCCCGCTAGCCCGCTTTCGCTGGAGTTTCGCCACATGGAAATTATCCGCATTTGATTATGCATTTTGCCATTATTTTCCATCTCCTGTCTCTTCGCGGACTCCCTGGCAACTCCATGTTGTCATTAAACAGGCTTTATTAATAGCCACCCGACACGGATTCAATGACAGGAAAGGGCGCGTTTATGTTCGGGTTATGTGGTGCAGGCGACAAGCGCAGCGGCGAGACAGAAGAGAAGGTGAAGATCCCTGGAGAGTTTGCTTGTCAGTAATCCTACTTAATCTCCCCGCGAGTCTGACAGTTGGTTTCCGGTAGTATTTCAGTCTAACTATACCCCGGGTGTGGGTTTCAATGATGAGAACAACTGTAGCTTTCGGAAATATACACAATACGGCACAGAAGAATATTCTAGATGTAAAGTAGTATTTACGCTCTTTATTTCTTTATCGTTCCTCTAAAAAGTTAGAAGTTAGAGGTGAGAGGTTCGACTTCCCTGCATCGAGTTTTGCCTCATCTGACTCCGGTCCTCTCTGCAAAACGGTCGGTTATCTGCCGAGAACATCGCAAAAAGCACGAATACCGAAGCTCCAGCGATAACCCCTAGGGGTCTAGGAGAGGGGGGGGGGAGTGTGTGTGTGTGTGTGTGTGAGAGAGAGAGAGAGAGAGAGAGAGAGAGAGAGAGAGAGAGAGAGAGAGAGAGAGAGAGAGAGACATGCATTTGTGGTCTGAACGATGCCGTCCGAAAAGGAACCCACCATCTCCACAGACGGCTTGATGGCGCTTGGCCATGAAGACCTCATTCCTCCCAGAAATGGAAGGTTCTGAGAAGCCCTTGAGGTACATCAAAGTAACACGTTCCTAATTCAGCAGGTGACCACTGGCAATCGCAGTGCGTGGTTACACGGGCTATACCGTACCGTTAGCGAGCAGACTTCTCTTATTGTGGGTGTCTACGAATGTCGCTTTATTTATGTTTAGCATTCTTATACCTTCATTCTTACTTGCTTTTTCCGGACTCCTTCTGCAACTTCTCTGCTGCTTCGCCTTCTTCATTTCTTCCTTGCTGGTTCGTCCTTCTTTTGCTCTTCATCTTCTTCTATTTTCTTTCTTTCTTTCTTAGCTCCAGTGCTGAATCCCAGTGGTCTCCAGAAACTCTGCACTCGTGGTCATAACAACTCAGGCCGCAAACGAGCCCAGGACCTTCAGAGCTGGAGGCAGACACCTTCACCACTTGCTCACGGAGACTCCCCATACCCCCGACCAATAACCCCGCTGGTCATATTCCACCTGTGCTCGATCTTAGCATTCACTGGTCCATCAAATAACAACACTTTCCAAGCCGGTTGCTAGGCAAGAACTGTTGATTCCCCACACGGACCTCTCCTTCTATTTCTGATCTCGCAATAGAAACAACACCAGTAACTCGACACACAACTACCGTGCGCCCTCGTCTAATTTGTCTATTGGTAGTCATTTCAATACGATAATGCCCCTCCATTGCCGATCTTCATTTACATGGCAGTGAAAGTACGCTAGTATTTATTCTTTTCTGAACACACAGCCAAAGCATATTTGTCGTCTTTGAAGCTGTATGCAAATCCTCGGAATCCCTAATAGCGCAGTCTGATTAGCTATTAAGAATACGCACGCGGCAGCGCCGACCCGCCTGTAATCATCCCTGGAGTAGCCGCTAGACCGGTACTCCCATTTGAATAATTTACATGCTGGCGTTGCTGACACAGGGTCCAGGCTGGATCATTACCGCGCAATCACGTGATGAAAGGAGAGAAACATCACAGGGAATCAAGTCGCCGCCTCAGTCATGTCTTCGTGAAGCTGGGCCGGGGAATCAGTGTACCTTCTCGCGAACATAATCCCATATCTTGTTGGTTGGGTGTACCTCCACCTCTTGATCTTCTTTCTTTCTCTCGTTCTATCCTTCATTTATTCCTTTTTTCTTATCTACTTTTCTTCTTCCTCTCCCTTCTTCTTAGAATCATTCTTCTCACACACACACGCATTGGAAAAGGGTTCTTTTATTTTTCGCCTCATCTCTTTCTCTCACATACACGCTATCTCAAACACATACAGAAACACACACACACACACACACACATATATATATATATATATATATATATATATATATATATATATATATATATATATATATATATATATATATATATATATAACACGCACATCGTTTTGGTGAATTATAGATAGAGATAAGAGATCCTGGCCGGTCTCCCTGGCCTAGTTGTTAACGTCTTTCTCCGTAATCCCGTATATTCTCGTGAGTAACATAAACTGGGCGAGAATCGGTAGCGGTTCTCGCCGCGTTGGTAACTTAGGGGTATGTTAGCCGGTCGCTCAGAAAGCAATGGTAAACTACTGAGCCTAATCTTGCCTAGTATATCAACAGCTTCTGAAAAATGCTGATGTTGACTGCAACGTCCTGCAAGGGATATGAAAAGAGAGAGAGAGCGAGCGAGAGAGAGAGAGAGAGAGAGAGAGAGAGAGAGAGAGAGAGAGAGAGAGAGAGAGAAAGAGAGAGAGAGATCGTGGTCGGCCTCTATTGCGATACAAAGATGTGTGTAAACGGGACATGACTGATACAGACTGATATTGCACATTGGGGGAAAGTCGACATTAAACGTGTTGCATGAAGAGCAAAGATCAGAAATGGAATAAAGACAACGGATAAAATGGTTGCTGATAGGTCACACACTGAGCATGTGAGACGTAAGATGGTGCGTGATGGTGGAAATAACCATGTGTTCACATGCATCCATTGTGGAAGTACATTTACAACGCGAATTGGTCTGATCAGTCACATTCGCTACCGCCATGGATTGTTGTTATTATGCCTTTTTGATATATCTATCACATATTACAGACGCGTATTCCTTTCAATGAAAGATATTCAGAGGCGATAGATCCCTCCTTCCCACCCCTCCACATTTCTTGGTCTGTAGCATGCTAAATGTCACGTGGCTTCTAATTTAATTGTCATTGGACTGACTAAATAGCAGCCTCTTTCCGTAACTACAGTGCTTGTTTGTGCTGCATCTAGACCAGTGGTTCTCAACTGGTGGGGAATTCCCCCCCCCCTTCCAGGGGGGAATTTTAGAGTTTCCAGGGGGGAATGGCTTAGAGGTTATGACTTTTCTCCGTAATCTCGTATACTCTCGTCGGTAACGTGATGACGGTTCAAATCAGCAGTGGTTCGAATCGCATCAGTAACTTACGGGGTATGTGAGCCGGCCGCTCAGAAAGCAATGGCAAACTACTGAGCGTAATCTTGCCAAGAGATCAACATACAGCTGAAAGATGCTGGTGTTGACAGCTAAGTCCTGTAAAGGATATGCTTTAAAAAAAAAAGGGGGGGGGGGGGGATGAAGACCATTTCAAGATCGCTTTAATACAAGAACCGATTACTTGATATTGTTTTTCCTTTCATACTTTACAGTTATGTACGTTTCATCTTTCTAAACTTCATTTTATAAAGTAAGTAGACCCACAAATCATGTTTTATTTTCTTTGTCTTGACTTGTTTTAGCATATGCAATTAAATTTACCTTCCATTTTTACGTATACTGTGTAGGGGTGGGGGGATTTTTAGATAGGAAATATGAAGGGGGGGGGGGGGATGACGTTCTGAAAATACGATGACGGTGGGCACGAGCCAAATTTTTGATAGGAAGGGGGGGGGGGATGACGTTCTGTAAATATGGTGACGGGGGGCACGGGTCAAAAAAGGTTGAGAACCACTGATCTAGACGTTGCCATCTCAAAGACACAGATTGTGAATTCAGGGTAGCATTAAACACACCGGAGTTGGAAATAACCCGAAAGTCCGCATTACTCACAACAACTCTTAATCACCATAAACCAGCTTTAACGTACTAGATGAGTTATGACTCTGGACATGTACCATATCATTCCAAAAAGGTACCCCACTAAAAACAGCACACGAACGTCGGGGATTCTTCCTACGTCTATTGTTTTGTGTTGATTGAGCGTGGCAGTTGTGAGGCAACATCCAAGAGATTGTATCATAAAACGTTTTGTGCAAGGCTCGCAGATGTGTCCCAGTTGGAGTATTCTCTAATGATGTGTGTACGTGTGTGTGTGTGTGTATGTGTGTGTGTGTGAGAGAGAGAGAGAGAGAGAGAGAGAGAGAGAGAGAGAGAGAGAGAGAGAGAGAGAGAGAGAGAGAGAGAGAGAGAGAGAGAGAGAGAGAGAACTGCTGTACTTTTGCTTGGGAAGAAAGGTGAGCGTTAGGAAAACTTGTAAGGTAAATACATATGGGAGGTCTCACGAACAGAAATATAATGTGAGCATGCATTTAGAGATGTTCCAAAATCAGTTGTTGCGGTAAAGTAAGTTGCATATCACTTTTAGGACGTCGCAGACAACCCCAGCATTTTTGACTGTTTGTGATTTCTTGGCAAGTTCAGTAGTTTGCCATTGCTTTCTGAACGACCGGCATTCATTGCCGTTGTATGGAAACCAACGCAAGGTATTATGCTGCCAAATCGCCCGCAGATCTGTGTCGAACGCGGTATGCGGGATTACGAATTGCGTCCGTAACTCCTTCACCACAGAGCCGGCTATTGTGTCGCTGAAAAAAAAATGACCCTCGTCACCGTGTGCTGCAGGGGGTGACCTGGGAATCTGGCTTATACTCAACACACTGAGGAAAGGCCAGGCAGAGATACATGTATTATTAGAATGTCACTGGTACCATTAGTAGTGGGACTCTTCGCTGGCTGTTGCAGATGAGGGCGAAGCACGTATGAGAATGCCCCGAGTGTTGTGATGTTAGCTAACTCAACTCACGTACAAAAGGTGTAGGTTGTTCATAATCTCTGCACAGATCTCGGTCGTTGGCGACGTCGGTAAATTCTGTGATGGTATTCTTCCATTAGACAATCCTGCATCTGTCTCCCGGGATGTCTCTATTTCGTCTACAGCAGCTCTTTCCAATTGTCGTGATGTTCTCCAATGCCTCTATTCTTATTTTGCCTATTGTCATGTCATCGTCATCATGGTCACTGCCAAGTGACGTATTGCTTTAATGTCTCTCCCTAAATCTCGGTCCTCTGTGTTCCAATCAAACAAACCCCGATGATGTTCCTCCATGCCATCGTCTTAGTCCATCCAGCATCTTTTCTCTCTGCCTCCTTCTTGCTACTGCCTCTTCTCTCACTGACCTTTCGAGTCGTCACGATGTTATCCAATGCCTCTATTCTCATTACATCACCAAAAGAACACTATTAGTCTCTTTCTTATAGCTGCGTATGATGTTATACTTCCATTGGCCTTTTCCTTTATAAAAAAAAGTCGCGTAAAAGTCGACAGGGTTGACTTCATTGCACCGGCTTTTTATCCCATATTACTCGGTCTCTTTCGGCAGCGCGTAAAACGTCGCACAAAGCACAAACTCCGTAGCTCTAGCGACGACTCACAGGAGTCTTCGAAAAATTTCACTCGTGAACCGAAGAATGCGGCCCGGAATGGAACCCACAACCTTCGGAGCCCGAGTCAAACGGCTTGACTACTTCGCCACGAAGACTCCCTGGCCTCTTCCTTGAAATCATTGTTAGTTACAGTGGTAGATAAGATATTCGCAACACACGCCAAAGGAACGGGATTCGTTATTCCAAGCGTCCCCTAATTTGCTCATCAACGTTTCATGATTCACTACCATACAGCAAAACAGGTTCTAAATAGCATTTCAGAACTCTCTTTCTGACATTCAATGATGACTTATTGCATAAGATCTTTTTCTTCATTTTGTTCGCTCGCTTAAACTCGAGCGTAGTCCTTACACACTGTTTAAAGTAGTAAAGGACTGAGTTTTGAGTGTGGGCTTGCTTTCCCTAATATATTTCATCTTCTAGGATGTATCTTTGGCTGAGAAAATCCTGCTCTTAATTTTTGTCACGCATCTTCCATCTGCTGTTATATTTTTGTCTTGATGAAACATGTTCCATTCTTGTGTTATATCACATGTTGGTGTTATCTTTTTCTCTGATGTGACCACGAAAACAACATGTTGCCATAAAAACTGATAACAAGCAGTACAATATGAACACATCAAGATAGGTATGAGACAGTCTGTGTCCAATGAAGAACCTCAACCCCCGTAGATGGAGGAAACATTACCGACCTAAGCGTGGACTCTCCGTGCCGCATATCTCGCGATCCGAAGGTTCGTTCGGCTCACGAGTGCAGTTTTCTCGGAAACTCCTGATGGTCGTCGCTGGAGCTACGGGGTTGGTGCTGTGTGCGACGCTGTCGCAGGCCCGCCTTGCGGAAAGAGACCGAGCCTTATGTGAAACAACCCGGTATAATGGAGTCGATTCTCTTGCCTTGAACACCCTGCTGTCAACCTAGACCAACCTAAACCTGTACGAGATGTGAATGATCATGACCCGGTGACATACTAACGTACAACTCCGAAGATGTGAAGTCTCAATACCAGCCTGGCACACTCCGTCCTTCCTGGTATTCAGCTACATGGCCTTTTAAATAACGTTGCAATCAACCTCAGCATTTATTGGTTGTTTATGATTTTTTTAAACCTCATGTCCTCTGCGGAACGCTGCGATCCTCCCAAGGTTGATTATCTAGGAAATGTTACTTCCGTCTCCCTGGCATAAGGGTTAAACGACCTTCTCCGTAATCCCGTTTATCCACGTAGGGTTTCGCAGCGCGCGAGAACTGGAAGTTGGTAACTTACAGGATACGTGAGCCGGTCGCTCAGAAATCAATGGCAAACTACTGAGCATAATCTTGCCAAGAAATCAACGACAGTGGTAAAATGCTGGTGGTGACAGCCATGTCCTGTAAAGGATATGGGAAAAAAAATGTTTGCGATTGCCGGTCTCCGTGGCAAAGGGAATACGGATGCGGTTCAGAATCCCGTACACCCGTGTTCGAAACACAGCTGCGCACGATTTGGCAGCAGACAGCGTCTGGTTCGTTTTGTCTTGGTGTCGGTGCCCTTCGTTCAGAAAGCAATGGCAAACTACTGAACGTAAACTTGCCAAGAGATCACAGCGGCAGAAATGCTGGTGTTGATTGCGATGTCCTGTAAAAAGGATATGCAAACAAAACCAAAACACAGTTTGCGATTGTTTTATAAACCAAAAATCAACGTTCAAGTCTAACTGACGGTGTGTGGAACTAATCTACTACCTCGTCGTCAGCGCACAAGAAGTTTAAGCGCGATCGCAATAAGCTCCTCGGCTACGCAAACCTCTGCGATGAACTCTGCAATGTTAGGTTCTTTAGTTTGCCATTCTTTTCTGAACGGGCGACGTTCATACCACTGAAATCAACGCAAAGCATTCTGTTCCCAAATCGCCCACGGCTGATTTCAAACCCTCCACCCGGAGGTCAGCATAGGAACGCGTGTTCTTACACATCCGGTGTGCTGATGCCGAGGTAAGGGTTTCAACCCCTACACCGCCCCGGGAAGGTTAACCTGGTCAACAAATGCCCGCAGAAGTCGGATGTGTCGGCCTAACGGCGCAAGAACGCAGCTCTGTAAACAGGCACAACGCAATCACGTCCGAAAAAAAAAAAAAAAAACTACGGATGAACACAGAAGAAGAAGAAGAACCCCTACAACCGACAGCTGGAATACAATGTTGACTTCTCGTCCTTGACTTGAGGACGTAAATTACAAGTACCTCTGAAGCCGGAGTTTGTTCACCTGATGGCGAGGGACACTAGTAATCGGAAAAGCTAATCCACATGCAAAATTCAGTTCAGCACTACTAGAAGTAGTTGTATAGACTACTCTTGAGTTCAAAGCGAGCGAGCGCAAAAGAAAACAAAACACCCTGGACCCGATGTCGGGGAATTGTGAAACTGCGTTCAGTAATCTCCCCTAAGCTAATAAAACGTGCGGTTGCATGTGTCAAACAGCAGGTTCAGCAGAACCATGACACACCTGCTTGCAGGTGTCAATCACTTAGCGATTGTGATTATCTATCGCCAGAG
Organism: Cepaea nemoralis; assembly: GCA_014155875.1. NCBI lineage: Eukaryota > Metazoa > Mollusca > Gastropoda > Stylommatophora > Helicidae > Cepaea > Cepaea nemoralis. The sequence goes on from JACEFZ010028233.1 coordinate 560,045, forward strand.
TTTTTTATCGCGGCGACCACTCAAGTCATTTAGCCACTTAGGCGTTGAGTAGAAATGCTGATAACAACCACTTTTAAGTTTAACTGCATTCATTTATTGCTCCAGAAGCCAAGTGGGGTTAACTGCGACGAATCTGTGAGAATGTAATTAATAGCGGGGGAAAGCAAAAATGTTGAGCAGGTTAGATGCATCAGCGCTCCATTACGCATTGAAAAAGGCAGCGTTTCCAGGAGAAGACTTCATCAGGGGGGGGGGGGGGGGGGAAGATATAAAGATTGGCGAGTGCCAAACATTACTACAAGTAAAGGACCTCTTGACCAGCAATGAGGCATTTACATTATCTGAGGCTAGTCCCGTATTCTTAGACCAATCGGCACTCGATGGATGATGTATCCAGTATAACGCCGGATGCTTTGTATTACATGGTGCGTATATTTGTACAAATGTAGTAATAGTCTGTTCTTTTATTCTCACTGTTATGATTCATTCTGATAAATATGTTTTATTTCTAATATTTATCTTGCTAGCCATTATTCAATGACTATTCCTACACCGTGTCTTGCCCTTTCTTCTTTCTTGCTGTTCCACTCCGGAATAGACACATGCTAAACTGTGGTGGCTCTCCTTACATCCTCTCCCCTTTATTCTGGTGTCCGCTATTCCCATCAGTCCAATTTTCCTCTTTTCCTTTGTTTCTATGAGTTCTTCTCCTTTATTATTAAAACCGCAGATGTTCATTGTCAATGGGACAAAAACGGATATTCCCGTTTTGAACGGGCCGGCCAATGTCCTACCGCGGCATTCCTAAGAAAGATCATCATCATCATGTGCCATGCCGATAAGCGTGGGCGGTCATGTTTCGCCATCTCACACGATCACCAGAGTCGTGGATCAGCTCTGTGTTCTTATCTCGACAATATCACAAGGCCAAGCCATCCAGGTATTTACTTCTCTGCCTTCCCCTCGTTCTTTTCCCCTCAATCTTGCCAGCTGTCGCCAAGTTCTCCAACGTATTTCTTCTCATAACGTGTCAGAAGGAAAGGCTCAAGTACAGGCCCTTCTCCCAACCTTGAGGCGTACTGGGTTTATTATGCTAGCCACATATGTGTATAGACCAACAGGCACGCGGTAGATGGTGTGGTCAGTATCGCGGTGGTCAGTATAATGTGATAGATGGTGTGGTCAATATCATATGATAGATGGTGTGGTCAGTATCACGCTGGTCAGTACCATGATAGATGGTGTGGTCAGTATCACGTGATAGATGGTGTGGTCAGTATCATGTGATAAATGGTGTGGTCAGTATCATGTGATAGATGGTGTGGTCAGTATCATGTGATAGATGGTGTGGTCAGTATCATGTGATAGATGGTGTGGTCAGTATCAAACTGGTCAGTATCATGTGATAGATGATGTGGTCAGTATCACGCTGGTCAATATCATGTGATAGATGATGTGGTCGGTGTCACACTGGTCAGTATCACGCTTGTCAGCATACTGTGATAGATGGTGTGGTCATATAACGCTGGTCAGTGTCATGTGATAGATGGTGTGATCATATCACGCTGGTCAGTATACTGTGATAGATGGTGTGGTCATATCACGCTGGTCAGTATACTGTGATAGATGGTGTGGTCAGTATCAAGCTGGTCAGTATACTGTGATAGATGGTGTGGTCAGTATCAAGTGATAGATGGTGTGGTCAGTATACTGTGATAGATGGTGTGGTCAGTATCAAGCTGGTCAGTGTCATGTGATAGATGGTGTGGTCAGTATCAAGCTGGTCAGCATACTGTGATAGATGGCGTGGTCATATCACGCTGGTCAGTATACTGTGATAGATGGTGTGGTCATATCACGCTGGTCTGTAAACAATGACAGATGGTGTGGTCAGTATCACGCTGGTCAGTGTCATGTGATAGATGGTGTGGTCAGTATCAAGCTGGTCAGTATACTGTGATAGACGCTTTGGTCAGTATCATGGGACAGATGGTGTGATCAGTATCACGCTGTCCGCCTGACCACCCCGCCCCCCCTCCTATTTTCTGATACCCAGTATAAGCTGAGTGCACCTCGCAGTCCATGTCAAAAATAATCACGCCCCCTCTTCGACAGGGATTCATACACATGACCACCGACATGCAGGACTTCTAGCCACTGCGCTACGGCAGATCCCTTTGTCAGAATATAATACAGTACAAGCCCAGTCTCCATCCCTATGACTTGTATGTTTATGTTTTCTTTTCTCTCACTGCATGTCCTTTACAGGGCGTGGCAACCACTCTCTGCATGTCCTTTACAGGGCGTGGCAACCACTCTCTGCATGTCCTTTACAGGGCGTGGCAACCACTCTCTGCTTGTCCTTTACAGGGCATGGCAACCACTCTCTGCATGTCCTTTACAGGGCGTGGCAACCACTCTCGACCCCTATTGGTTGTCTGTGATGTACTAGGCACATTTACGTTCAGTAGTTTGCAACTGCTTTCTGAACGAGAAGTCAGCAATTAAGTCCAAATGACCAGCGTGTGGAATAATTAAGTCTAATTAACCTGCGTGTGGAACAATAAAGTCCAACTGGCCAGCGTGTGGAACAATTCAGTCCATCTGGCAGCCGGGTGAAACAATTCAGTCCATCTGGCAGCCAGGTGGAACAATTCAGTCCAACTGACAGGCCTGAAAGAAGCTTGCCCTTATCTCAGGGAGCTTGATATAGAGACTACGCCCAACCCGCTACCAAAGTACCACTGCCACAATAACGGTTGCCGGGTTCTCCTTGTCCTCGTCAAACCCAGAAACCAGGTATGCCAAAGTTGCACTGGAGCATACCAGCATGTAACTAGGTCATGATTCAGCACTGCACATAGGAACTGCCTACCAGTAGGATTAGGCGAAGGTCGGCAATGTTTCTCCCCAGACACAACCTGACACTTGTGGACAAACAGAAACACGGCTTTTATGTTCATGAAACATGTCTACACGCTAGAAACAAAAGACGAAGAAACAAAAGATCAGCCTGCCAGCAGCAAGACTAAACACAACCCGAGAAGCTGTTTCTGTTTATCCAACATCTATTTCTGTGTATCCAGCATCTACCCCCGCTTGCTAAACAACAAGGAGCAATATTTGGAGACGGTGATTGATAACTGAACACACCTATTCTCAATGTTCAACCTGAGTTTCAAGACAGGTACTGGGAACCTACGGCACAGCGCCAGCAGACAGGCTAAAGTAACATTGTCGAGACGTGCTTCTTCTGGTAGCAATTTGTGTACGTGCACCTTGGCAATTTGTGTGCGTGCACCTCGGCAATTTGTGTACGTGCACCTTGGCAATTTGTGTACGTGCACCTAGGCCACCTTGCGATAAATAAACATGACAACTGGGCCTTTTTATTTCAAATGTTACAGAGAAGTGCTTAAAATAAAGCTGACTAAGAAGCAGAAAAAGATCAAAGGGGTTAAAGTATCAATTGTTTGGGTCTGAATGAGATAAAGTAACATCAATCTGAGAATGAAGGAGATAAAGTAACATCAGTCTGAGAATGAAGGAGGATAGTAACATCAATATGGACGGAAAAGCAGATTCAGTAACATAAATCTGGGAATGAAGGAGCTGAAGTAACATCAATCCTGGAATGAAGGAGATAAACTAACATCACCCCTCTGCTGTGTGTCCACCGTGACGAGGTAGAGGGGCTTGTGCGTCCCAATGACCCCAAGAGCTATGCCGACGGTAGCACAGCTACTGGTAGGGCCACCCATGTCGGACAGGTCAAGGGAGAGGGACCAGACGAAGAGACACACAAACCTGCTGCCTTGTAGGTAGACTGGGGACAGTCAAAGGCTAGGGAAAGCACCCCGAATACATGCTTGTCGAAATCGGATGTACTGAGCCACAGGCTTGACAAAGCAGTGCAACGTAAAACCTGCTGCCTTGTAGGTAGATTGGGGACAGTCAAAGGCTAGGGAAAGCATCCCGAATAAATGCTTGTCGAAATCGGATGTACTGAGCCACAGGCTTGACAAAGCAGTGCAACGTAACTTAATTCATGATGTCACAAATCAAAATTAATCGATTATGGTGCTAATCCCGTGAAGTCCCATCAGGCGGCGATAGTGCCGGGCCCCCTGCCTCGAGGGGGTCCACCCATGACTACTGGTGGTCACCTTCCCCTGTGCTGTGGAGTCAAGGCACAGAGGAGTAGGTTAAGAGCTATTGACCAAATACCCCGGACACTCAACATACTACAGTGGAATGCCGAAGGAGTTTACAAGAAGAAAGACTCCCTAACACAGCGTCTTCATAAAGATAGAATAGATGTGGCATGCATTCAAGAGACACACCTCAACGCCAATCACAAATTCTCAGTCAGAGGATATCAGGCCACACGTTTCGACCGCGAAGGACACAAAGGAGGAGTTCTAATACTTACACGAAATACAATACCTTGCAGCGAAGTATCTGTGATCTCTGACAACCAAACGGAAATTATAGGTGTTGATATAATGATAAAGGACGTGAAAATAAGAATCTACAATCTGTATAGCCCAGCAGATAAGGACCTTACACTCTCAAACATGAAAATAACTGACACAAACTGCATTATTGTCGGAGACTTTAATAGCCGTTCAGAAAGATGGGGATACCCAGATACTGACAAAAGAGGAGATGAATTGGAGGACTGGGAAATAGACTCAAATCTCCATCTACTCAACAAAGCGGATGACACACCGAGCTTCTACTCCAGAAGATGGCTTACCACTTCTACTCCAGACTTAGCTTTCTGCACAGGAGACATCCTCCACAAAATCGATCGCCATGTGCTGGACCAATTAGCAGGTAGTGACCACAGACCAATCAAGCTTGTAATGAATATGGAGTATGTTCCACAGGAGCAAAAGCCCTTGCCCCGCTGGAATTACAAACGAGCAGATTGGGACAGATTTGCCATACTAACAGACAAATATTGTGAAAACATAAATACACGATATGGCAACATAAAGCAAATGGTGGAAAGTCTAAACAGAGCGATAATACAGGCAGCCACTGAGTCCATTCCAAGAGGAGCGAGGAAAAATTACAAACCATACTGGACTGAAGAACTACAAAGTTTGGAGGACAAAGTTGAAGATGCCAGGAAGACAGCAGAGAGAGAACAAACAATTGAAGCGAACATCTCTCTCAAAGCCATCTCAGCAAAATATAAAAGAACAGTAAATCAAACAACAAGAGATTGTTGGAGGGAAAAAACAGAAAACCTGAATTTTGACAGGGATGGAAACAAACTATGGAAACTAGTGAAAGCCATGAACAATGAAGGACCTAGAAACAAACAAATAACAATTAAACAAGGAAATGCCTTGCTTACAGGAAAAAAGGCTGCAAATGCACTAATGGAACACTATGCAAATGCAAACCACATTGATATTACAACCGAACAGAAGAAAGCAATCAAAGACAAACAGATACATCATAGAAATACAGAGACAGCAGCAGAATATATGATGGCAAATCTAACAATGGAAGAAATGGAACAGGCAATGAATACCCTAAAAAAGAAGAAATCACCAGGAAAGGATGGAATCACAAATGAAATGCTAATAGGACTAGGCACCAAGGCAAAGAAGAAACTACTAGCAGTCCTAAATAACAGCTGGAAGAGAGGAATAGTCCCACAGGCATGGAAGGAAGCTATACTAATACCAGTCCCAAAGAAAGGAAAAGACCTGGAAGAACCAAATGGCTATCGACCTATCAGTCTACTTAGCTGTGTAGGAAAATTAATGGAACGCATTATCAATGGCAGGCTAACATGGCATCTGGAAGAAAACAAACTCTTAACACCACACCAAGCAGGATTCAGAAAGTACAGATCCACTGAAGATCAAATAACCTATATAGCTCAGGAAATAGAGGATGCCTTCCAAGAGAAAAAGCACACACTAGCAGTCTGGATAGATTTAGAAAAAGCATTTGATAAAGTATGGAAGGAAGGACTGAAAGTAAAACTGCAAAACATGCATGTTTGTGGAAAAATGTATAAATGGATCAGCCACTACCTTGAGAACAGAACTGCCAGGACAAAAGTACAAGGACAAACAAGCAAAATGATGCTGATTGGAGCAAGGTGTCCCCCAAGGAGGAGTTCTTTCACCAACATTATTCCTAGCATATATAAATGACATCACAGAAAATTTTCCAGCCAGAGTACACACATCCTCCTTTGCAGATGACCTAGCCATATGGACATCTGAAGAATATATTAGTACAGCTAATAGCAGAATACAGCAAGCCTTATTAGCGCTAGAGGACTGGTCAAAATCATGGCTAGTGAAGATAAGTGAGGAGAAAACAACATGCACAGTGTTCTCCCTCTCAAATAAAACTCAGCAACCTAAGCTGGTATTGAATGGAAAAATATTGCGCCATGAAGAAAATCCAAACTATCTAGGAGTCACCTTTGATCGTCGCCTGACATGGAAGACACAGGTTGAGAAAAATCGAACAAGAGCAAGGCAGAGAATGGCAATCATGAAAAAGCTTGCTGGTACAACGTGGGGAGCAGATGAGAAAGTTCTCAAGAAGTTATATACTGGACGGGTGAGGCCAGTACTGGAATATGGCATTGCAGCTTGGGCAACAGCAGCTAAGTCAAACTTTAACAAAATAAGTAGAGTCCAAAACCAAGGAATGCGAATCATAACTGGAAGCCTGAAGACAACGCCTATTAATGAACTAGAAAAGATCACTTGTTTACAACCAATGCAGGATAGAAGAGATAGCAGAGCCCAGCAACAAGCAGAAAAATTTAGAAGATTGACAGACCACCCTATGTACAACAGATTTAATGGTTTTGGAAAGGGAAGACTGAAGCGTAGCAACTTTGTAGAAACTGCAAAACGAAGGATTAGGGCAGATCCTATACTTAACATATCAACAGTCAAGCCCATACACAATGCACACAAGTTCCCAGCTTGGAGACAGCAGCAACTGCCTGAGATGATAGAAAACATTCCTGGTATTGAGAAAAAGAACACTCAGCATGAAACCGAAAGAAGAGAAATAACCCTAAACTACATAAAAGAACATTACCCAAGCAGGAATTGGACCCATGCATATACAGATGGATCAGCCAAAAATTCAATAGAGAATGGAGGAGGAGGAATTCTCCTAAATTTAAAAAATGGAGTGAAAAAAACACATTCAATGGCAACTGGAAAATTTTCAAGTAACTTCAAAGCGGAGGTAGAGGCTCTGAAAACTGCAGCAGAAATGCTCCTGATGGAGGAAAATAAAGAGAAGCAAATAGCTATCTTCACAGATGCAAAGTCAGCTTGTCTCAATACTGAAGAGCAATAACAGCACAGAACTAACTGACCTAAGAGCAGCACTCCATGGTCTATGCCAGAAATCCAAAAAAGTTGTAATACAGTGGATCCCATCACATTGCAGTATACCTGGAAACGAAGAGGCTGACAGACTGGCAAAAGAGGGCGGACGACTACCACAGCCTGACATAGACATAACCTATAATGAGGCAAAGAGGTTGATAAAAAGCACTTATAGAACCAAATGGGAATCAGAGCATCCAGGCCATCAGAAGGATGATGCATATTACAAACTCGACCGAAGAGAACAAGTAGCAATCTTCAGACTCCGCACAGGACATAACAGGCTGAAATACCACTTGTTCAATAAACTAAAGATAGGAGATACCGATGAATGTAATTGTAGAACTGGAAAAATGACAGCAAAACATTTGCTGCAGGATTGCCCAACGTATGCAGAACAGAGAAAGATATTTTGGCCCACACCTGCTTCATTTGAGGACAAGCTCTATGGAGATATCAACAAGCTCAAGTTGACCGCAGCTTACTTTAACTACATACAGGTTGACATTTAAAGGTGCATGAAGACCCAGAGGCATGAAATGGAATATTGCTTGGATAGCAAATCCATTATGTGGAAAGTCCAAATCGAAAGCTCGCTGTGTGGGCTTCATAAAAGGTGGAAAAGTGTCCTAGTGGCACGAAATGGAATATTGCTTGGATAGCAAATCCATTACGTGGAAAGTCCGAATCAAAAGCCCATTGTGTGGGCTTCATAAAAGGTGGAAAAGTGTCCTAGTGGCATGAAATGGAATATTGCTTGGATAGCAAATCCATTACGTGGAAAGTCCGAATCAAAAGCCCACTGTGTGGGCTTCATAAAAGGTGGAAAAGTGTCCTAGTGGCACGAAATGGAATATTGCTTGGATAGCAAATCCATTACATGGAAAGTCCGAATCGAAAGCTCACTGTGTGGATGTCATCTGCAGACTGCATACTTCTGGTTTCCGGAAGAACAGCCTATGGTGAACGGAAGGCCCAATATACGGAAGTGAGGCTAAGCAGCCATGTGCAGGACGTGACGATTCCTTGGGTGAGCCCAGTACCAGAGCGCTATGTATCGGCTCTGCAAGTATGGAAGCCTCCTTGGATGGCGGGGAATGCCCATGGTCTGCCCCTGCCTTCCCTTGAGGGCTGACCAGGATCTTTGGCTGTTCTATATGGACCAGCTGGGATGGGGGATAACACCACAACAGTGAGAGTCAAACGTCCTAAGAAACCCCCGGGAAGGTTAACCCGGTCAACAAATGCCCGCAGAAGTCGGATGTGTCGGCCTAACGGCGCAAGAACGCAGCTCTGCTGTAAACAGGCACAACGCAGTCACATCCGAAAAAATAACTCCGGATGAACGAAGAAGAAGAAGAACTAACATCAGACTGGGAATAAAGGAGATAAAGAAACATCAATCTGGGAATGAAGGAGATAAAGTAACATCAATCTGGGAATGAAGGAGATAAAGTAACATCAATCTGGGAATGAAGGAGGTAGAATAACATCAATTTGGGTGAAAAAGCAGATTCAGTAACATCAATCTGAGAATGAAGGAGATAAAGTAACATCAATCTGGGAATAAAGGAGATAAAGAAACATCAATCTGGGAATGAAGGAGATAAAGTAACTAACATCAATCTGGGAATGAAGGAGATAAAGTAACATCAATCTGGGAATGAAGGAGATAAAGTAACACCAATCTGAGAACGAAGGAGGTAGAGTAACACCAGTCGGGGGTGGGGGGGGGGGGGGAAGAGCAGATACAGTAACACCAATCTGGGAATGAAGGAGCTGAAATCACATCAATTTGGTAATGAAGGCGAGGACAGTAACACCCAGAGCAGAGTTGGTAACATCAGCACCTTCCTGGCATAGGGGCACTGAAGGACGAGGAAACGTGTATTGCTCACCCGAGGACTGACTGGTAGCCAAATGGTAAGTTGTTTGTGTACGAAAGAAGTTAACATAAGCTTCCAGCAATATGGCATCACGCCCATCACTCAAAACACATTCGCACGCATACACACACATGGACACACACTGCGGTTATAGGGTCTCCGTTAAAAAGCAGATGCCAATGCATGCACAAGAATTTATGGGGAGATTCACGGCGTCTCCCTGCATCTGTAACTCTAGTGCAAACATAAACGAAGGAGTTCTGTGTTTGTGAGAGTTAACGAACCAATTGCCTTGTTTACAAACAACGCGGCGGGAAAAACTGCCTACCGCAGGCTGTTCATATCTCTACAGCCGTGGGTAATACAATGTGCCGGCTTTAGCGCAACAGGCTGTTCATATCTCTACAGCCGTGGGTAATGTAAAATGCCGACTTTAGCGCAACAGGTAGCTCATATCTCTAAAGCCGTAGGTACTATAATGTGCCGGCTTTAGCGTAACAGGCTGTCCACATCTCTACAGCCGTGGGTAATACAATGTGCCGGCTTTAGCATAACAGGCTGTTCATATCTCTACAGCCGTGGGTAATACAATGTGTCGGCTTTAGCGCAACAGGATGTTCATATATCTACAGCCGTAGGTACTGTAATGTGCCGGCTTTAGCGTAACAGGCTGATCATATCTCTACAGCCGTGGGTGATACAATGTGCCGGCTTTAGCGCAACAGGTACTTCATATCTCTACAGCCCTGGGTAATACAATGTGCCGGCTTTAGCGCAACAGGATATTCTATCTCTACAGCCGTGGGATACAATGTGCCGGCTTTAGCGCAACAGGATATTCATATCTCTACAGCCGTGGGTGATACAATGTGCCGGCTTTAGCACAACAGGATATTTATATCTCTACAGCCGTGGGTGATACAATGTGCCGGCTTTAGCGCAACAGGTAGTTCATATCCGCTTTGTGGCGGCTGTTGTACATTTCTTAGCTCTTTCTACCTCCAAACAATTGCTATTTTAAGCCTTTCTACCCCAAAGAATTGTTACTTTAACTCTCACTACCCCAAAAAGATAATTTAATTCTTTCTTACCTAAACAGTTGCTAGTATAGCTCTTTCTACATACAGAAGTCGATACTTTCCCTCTTTCTTCCCCAAATAGTTGCTACGTTAACCTGTTTTAAAACGAAGCCATTGCTACTTTAACGCTTTTAATCCCCGCTAGTTGCTACCTTAACTCTTTCTACCCGTGTCAGTTGCTTTTATCCCTAAGCCATTTGCTCCTTTACCGCTTTCTATTCAAATAAGTTACTAATTTAACGAATAATGGCGAAAACGTTAAAAATTATTCGGCAGTTGGAAATAAAAAGAGTAGGTCGAACAGTCAGTGCCGAGGTAACATTTCAAGGTTAGGAAATCGACCCAGAAAACAAGATATACAACCATTTGTCTTCTTCCCCGTCTTCTGCCTGTAATCTTCCAATGCCCTCACAGACTCTCAATCACCTCTCCCAAGGACCTTTGTAAACTGGTTCTTGATTGGCTGGATTTGGCAGTTAAAGTTTTATACAAGACGAGGTAGTCAGTCTCATGCGAACCTACCCCTCCGACCCCTTTAGTCGCCCTTTACGGCACGTATGGTAGGTTACTGTATTACTATTCAATGCTTCCATTATGGGCACCGACAACTTACATTTCAATTGGTAGTTCACAGTTGTCTTAATTTTTTTTTTTTTTTTGCATATCCTTTACAGGACATCGCTGTCAACACCAGCATCTTTCAGCTGTATGTTGATTTCTTGGCAAGATTACGCTCAGAAGTTTGCCACTGCTTTCTGAGAGGCCGGCTCACATACCCCGCAAGTTACCGATGCGATTCGAACCACTGCTGATTCTCACCGTCATCACGTTACCGACGAGAGTATACGAGATTACGGAGAAAAGTCATAACCTCTAAGCCACGAAGCCGGCTGTTGTCTTAATTAGCGTAAACATATTCTGGATATGTGCCTTTAGACCTATTTTCTAGAACGATTAGCAATTATTTCATGCTTGTCATTACCAATCTACTTACCTTAATTAAGACACTGAGATTTCTCAATTCTGATAATAATTATTCTTTGTAGGTGTCATAATTTGAACACCCCATGCACAGTACATATCTAAGCGTAATTCCTCGAATTCGGGTATTTATTACACTTGGTAGTTATCCAAGCGTTACGACTCCAATTTTAGTGCATGCTTCAACTGGATTCCATGGATCCAAATATTAATTACACTTGATAGTAGTCCTAGCCAACGTAAATACCTCAATTACTGTGAGCACCTCAACCGAATTTCCTGGATTCGTATATTAATTATACACGGTAGTTGTTATATCTTGAGCATCTCATTTACACTACATACCTCAACCGAATTCCTTGGATATTAATTATACTTGACGGTTGTCCTAGTCAGCTTAAAGATCTCATTTACACTGCATACCTCAACCGAATTCCCTGGATTCGGATAGTAACTTTACCCATCAGATGTCCTAATCAGCGTCAATACCTAAATTACAATACACTTCATTGGAATTCCCTGGACTGGAGATATATTCGACAGATGTCGTAACTTGCATAAATACCCGAATTACGGTCTATGCTTCACTCGCAGGAATTTCCGAATATAAATCAAAGCGGACTCAAGTTCTAACCGGCCTATAAATCTCATATCCTCATGTAATGGAGTTCCCTGCATTTTGACACTAATTACACTTTACATGTTTCCTACATGTCGACATTTATAAACCTAGCAGCCGCGCTATTGAATGCGAGTCAACAAACCACGTGCCCAAGCACCATATTGAATGTCAGAAATGTACAGTGTAGACAATGCAATCTTTAACTATCACTATATATTAGTGTTTCTCCAGAGTCACGGATTTGCGTCATTTTTCACTGACACATTTCATTCTTTTGGCAATTATCGCAATATGATCAAGACAATAATAGCAGTTGAATCAATAATAGAGAAGAACACACTTCTTCTTCTTCTTCTTCTTCTTCTTATTATTATTATTATTATTACTAGTACCGCAAGGTACAAGAGGAACACGATGAGATTATTATTATTATTATTATTATTATTATTATTATTTGTCTCCTGCTCTCCCTTATTCTTTTTTTTTTCCGCGGCTGCTTGGTACACCTTCAGAATTCTTCTTATAGCAGCACATGCCATGTGGCATTGATGATCATGCCTGTCCACAGTCTTTTGTCTCATTTGCTATCAATCATTCTTCTGTCTCGTGAACTGCCAACCAATTCTGATACTGATGTTCCTCCATATCATGGCAAGCTGGCTATAATCTTGTCTCCTGGTCTGCCCCTGCTTCTCCTCCCCTCCAACTTACTTGTAATAACGACATATTCCATCTGTCCCTTTCTCACGACATTCCTACAACCTGTGGAATATTTTCTTCTCATGCGACTAACCAGTTGTCTTTGTGAGTTGACCTCTTTCAATGTATCTTCATTGCTCTTTCTTTCCGTCCAGTGTGTTCTCATCATTCTTCTCTGTATATCTTTACTTCGTACTCACACCAACATGTCGACTTTAACCAAAACCACTCGATGTGTTGAACACTGGCAGGCATGGTGTAATGTGCTTTCATGACTGACGCAATGACCTTATCATCATCATGTGTCCCGCCAAATGACAATGTCTCTCCACAGAACTCGGTCCTTGGTGTTCTAGATCAAGAGCGTTGATGATTCTACTACATGCCACCATCTCAGTCCATCCAGCATCATTTCTCTCAGCCGGCCACTGTCTCTTTTCCCACTGAACACTCCAGTTGTCAAATGTTTCTAATGTCCCTCTTCTTATCCCATAACCACGGAATGCTGTATGTCTCTCTCTCTCTCTCTCTAATAGTTGTATAAAATGTGCTACTTTTATTAGCCTCGTCCATGCAGTAATTGTTAGTAACTCTGTGAGTCCAAGGCATTAGAAACATTCGTCTCAAGAACGACATCTCTATTGTTTCAAAGCTCCCCCATTGTTGTTATTAATTTGTGTGTCTGTGTGTGTATGTATGTGTGTAGTTATATATGTAGGTATGTATGTATGTGTTTATGTACATGTGCGTGTCTGTGTGCGCATGTCTGTCTGTCTGTCTGCGCGCGCGCGCGCGTGTGTGTGCGTGCCTACCCGCCTGCCTGTCGCTTAACCTGGTAATATGCATTGATTATGTTCAGTTATCAGTTATCAGTTGGGGTATCTTCATTGCACTCCGGACAGGTCCATAGGTGCTCAGATCCTCCCCCCAGCATATGCATCAGCGTTCGGTGGCTAATAGTGCCAGTTCTGTGTTGGTTGACGAGGCACCTCGTTTTCCCGATGTACCTCTCGTGTCTGGCCGTGCCAATTCTTACTCCCAAGTCTTTCATCCTGGACAGCGATGTGGATTCACTGACGTCAAAGTCCTCTGTTCTCGACATATCTTTAAGGACGTTAATAACATCGGCACGATCCATGGGCTGGCCATCTGCAGAGCCAGCCAGTTTATCAGCTCGTTCATTTCCCTCGACTCCCGCATGTCCCGGGACGAAGATGAAGGTGACTTTACGGACAACAGACTTCCGCAGCGACTCAGTCCACTGTCTACGTACAGATCCAGCTACGACCTTCCGAATCATGCTAATTGAATCACTTAGTTCACACACGTTGGTATAATACTGTGATTCCAGCCATATGAGAGCCTGTGTAACTGCCATCACCTCCATCGTCATGCTGCTCGTGGTCATAGAGTGGGCACCACTGGATTCTTGAACGGTTCGGCCCGCTGAACGGGCTGTAAATGCCCACGCACTTCTCTGCTGCTTTACAACAGATCCTTCTGTATAGATGAACACTTCGAGGCTATCTGAGTGTTCACCTCTGCATTGACAGCGGCAGGGTTCTGCTTTCTGCACCGTCTGTCGAGTGTGATAATGCAGGAGAAAGTGCACTTAAAAGCTGGAGGCACCGGCACCCATTCCTTGCCGGGGTTTATGTTCACAACATTCATTTCACAATGTTTTTTTTTTTTTAAAGCGAATAAAACATACACAATAGATAACTGATGTACGAAAGATAAGTGATTGGAAGGGCCGAATGTAAGACGGGTCTACGTGCCCAATGTGTAACCCTTTGAAAATAAAGTTCACTCGTCACTTGAAAAATTAACTTCCATTGTTATTCTCCATTCTCGTACAAGCATGTCGGGGAATACCCCGTGATATTGTGCTCATCTGAAGCGGACGTGTTATTCTTTTGCAAATTCAATTTCGGCAGGTCAGGGATGGTATCAGAAACTGCCAGACCTCCATCGACAGACCAACAATTTGCCAATGGAAGGACCCTGGCTGCGAGGCTTCTATTTTGATAGCTAGGCTTGAAAAAACACAGCACTGCAGACAAATTTCTCCATGTAGGCGGGTTTTTTCACAGCGGGGTGGAAATTAATATCCCATGGCATGCAACCTTCGCCCTGTCGACGCCCTGGTTCTTTTGTTAGTAGACTGAAGAGGACAGTGAATGAATGGAAATTGCCATGATTTCCCCCCCCCCCCCCCCCTTCTCTCTCTCTCTCGTCATAGAGTGAATTACTTAGCTTTCATCCGCGAGGTCTATTGAACAGTGCATCATATTGCAGCATACATCGGTCTTTGTCTGTCTGTCTGTCTGTCTGTCTGTCCGTGTCTGCCTCTCTCTCTCTCTCTCTCTCTCTCTCTCTCTCTCTCTCTCTCTCTCTCTCTCTCTCTCTCTCTCTCGTCATAGCATGAATTACCTAGCGTCAGGTCTATTGAACAGTGCATCAGATTGCATCATGCATCTCTCTCTCCCTGTCCCTCTCTGTCTCTCCCTCGTCATACAGTGAATTATCTAGCGTCAGGTCTATTAAACAGTGTTTACAGCAGAGCTGCGATATCTGTGCTTTTCGACCGACACATCCGACTTCTTCGGGCGTTTGTTGACCAAGTTGGCCTTCCCGAATTGAAGACATTTTAAAAACAACTCAAACACAGTTTAAGCAACAAAAATGACCATGAACAATGTGAAGAGATTCAATAAAAATTCAGAAATTATGTAAATAAACAAAGGAAGTATGGCTGGAGGAAATTGCAGGAACATTGGATAATAACACAACATCCGATAACCAAGGTAATGCATACAAGAATTACTGACCTCACTAAATAATGAATGTCCACATCAAAAGGTTTGCATTAAAACCAAAGAAGATAAACTCATAATACCCACGTATATAATACCCAAGTATTAGTTTGTATATACAGGAGTATGTGAGAGACCTTCACGGCGATTCCAAAAGTTAGTTATTCCCATTAACAATGAAGCACTACCAATTTTGAAGATGGAAGTTCAGAATTGCCTTAACCATAAGGAATCTGATAAGGACTCCGAATCCAGAGAATATCACAATTGAAACGATCAATCCTTTCTAAAAATGTGTGTGCCATGAAAGAAGCACCAACACTCAAAATCTTCCATTGTGTCCTAACCTCGTCAAACATATAAGTACAGAGATACCGTGGCCTCTCCATTCTTTGATGTTCCCACTTCTAAATTTTCGTCCCCTTACATTTGTCTCTCGAAACTCTCATAGAAACATCTGTGAAAACACGGCTTCGGGCAATAGGAGTTTAACTGAAGTCATTATAAGAAAAGTACCCAGATGGTACCATCCCCCATTCAAACCCATGGCTCAAGAAGCAGCAACAGCACTTCAATTATACGGACAATAGAAGACAACACTTGGAAGACGTTCTCCTGATTTTGGTGCTTGCTAGCGCAGGTGTCATATATTCCCAATGATTGTGCTTACGGCCAGATCTCCTGCTGGGGACAAGCATTTGTATCAGTTTGTCAGAGATGTCAAATCTGCCGCGGGCATGGTCTGTTTCTCCAGTTCTAACAAAGACAGGCGTGTCAGTGAGACGTTGATGTAGTCTCTCCGTGACTGTCCGCGACGGAAGACCCACCAAGAAAACAATATTGCACGGAATAGGAGCTGGGTGATTGAATTACAGGATCGTCGATTGAATGGGCCATTCTGGCTGTGTGTGACAATACACGGACTTAGGCTCGCACGGTGTTTTACAGGAGACGTGACAATACAAGCGCCAGTAAGTGAATACATGATGATATCATTTGCTTGAACGCTTGTAAAACGATGTATCAGTGCAATGCAATTGTGTCGCACACACGTGCATATTTTGTGTTTATATAACTCTTACTGAAATATTTGTCAAAAGTTTTGCCACCATCATCGTTATCATCATCATAAGAAGAAGAAGCCGCAGTAGCAGAATAAGAAGAGGAGTACGAAGAAGAAGAGGAAGAAGAAGAGGAAGAGTCATGGTTGTCGCCAACATAATCATCTGACTATCAACTGTCAGCTACTACATATAGTACCTTGCGGCGTAGGACAAGGGGGGGGGGGGGGGGGGTGGGGATTACAAGGGGGTGGGGGGGGGTGTGTGGGGGGGGGGGGATGGGGGGGGGGGGGGGGGGGGGGGATCCTTTATTC